>CM046447.1:35195610-35218110 GCA_025506515.1 Flaveria trinervia
AAAAGGGCAAAAGATTTATTAGGAATCATACATTCGGATGTATGTGGTCCTTTTAAACCAATGACTAGGAATGGTGAAAGATACTTCATTACCTTACCGACGATATAGTCGCTATGGGTATGTGTACTTATTAAGGCACAAAGATGAGACTTTTGAAATGTTCAAAATCTTCAAGAATGAAGTAGAAAATCAACTCAACAAGTCAATTAAAGTTCTCCGTACCGATAGAGGAGGTGAATACCTAAGTGAAGCTTTTCAAGATCATCTTAGGAGTTGTGGGATGTCTCACAGCTCACTCCACCTGGAACACCACAACATAATGGTGTGTCTGAGAGGAGGAATCGAACCTTATTGGATATGGTCCGATCTATGATGGCTAGAAGCTCATTACCTCTATCATTTTGGGGTTTCGCTCTGCTCTCCGCGGCTCGTATTTTAAATATGGCCCCAACCAAAAAGGTGGAAAGGACACCTTTTGAGATATGGCATGGAAGAGTTCCATCCCTATCATACTTAAGGGTTTGGGGATGTGAGGCCTATGTTAAGACTCCCACCCCAAACAAATTGAAGTCCGATCCACCAAGTGTATCTTTGTTGGATATCCTAGAGATTCTATGGGATATTATTTCTATGATCCATTGGAAAAAAAGGTGTTTCTTGCCAGAAAGGGTGAGTTCTTAGAAGCAAAGTTCCTTATGGAAGGAGCTGGCAGTAGAACAGTGGATCTTGAAGAGGATCAAGAACCACAACCCAATGCACGGTTGGTTGAAACTAGCACTCAACATGAGTATGTTGAGTATGATCAAGGGGTTGATCAATACACACAAGATGTTCGCAGAAGTGGTAGAACTAGTAATCCACCTGAAAGATACGGATTTTTCATGGATGGGTGCTATGTGGTAGATTCAGACGAACCAACCACATACCATAATGCAGTGTCCAATTCGGATTGTGACAAATGGCTTGAAGCCATGAACGCTGAGATGCAATCCATGTATGACAATCAAGTTTGGGAACTTGTTGAACCACCTCTTAACTCCAAGATAGTTGGAAGCAAGTGGGTTTTCAAGAAGAAAACCGATATGCATGAAACTTGGATACTTATAAAGCTAGACTTGTAGCAAAGGTTTCACTCTAACTCAAGGGGTTGATTATGATGAAACTTTCTCACCTGTTGCGATGCTAAAGTCTATAAGGATATTGTTTGCCATAGCTGCTCATCATGATTATGAGATTTGGAAAATGGATGTCAAAACGGCTTTCCTAAATGGATATCTTGAGGAGATGTCTATATGGTTCAGCCTGAAGGTTTGTCGATCCAAAACATCCTAATAAAGTATGCAAGTTAAAGAAATCAATCTATGGATTGAAACAGCATCGAGAAGCTGGAATAATCGTTTTGATGAGGAGATAAAGAATTTGGCTTCATCAAAAACGCTGATGAGGCTTGTGTGTATAAGAAGGCTAGTGGGAGCACAATAACTTTCCTAGTATTGTATGTTCATGACATACTACTATTTGGAAATGACATTCCAACCTTGGAAGGTGTAAAACCTGGCTTGGAAGTTGTTTTTCCGTTAAGGATCTTGGAGAAGCCGCCTATATTCTGGGAATAAAGATCTATAGGGATAGATCAAGGCGGTTGATTGGTTTAAATCAAAGTGCGTATATTGATAAAATCTTGAAAAGGTTCAAGATGGAGAACTCTAAGAAAGGTACCATACCTATTCAAAGGGGAACGATATTGAGTACGACTCAATGTCCAAGCTCAAAGGATGAGCAAGATAAAATAAAGGCAATCCCATATGCATCTGCTATTGGATCCTCATGTATGCGATGATATGCACTCGCGACCGGACGTGTCATGCGCCTGGAGCATGACAAGCCGTTACCAGCAAAATCCTAGAAACAGTCATTGGATGGCTGTTAAGAACATACTTAAGTACCTAAGGAGGACAAGAGATATGTTCCTAATCTATGGATCTGGTGACGAGGAACTCGTTGTAAAGGTTACACGGATGCGAGTTTCCAGACCGATCGTGATGATTCTCGGTCACAATCGGATACATTTTCATTCTGAATGGAGGAGCGGTTTCTTGGAAGAGCTCCAAGCAGGATGTGGTGGCTCTATCAACTACAGAATCAGAATACGTCACCGCCTCATTGGCAGCTCAAGAAGCTGCATGGTTAAAGAAATTCATTGCCGATCTGGGGGTTTTCCTTCCATTCAGGACCCCCTAGAGATCTTTTGTGATAACGAGGGTACGATTGCTCAAATCAAGGAACCTCGTGCTCATCAAAAGACTAGGCACATTGAGCGGAGATTCACTACATACGGGATGAAGTTGAAAAGGAAAGATATGTATTCGCAAAGTTCACACGGATCAAAACATTGCGGATCCTCTCACGAAGCTCCTTGAAAAGGCAAAGCATGAAGGTCATACTTGTGCCATGGGACTTCGATATTCTAGTGATTGTTTGATCTGTAAATTTTGTATTTGGATATGTGGAACTCTATATTATTTGAATAAAAATTTTTGGTTATAGTGTTTCAATTAATGTTCCTATTTAGCATGTTTTATCCATGAGTGAAATGTTTACTCTAAATGTCCGTAGTCGCTCATACTTGTGGGAACAAGTGCGAGAGTAAGATTATTATGAACTTGGATTGGTTGATATTCATAAGGATGAATATAGAGCAATGGATTGCTACCAAGGTTCATAGATATTTGTGGGATACAAATTTGGACTAACCCGCATCTCAAATTTTACTACATGGAATCTTATTGATTGATCATAAGTAAATTTGAGTAAAGGCGAATATCATTTGGTATCCTCCGACCTGAGATACATATTGTGTTTTGATATTCACTAAGTATTATACCTTGAGCTAATTCTTCACTGTCCTGAGATAGTGGACAGTACATAAGGGTAGTGTTCAGATATAACACGAGGTGTTTGTGAGAAATGTATGTAATCAAGATGGAATTTGTTCCTCTTATTCTTGAGAGTTAGATGTCTAAGGCCTGATTAAGTAAATCACAAGAAATGATCATTCTATGTTCTGGATTTAACATGACATCTGTAACAAAAGGATAGATGATTGATTCACCTAAATCATTTCAAGTAGGGTACTTGAAAGGGATGATGTTATTGAATGGCCATAAGTCATGCGTATTAAGGGTAGTAACCGTTGTTAGGCGGTATTTATGCTTGCATCAATCTTCTATGAATCTTGGGCAAGTGGGAGATTGTAGGTTCTATATGCCCAAGACACGTAGAATATTGATGTGGTTGTACGTTATGATCCAAGTCGGGTTATACCCAATAACAGCTTTACAATCACGAAGAATTATTTAATTGATGATGGGATCATGCAATTGATAATTGCATCATGTTTAGAAAAGGGTTTTGTTAGGATCTCAGCCTCTTGGTTTAATCGATTGAACAAATATAGCAGCGGAATAGCTCAGAATTAGACAAATTCAAGCAAGAACATTCGATATAAAGCGATAAAGGAATTTTTTTATAGAGAGAGAAATATCAGACAAAAGGAATATTGCATTAAGATTGTCGGCCTCAATGGCACGATAACAGGTGAGTCATCCTTCCTTATAAAGGAAAGAGTGACGTAGGCTGATGTCACTTGAAAGTGACATGTAACCGTTTTATAACTACTGATGTTTAACAACTACTGAAGATGTCAACAACTGACATCTTCTTACAAATGTTCCTAAGTGTTAAACATCTTATTTACAACTACTGAAAAACATAAAACTACAGATACTACAACAACTGAAACAATCTCTTCAGTTGTTTACAAGTACTGAAAAGGAAACAAAACTACTGAAAAGTAAACAAACTACTGAAAGAAAAGAAAACTACTGATGAAGAAAAACCATCACAACAACTGAAGAAGCCCTCTTCAGCTGTTGTCATCAGCTGTTAGCATCAGCTGATGTCTTCAGTACTTGAACATCAGACTTTGTCTTTCAGCTGTTGATCTTCAGTCTTTGTCTTCAGTACTTGTTGAAGTCTTCAGACTTTAGATCTTCAGCTGTGGTCTCAGTCTTTTTCTTCAGTACTTCAGAAATACTTCAGCAGTTGTATTCTTCAGACTTTGTAGAACAGCTGATCAGGTCTTCTTCAGCTGTTGTGATGTCCTGTGGGACTTAGAGGTTTCTCTGATCAGGCTCATTGGTTCTTTGGTGCCAACAAACTCCCCCTGAACCAATGCAGCCAAAACCTCTAAGTTATTGACGAGTCCCACTTATTTTGGCAGATAGATTGGTCTTTTTATCCTCTTGATCAGATGAGAAGTGACCCTTTTTCAGCACCGGCCTGGGAAGAAGTCTCTGATGATCTGTTTTGCATGATATGGTTGGGAGCTCTGTATTGGGGACTTGGACACTGAGCTGTTACCCCAACCATGAGATCTACTTCCCGTGTATCAGCCTATAGGATTCCCTGGTGTAAGCCCTTAGAAACATGATCTGCTCATCCATTGTCAGCACCTCGGGCACACCATCAAACAATCCTTCTCGGCCATACACTTCAGAGATGTACTTGGCCTGTTTTCCATTCTTGAGCTCAACCGTGGTTATTTGTCTGTAAGCAAACTCATCTGGATGAGTCCCTTCTAAGAGCAGGTTGAGCTCATCTTGTTTGAAGTTTTCAAGTCTTTTGTAAACCAATCCCTTCTTTATGATTTTATTCTCCAACATCTTTTGGGGTGGTTGTTTGGCTTCATAAGCTTTCTTGAACTCTTCTACAATTTCCCAAGGGGACACTACAAGAACCACAGTGATGTCTTCGTCGACAACCCTCTTCACTTGGCCCTTGTATTTTGAAGGAATTTCTTTCTTGACAATCCTGTGTGCCACCCTAGGATCAGGCCATATCCTTACTTTTTCCCTTTGGTATTGAAAGGTATTAGCAAGGGTGTACAATCTTAAGACTTCTTTCTTCATGCTAATCATTGAAGAGGATGTGGCATATGCTTTGTCAATGCTTTTCAGCATTTCCTCATCATGTCTTTGCATCTGTTCCTCTTCAATCTTTATCATCACATCATGCATTTGAGAAGCAGGAGTGATGGACATTGGATTAGCCTTAGGCAAAGTGATAACTGCAGAGAGTGGCAGTCTGTCTTCATCCTCCTCTTCTTCTTCATCAGCCCTCAGTACCTTTCTTTTCTTTTGTCTAGGTACATCACTGGCAGTGGGTTTTGGGGGTAAAGGATTTGGTTTTGTGGGTTGGATGGTTGGTTTAGAGGGTAAAGGGGTTGTTTTAGTGGGTTGTGGAGGTAGTGATTTTGAGGATAGAGGCTTTTCAGACTGTTTTAGCATTTTGGCTGTAAGGGAGGCTTTAGTAAATTTTGTCAGTTCTTTTCGGTTCCCAACCCAGCTTCATTTAATGCCTCAATCACTAAACCCTTGGAGTATGCTTCAGACGAACAAATCTTGGTGGTTATTGCCAAGATGTTGTCCCTGGTCCAGGCCCTTATTTTATCAGAGATCTTCCAAGTATTTGGCTACAAATCTAATCATTATCTCCAGCCTTTCTTTTCTAAGGCATCATAACTAGCCCATCTGAGTTGATCTCCTCTGTCTCAACCTTCTGATCTGGAGTCTAGTTGTTGAGGTTAGCAACTGATGATCAGGATGGTTCTGTTCCTGAGAATCAGTGCCAAAAGCAGAGGCTGGTGGCTTGGAAGTATGTATTGGCTCTGTGTTAGGGACCTTCAGAAGAAGGTGCCATCTGTGGGTGTATTGTGGTGGCAGATGGACTTGCATCCTGAGACATCTTGGCCAGCAGCTCTTTGAGTCTGCTAACCTCATCCTCTAGGATGGTGTTTTGAGCAACTACATCATAGAAGAAGCTCAGGTCATCATCAGTTGATACTGAATCACCTGACCTCCTGACAGAGTCAGGATTAACATGCCTTGAGTGTAGATCAATATAGCATGTGCCCCTTGTTCTTGGTTCTGGGGACTTCCAGCCTCAGGACTATGTCCTTCATCAGCTGTTGCCGCTGGTGAGGTTAGAGATGTTACCAACTGCACCCTGGTCATTTGCTGAGTCAGAGGCAGTGGCAGCCTCACCAGAAGTTCGCACCTCCTTGTTACACCAGAGAGATGGAACATGATAACCCCTGTGCTGTGGGTTGACAGAAGCATTGTGATCCTCCCCCTCAGGTGTTGGTTATCCCAGTAGTAATTGGTGTGGGTGGGGGGGGGGTGAGGATGCAACTGCGTCAGCACTTTTGCAACAATTATTGTAGGGCTTTGAGGGGCGGTTGCATCAGGAGAGGGTGTGGAAGCAGTGTGCACCCGGGGCGAGTGGTGCTTTCAATGGTAATCCCCTCAAGTGAGGAGGATCCCAGCAGTGTGGCTTCCCTTTGAGGGTTGCATCAGGTTCTTTTGAGAGGAAACCTGAGCGGCTTCGGTTGGTGGAGTCATAGTCTCTACTGGGGGGTTATTTCCAGTAGAGATAACCTGCTTTGGTGCAGCAGGAGCATCCTCAGGGGACTCAACTCCCTGAGTAGCCTTCTTAGGCTTCTTCTTTGTGGGTTTGGAGGGGACTTTGGATGTGGAAGTGGAGGCTGTGGGTTCCAGCTGCGTGGGTTTGCGCAGCTTGGCAGCCTGTTTAAGAGTTTGGTCAGTGTTGTGTCGGGAGTATACCTCGGCAATACAGCCAAAGCAGGGACTCCCAGACCAACTAGTCCCTCAGCAGAAAGCTGATTCTCTATTATGGCCATTATAAACCGAGGATATAGTATCCAACGGTTAGAAAGTGGTTTTGTGGCCATATCCTTGATTTCAAGAAAAATTATTTCAGAAAAGTTTAGTGGTTCTTGTTCAGGATAGAGAACAGTACCTGTTGCCATCTGGAAGACAGTTGATCCCAAGAAGAAGTCTTCGAGGCCAGGCAAACATTTACCATATGAATATCAAGCGTTCAGCATCTGGAAAATGTTTCTTCAGGATGGTCGAAGCACTAAGATCGCCTTGATATCCATGTTGTCCAAATGAAAGATCAAGTTGGCGCTTAGGATATCCAACAGGGTAGGCAGCATCATCTAATAGTAATATCTGGCGGATGGTAGCAGTAGAGATGACCACCTTATGAGAGTTGATGGACGAATGGATAGATTCTCCATTAACAGTGCATTCGTCCAAAACTGATGTAGCGAATCGGCATAAATGATTGGATTTAGGAGGAAGGCGTTTTCAGTGGTGATTGGACCATAAGATCTATAGCATTATCGAATTGGTCCAGAAGGGCGATTTAGTGAGGTACGCGACACAGTTGTGTCGAGGCTTGAGTTGCATGGTCGCCATTAATGAAGGTGAAAGATTTTCAGAGCTTTTGAAATTTTAGGTCGTGAAAGAATGAAAAACTCTGAAAGAGGGATCGGTATATATAGGGTACGGGTTATGAAACGACTGAAGGTTTTGGTGTTAGTCATCAGTATTTGAAACAACTGATGACGTGGTATAACTTTCAGAGGTTTGAAACGACTGATGGTATTGGTGTGGTCAGCAGTTATAAAACAACTGAAGACATGGTGTTTACAATCAGACGTTGAAACAACTGAAGTCTCTGATTTAGGCATCAGTAGTTTTAAAAAACTACTGAAGACAAGTTGGACTTCAGATGTTGAAACAACTGAGGACTTGGTATTAGTCATCAGTAGTTGTGAAACTACTGAAGACCTGGTTGTGCCATCAGTTGTTGTAAACAACTGAAGACTTGGTGTTAGTCATCAGTAGTTGTGAAACTACTGAAGACATGGTATTGCTTCAGTTGTTTATGAAGAAACAGCAGTTTGTGAACTACTGAAGAGAGAGTACTCATCAGTAGTTGTCGTCAATTCATAGCCTTGCAGTGTTCATACTGTCCTCAACACTTACTCATCAGTTTTGCTGTTTTCAGTTGTTTCATAGGACATCAGTACTTATCTGTTTCTACTGATTTCAGTAGTTGTAACTACATCAGTAGTTTAGAACAGATAAAGTACAGTACTTAAAGCATTTAGCCTTCAGTAGTTATAAAAACTACTGAGGGTAAAATAACTCATCAGTACTTATATGTGACATGGTTACCAATGATCATCAGTAATTACTGAGATCATCAGTAGTTGTCACTTATTCTAGCTGCAGCATACCAAGCCTTAACACCAGGTTGTGGAAAGTTGAACTATCCAAAGGCTTAGTAAAAATGTCTGCAAGCTCATCAGCACTAGGCACAAACATAGGATTAATTAGACCCTTTTCAAAACAATCTCTTATAAAATGATGTCTAATTTCTATATGTTTGGTCCTAGAGTGCTGGACTGGATTTTGACAATGCAAAGAGCTGAAGCACTATCCATTAATAATGGAGTCTTAGTCTCTGTAATGCCATAATCCAAAAGTTGATTCTGAAGCCAGAGTATTTGGATGTACAACTTGCAGCAGCAATGTACTCGGCTTCAGCAGTGGATGTAGCAACAGATGTTTGTTTCTTACTCTGCCAAGAAATCAAACAGTTGCCTAGGAATTGACATCCACCAGAAGTTGATTTCCTGGTCAACTTACATCCTGCATAGTCACTATCAGAGAAAGCAACTAATTTGCAAGAATGTCCAGTGGAATACCATAAGCCTAGAGATTGTGTACCTTGCAGATATCTAAAGATCCTCTTGACTGCAATCAGATGAGACTCCTTAGGTGCAGCCTGAAATCTAGCACAAACACATGTAGCAAACATAATATCTGGTCTAGAAGCTGTTAAATACATCAAGGAACCAATCATACATCTGTAAAGAGTTTCATCAACATCTTTACCTTTCTGATCAACATCCAATTGTGTGGTGTTGCACATGGGAGTAGAACAGGGTTTACAGTTTTGTAAATCAAACTTATTCAAAAGATCTTTTGTGTATTTAGACTGATGAATAAAAATTCCATCAGCTTTTTGTTTGATTTGCAAACCTAGAAAGAACTGTAATTCTCCCATTGCACTCATTTCAAACTTCTGTTGCATTAAGTTTTGGAATTCCTCACACAATTTGGATCAGAGGATGCAAATATAATATCATCAACATAAATTTGAACAAGTAGCTTATGCTGATCCACCTTCTTAATAAATAAATTTTATCTATGGAGCCTCTAGTGAAATTATTCTGTAGAAGAAAGTTTGATAAGGTCTCATACCAGGCTCTAGGTGCTTGTTTCAACCCATAAAGAGCTTTATCAAGCTTATATACCCATTCTGGGTGCTTATTATCCTCAAAGCCTGGTGGTTGACACACATAAACTTCTTCTTTTATGTTACCATATAGAAAAGCACTTTTGACATCCATTTGAAAAACTTTAAGATTGTGGAGTGCAGCATAGGCTAAAAACAATCTAATTGCCTCCAGTCTGGCTACAGGGGCAAAGGTTTCATCATAATCAATACCTTCTTCTTGTGCAAACCCCTGCACAACCAGTCTGGCCTTGTTCTTAACAATTAGCCCATTTTCATCAGTTTTATTCCTAAACACCCATTTAGTGCCTATTGCACACTTACCTGGGGGTAGAGGAACAAGCTCCCACACTTGCTGTTTTTTGAACTGAAGAAGCTCAAGCTGCATGGCTTCAACCCATCCATTGTCTCTCAAAGCTACATGATAGTTCTTTGGCTCTAGCTGACTGATGAAGAGAGCATAGAAGCAGGAATTGGACAATGGCTTCTGGTTGAAACACCAGCATTGATATCACCAAGGATTTGAGACATTGGGTGATTTTTCAGCTCTTGGTAAACAATCAAATCTGTGCAAGTGTTTGTAGGACCTTCAGCAGCAGCAGATGTTGATGCAGATTCTTGAAACCATGAAGATGGTGGCAACTCAAATGAAGTTGAGGATGCAGAAATCTCATCAGCATTTGTTGTGGATGGTGCTGCTGGAGCTACAGGAGCATCAGGTTTAGAGGACACAGGCAGTTGGTCACTAAACCTGAAGAGGTGATTACTACTATCATCATCATCTTCAGTAGTAACACCAGGTGGTGAACTGTTGACAGGAGCAACAGCAGGAGATTGATAAGGAACATATTGCAGTATGTCCAAATCAAAGAGCTCCACAGGGCTTTGTGGAATCTTGTCCTTTGGAGATTCATTGAACTTGACATGTAGAGTCTCTTCAACCATCTTTGTTCTGCAGTTGAAGACTCTGTATGCCTTGCAAGTTGATGAATAACCAACAAAGTACCCTGCATCCACCTTAGGATCAAATTTCTGGAGCTGATCCTTTGTGTTGAGAATGAAACAGGGACACCCAATGCTCTAAAGAATGAAATGAGAGGGGCCAAATGATGTAGAACTTCATATGGAGTCTTCATCAACCTCTGATTTATTAGCACTCTATTCTGCACATAGCATGCTGTGTTGACAGCTTCAGCCCAAAAGGTCAATGGCAGTCCAGAATCAGCCAACATAGACCTTGCAGCTTCAATGAGGGTCCTGTTCTTTCTCTCCACAACTCCATTCTGTTCAGGAGTTCTTGGAATACTAAACTGCCTCTTTATTCCCTTGGAAAGGTAGAACTCATCAAGTGTATTGTTCCTGAATTCTGTTCCATTGTCACTTCTAATACACTTGACTGAGAGGGAATACTGCTTCTCAGCATACAACACAAAGTTTATGATCTTCTGTGCAGCTTCATCCTTTGAATGTAGAAGAAAGTCCATACAAATCTGGAGTAATCATCCACAATTACCAGACAGTATTTCTTCTTTGCCATGCTCATCACTCTCACAGGACCAAAGAGATCCATGTGAAGAAGTTGTAAGCAGGCAGTGGACTTTGGTTCTTCAATAGGTGGGAATGAAACCTTGTGCTGTTTTCCTTTCAAACAAGCAGTGCAGTTGTTTTCACACTTGAACTCCTTCATAGGCATTCCCCTTACTAAACTATGGTGTATCAGCTGATTTATGTTCTTGAAGTTAACATGTCCCAGCCTTCTATGCCATAGATTAGATTCTTGAGGAGAGGCCTTGGAAAATAGGCAAGGATGGCCTTTGAGATCTATTTTCTTGGAAAGATCTAAGGCATACACTCTTCCTGTCCTGTTGGCCTTCAGGAGAGTGTGAGCATCCAATACCTTGTCAATCAAACTCAGAACTTTGGATGACAGAATCCTGCAGTTCTGGCTTGTGAAAAGGGCAACATGGCCTTTGTCACACAATTGACTGACACTCAAGAGGTTATACTTGAGATTTTCCACATGGTTGACATCATCAAACTTTATTTCCCCATTGGAAACAAAGCCCTTCCCGATGATGTAACCTCTTGCATCATTGCCAAAGGAAACAAAACCCTTCCTTCCTGGAGAGTAGTCATTAAGAAGTGAGTTGTTCCCAGTCATATGCATAGATCCCCCACTGTCTACATACCAGATGCTACTTTGGCATGTTGAAGAAACCTGCATAATAAACAATCAGTTAGTTTTGGAGACCCAAACCTTTTTGGTTTTGGGCCTGGTCTCATCAATAGATGGTAAACTAACAGGTTATGGGCACAATAGCTTGAGGTGAAGGAGATGGTGTAGAAGAGGAATCCTTTGGCTTGGATCTCCTTTTCTGGGGTTTCAACACAGGGCCATCAAGTTGGTTAACTCTTCCCAACAGATGTTGAACCATCATTACCAGCTGTGTCTGATTCTGGGAAAGAGCTTTCAGCTCTTCAGACACATTGGTATTGGTGTTTGATGATGAGTTCTTGTGTTGCACCATCTTCTTTTGAGCAACCTCAGCTGTTGCCTGTTGCACTCCTTCCCTTTTAGATTTCTTTTGGACATAGGAGTAACAGGATTTGATGCTGCTGGTACAAACTTGGACTCAAACTCAGTTTTCATTTTAGCCAAGTTTTCTTTAATTTTCTCCTTTTGTTTGAGTTTGGATCCCTTTTTGTACCAACAATCATCTGTGAGATGATTGAATAGACCACATATTTCACATGGTTTCTTCTTCATCTTCTGTTGATCATCAACTGAAGAAGATGAAACTACTGAAGACTTGCTCTTCAGCAGTTTAGAAGCACTTTTTGCCTTCTTGTCAACTTCCTTAGTAGGCTTCAAATCCTTCCTACTGACAGTTTTCTTCTCTTAGTGCTGTCAGTTATTGGGATTTGAACTCCAGATGTTATCCCCTGCTCTCCAGTACCTTCAGTACTTCTAGGATAACACTTGGGTTGATCAACTCATTGATCATGTGAGTGTCAGCAGTTGAACCATCAATATCAGCTGATAGGTTCACAGAGGGATTACTACTGACTTCAACTACTGATGGTGCTTTATCAAGTAGTGAATCACATGATGAGGTGGATTGGTCATTACTTTCTCCATCAGATTCTACTCCTGCTCTTGAAGCAAAATCTGTAGGAGGAGCAGTGTGATTATAACCAATTCCAAACTTCACATTGGAAGCTGTTTGCTTACTAAGAAGCATTTCAAAGCCCTTGCAAGATTGTACCCATCGATCACACTCTACTTGGGTGACAGCAAGAGTATCTTTGAGGTCTTTGTACTTCTCTAAGAGTACATCCTCCCTAGCCTTATCATCAGAGATTTGGCATTTTAATTTATAAATCTCATCAGTTTTCTCTTTCAGCACAGACTCAAACTCAGCTTTATTTTTGGAAATTATTTGTTCTAGCTCTACATTTTTATTGATTAAAGCCACATTTGCTTCTCTAATAGAGGCAAATGCTGCTATGCAAGTTTCAGAACATAATTTGGCCTTAGCCTCAGAGGATACCTGTGATACCTGTGTTGAAGAGGTACTTGAGGATGATCCATCAGAAGATTCCAAAGTCATGAGAGCTAGATTTCCAAAAGGATGCTCACCACCATGTTGACCAGCACCTGAGAACAGTTGTTCATTACCAGACACATCATCTGGTAAGCTGCTCCAGTCAACAACTCCTGGTGTGAAGAAGTTGTGTTGTTGAAGTTGATTAGGTTGATGAGATTGGGATGGTTGAGGCTCAGGGAGTGCATGTGGTTGCTGAGCAGTGGGTGCTTGAACCTGGCCTGGTTGTGGCATGTAATAGCAGGGGTATGGATATGGCATTGGCCCCTGTGGAACAAAATATGCAGGAGATTGTGGTTGATGATGATAACCAGAATTGACAGGTTGTTGCCCTCTGTTTTGTTGACTATTGCCAGGGTAAGTCACAAAAGGTGCAGGAGAGTTAGATCCAGATGATCTACATTCTCTTGCAAAGTGTCCAAGCCTGTGGCATTTATGGCACTTCAACTAACTCTTGTCAAAACCAACTTTGGTTTTGCCAGAGAGTCCTGGGAATTTCCTTCCAGTTCTTTTGTAGAACTTCTGAGATCTGATATTTATCAAGGCCATTTGGCTCAAAATATCCATCTCTTCTAAGTCATCATCAGCATCCCCTTGAGATCATCCATGATGAAACATAGATTGTCACTATTACTACCAGCAGAATAACTATCAACACTCACAAAGGCAGGCTCAGAAGTGTTTGTAGAGAAATCAATATGCTCATCATACTGGCTTTCAGATGACGCATATTCTGACTCTTGATGTCCAATCAGGGCAGTGTTCCCTTGGACAAAATCCTCAGTGAGCTTGCCAGATGAAGCCAATTTCCTTTTCTGCTCTATCTCTCTCTCGAATGTAAGCAGTTTCCCATGAAGTTGGGTGAGAGATAGGCGATCAACATCAGCATTTGAGCGTAGAACAATGGTATATGTGTTCCATCTCTCAGGCAGTGATCTTAGGAATCTATGGTTCATCTGACTCCTGGTATATTCATGTTTAACCATTTTCAATTCAGAGATTAAACATGAAAACGCTCAAATTGTTAAGTCAGAGTCTCACCCTTTCTATGAGAGAAAGTCTCATATTGTTGGGCGAGGATTTCCCTGTTGTTTGCTAAAACCTCATCAGTACCACCAAATTGTTCTTTGATGGCTTTCAGAGGTCATGAGCAGACTCACAATGCAGAAGCCCAGAGTAAATCTCATTAGGAATAGCCATAGCCAAAATTCCATGGGCTTTTGCATCGATTTCAAACAACTTCTTGTCCTCATCGGAGTATTGCTCCTTCTTCTTTGGAACCAACTGGTTTGTTTCCGGATCATTCACCATTGGCTTATGTGGTCCATGTACCACAGATGTCCAACAACTGAGCTATTGACAGACAGGTGATGGAGCAATCTTCTCTGCCAAATGTTATACTCATTCCTCACCAAGATCGGAGGCTTGGTAGAGGATCCAGTATTGAAAGGATCATTCAAAGAAGTAGTCATTGTGGAAAATCAGACAGATTCAAGTAAAATCACAATAAATTTAGCTCAGAACCACACAGAACCTCAAATAAAACGGCCAGAAGCGATACACTCTCAATCTCTATAACAGATCCTTGCGAATTTGCTAATTCGATCAAACTTAGAGCGATTGAACAGTTTCAATGATCAATTGTTAGATCGATCAATGATTAACCTGCTCTGATACCATTTGTTAGGATCTCAGCCTCTTGGTTTAATGAACAAATATAGCAGCGGAATAGCTCAGATTTAGACAAATTCAAGCAAGAACATTCGATATAAAGCGATAAAGGAATTTTGTTATAGAGAGAGAAATATCAGACAAAAGGAATATTGCATTAAGATTGTCGGCCTCAATGGCACGATACAGGTGAGTCATCCTTCCTTATAAAGGAAAGAGTGACGTAGGCTGATGTCACTTGAAAGTGACATGTAACCGTTTTATAACTACTGATGTTTAACAACTACTGAAGATGTCAACAACTGACATCTTCTTACAAATGTTCCTAAGTGTTAAACATCTTATTTACAACTACTGAAAAACATAAAACTACTGATACTACAACAACTAAAGAACAACCTCTTCAGTTGTTTACAAGTACTGAAAAGGAAACAAAACTACTGAAAAGTAAACAAACTACTGAAAGGAAAAGAAAACTACTGATGAAGAAAAACCATCACAACAACTGAAGAAGCCCTCTTCAGCTGTTGTCATCAGCTGTTAGCATCAGCTGATGTCTTCAGTACTTGAACATCAACTTTGTCTTTCAGCTGTTGATCTTCAGTCTTTGTCTTCAGTACTTGTTGAAGTCTTCAGACTTTAGATCTTCAGCTGTTGTCTCAGTCTTTGTCTTCAGTACTTCAGAAATACTTCAGCAGTTGTATTCTTCAGACTTTGTAGAACAGCTGATCAGGTCTTCTTCAGCTGTTGTGATGTCCTGTGGGACTTAGAGGTTTCTCTGATCAGGCTCATTGGTTCTTTTGGTCCAACATTTTCTAAACAAAGGCATTAGAGATGGAACAAATTATAAGGATAATTTGTTGATGGGTTTATTATTATTTTGTTATTTAAAAGGGTTTAAATAACACTAATAATATTGTTGGATTCTGTATGCCAAGACACATAGAACATAGATGTGGTTAGTACGTTGTGATCCAAGTCGGGTCATACCCATAACAAGCTTAGCAAACACCAATTAATATTTAATTGATGATATGATCATGCAATTAATAATTACACCAATTTAGAAAATGGGTTTTCTAATAAATTATATGGAGAATGAACAAATTATGAGGATATTTTGTTCATGGTTATTATTTGTTATGTTGTTTAAATTAATCAAGCAACATCAAATAATAAAAGTGTGTGTGTGCATATTTTATATAATTAAAAGGTTAATTATGTAATTTATAAAATTTGTTCAATTAAAAGAGTCTTAAAAGGGGAAAACCCTAAGAGAGTTTTTGTTGGGGGGATTTCGGCCGCAAGGCCCTTCCCCCTTTTTCCTTTTCTTGTTTTGAAACAAAACTCTCGAAGAACACTCACACATCTGATCTACTACTCTTTCTCACATGAAATCGCACAAGAACTCGAGTTTCTCTTATGGAAGAGAAGTCATACGGCTGGAACAAAGCCTTTGACATCTTCTTGATGTTTCACGGCTGAAATAGGTTTTCAGCAGGGGTTTTGATGCGATTTTTGGTGTCAAATCCTAGCAAACATGGTGTTTCTTGAAGGCTTGTGGGTATGAG
Organism: Flaveria trinervia; assembly: GCA_025506515.1. NCBI lineage: Eukaryota > Viridiplantae > Streptophyta > Magnoliopsida > Asterales > Asteraceae > Flaveria > Flaveria trinervia. The sequence continues at coordinate 35,211,692 of CM046447.1, forward strand.
CACTTGAGGACACCTATCCTTGGTGTTTTGGCCATCCAAGGACAGCCACTTCTTCAAAACGTGATTTCCAGCAGCTCTAATGTCGGTTCTTCAAATCGCCCATAAAGGTAGTTTGTTGATGTTGTTTTGGTGTTTTTTAGCTTGTTGATAACTAGTTTATTCACATACATATGATCCTATGTCTTTGGGTTTGTTGAAATTAAGTTATGAACATCAATTTTCAGATTACAAATGGTATTTGTTAAATGTTTATCCGCTGCGTTTTTCTTGTTTAAATGGTAAACAACATTGTTTTGGCACAACAAACCCAACATTGGCATCAAGAGCCGGTTATGTGGATGATTAGTTTCATGTGTTCTTGTATAATTGGTTATATAAGGTTAAACAACCAATTTTAGGGCTGTTTTGTATTGATTTGATGATACCCCAACCTTTCAAGGTTATATCAAACATGCTAGTGATTAAACCTTGAAAAGAAAGATATCAATTTGGTTGATTGTGTTTTGTTTGGACAAAAGACCTAGATTTTGGTTTATGTTGGCTGAAAATTTAGGGTCAATGGGGTTCTTTTTGGTTCTTAGTATGATGTATATGGATACATAATTTTAGTGCATAACATAGCCTTGACCATGGTTGTTTTGGGTTTGGTTGAATGGAATTGTCATGTTGATTGTATTCTTTCTTTATGGGTTGTAGTATTTCTTTTGTGTTTCCATTTGGTTTGTAATTTATTTATTCATTTGGCAATGTAATAAATAGATTAGGAGCTTTTTTTTCCTTTACTAGAAAATATGTATTAGGATGTATATATTTTGTAAAAGAAGATGCTCGGGAAGGAAGCACAAAAGGAAGACACAAAGGATGGACTTGAAGCATTTGGATGCAAGTTCAAGTGGGGGTCTTTGGAGATCTCATCATTTGTGTTGTGTTGAACCCTTAGGAAAAGACCTTATGACAACACTTGTGATGGCAAACAAGTGTAGTCAACTTAGTGGCTATGGTTATGCACATATGTTTGTATGATTATGCTTGTTTGTTTTGTTGATTGTTTGATATATGAATATGCTTAACAATCTAAATAAATTATGATAACAAGCTGAATTTTATGGTTCTAAATCATTAAGTAATTAATAAAAGGTTATTAAGAGGATTAATGATTTCAAAATAAAAGAGGTTTATTAAAAGAGAACCATAGGGTACCATGTATTTGAAAGCATGCAATTACAAGGTACATAGGTTTTTCAAGTCTAAAATTAATGGAAACTTAAAACCTTTGGTAACAAGTCTAACACCATCTTTTACACGACACTCGAATCACTTGGGAACTACTTGTGGGATAAAGGTCACCTAACCACTTGTAGGGAACTTGTGTCCTTGAGGTGAGTCTAACATACTTGTGGGATAAAGGTCACCTAACCGCTTATATGTAAAAACTCACACGTGTGTGTAAGTAGGACGACTTGAATTGGAAACCATGTGCTTAGGGTCACCGAAGCATGGCTTACAATGGTGTTGATGGGATTAAACATGCCGACTAAACATATGATGTTTAACCGATCCCATAAGACTAGAAGTTGCAATAGGTTGCAATTGTCAACTGTTGACTACCTTGTTAATTTAAATAATGGGATAAAGGTCACCTAACCATCATTTAAATGTAACGTTGGATTCTAGATTTTAATTGTTAATTGTCTATGAGACATTTAAGGGTATTAACGATTAAAATAAATTCATGAGAAATACTAATATGAACTTTGTCAATTTTGTAATGATGACCTCTAATATAATGCTACCACCCCGATCGTCCCTTCCCTATCACTGAGACCTATTCTCTAGAGGGATAGTCCTAACCATAATTATCTTATGGACTCATTTTGAAACTTGAGAATCGTTCTCAAGAATGAGTAAAGGTCTATGTCCTTGACGATCCCATACCTCACCAACCCACGCTGTTGATGTTATGGCCTTTTGACGATTGAGTTAAGCACACTTAGGATTCTGTGCAAGCATCCGATCTCATGTTGGGAATATGATTCCCAGACTCCAAAAGGGTTTGGAGCCTCATGGGGCACATGACATGTTAATCTAAAAGGGAAATGTTCCTTCCACAAACTTTATAAGATTGCTTTGAAACGGTTCAAGCACTTTATACATGTCACATGAAAAGACCCAATCAATATCATCTTATATATCCTTAAGATAAAAGCCATATTGATAGCCTCAAGATGCTTTGCTGTCCTGTCTCAAAGTAGTTGGCCAAGGATTTGATCCTTGATTGCCTAACTAAAGGTTTGAGACATTCATAATAAACTGTAATATGAACGGATGGGACAAGAGCATCGGTGAACCTCATGCAATGCTCAAAGCAACCGAGGCGGGGATAAGTAGAGAGGTTCTACCTATTCTCTCAATCAATAACGGAGGCTATAAGAAGTGGCCAATCCCGATCCTAAAGCAATTATTGCTAAAGGAAAGGAATACGTCAAAGCAAAGGTTATAGCAAACCTCAAAACCTAAGCTTATGAAGCCTAAGGTAACGGAGAACGATCCATGCTTTGAGTATGGAGAGATAGGACTATGAAAAGGGTATTGTCCCTTCTATCTCAAGGAGTTGAAACACAAGAAGGGTTTTGGGCAAACCTCAAATACAATTCCATGATTCATACGCTGTTTTAAAAGCCATTTCTTCAATCACATGGGTATTGGATACCGGATGTGAGACTCATACTTGCAATTGTTGCAAAAGGGTTCAAAAGAAATGTCCGCTTCCAGAAGGGAAACTCTATTTTGAGACCTTCAAATGGTTTGGAAGTTGTTCTCAAAACATTTTTGTATGCACCTAGTTTGACTAGGAACATAATTATGTTTCCTATTTAAAACAATATGATCATGATTCAAAGTTTGTAAATAATGGTATTGAGTTTTGAATGATGTATCATTTTAAGGATATGCCTTTTAATGACATCCATGAATTGGTTCATGATAGATCATCCTATTATAACTCGTTGATACACATTTAGCATAAAGAAACTTAAAATGGGTTAAGTTATTACTAATTTGACATTGTCGCCTTGGTCACATTAACCAGAATTAGATTCAAACACTTCAAAAGAATGGTCTTTTGGAAACAAATGAAAATGTTTCATTTGATAAGTATGAACCAAAGACTAATTAGGAATGATGCATTTGGATGCATATGATCCTTTTAAGACAATGTCTATGACTGGTGAAAGATACTTCATTAATGTTAACGACGATTGCAGTCGCTATTATTGTGTGCACTTGATGACACATAAGTATGAAGCTTTTGAAATGTTCAAAATCTTCAATAATGAAGTAGAAAATCAACTCCGCATAGTTATCTATGCTCTTCATTCAGATAAAGGAGAAACTGAACCCTATTTGGATATGGTTCAATTTATTATGGCTATGAACTTACCACCTTTATCATTTTGGGTTTTCGCATCGCTCTCTAAGGCTCATATTATGAATATGACCCGGACAAAGAAAGTGTGTATTCATTTAGAATCCAAAGAGACTGTATAAGATACCGTTTCTTTGACTCAACGAATCAGAAGTATTTATTGCTCCAAAGTCTATGGTTCTTGAAACCAAGTCCTTTATGGGAGGAATGACGTATAGAACTGTGGAACTTGATAAGGATCAAAATCCACAAGGCGATACACATTTGATTGACACTAGCAATCAGCAGGAGGTTGTTGATAAAGATCAAGAGGTTGATCAACACACACAAAACGTTCACAAATCTGGTAGAATTAGTATTCCATCTGAAAGATAAGGATATTTCATGAATGGATGCTATGTGGTTATACCCTGTAGGCTAACCATACACCAAGATGTTATGTCCAATTTGGATTGGGACAATGGCTAGAAGCCATGAACGTAAGGATGAATTCATGTATAACAACCAAGTTTGGCAATTGGTTGAACCTCCACTTAACTCCAAATCGGTTGGATACAAGTGGATTCTCAGGATGAGAACAAATATACATGGACACTTGAATACTTATAAGTCAAGACTTATAGCATAAGGTTTTCATCAAACTCAATTGGTTGATTATGATGAAAGTCTTACGCCCGTGGCAATGCTAAGGTCGATTAGGATGTTAAGTGCCATAACTGCATATTTGAATATGAGTTTTGGCTAATGGATGTCAAAACCGCTTCCTTAATGGACATCTCGTAGAGACTGTCCACATAGTTCAGCATGAAGGTTTTGTCGATCCGCGACATCCCAATAAAGTATACAAGTTAAAGTGATAGATCTATGGATTGAAACAAGCATCAAAAGGTGTGTATATATGAAAGCTAGTGGGAGCAAAAGTATACTCTCAGTGTTGTATGCTGATGACACACTGCTATTTGAAAAATATATTCCAACCTTGGAAGGTGTTAAAACCTTGCTTGGAAGATGTTTTTCATAAAAAGGATCTCTTTGAAATCACCCATATTTTGGAATAAGGATCTATAAGGATAGATCGAGGTGGTTGATAGGGTCAAACCAAAGTGCATATATAAAATCTTGAAAAGGTTCAAGATGGATCTCTTAGAAAGGTATGATACCCTTTCAAAGAGAGACCATGTTGACTACGTCTCAATGTCCAAGCTCATAGGATGAGCAAAATCAAATGAAGGATATCCCATACGCATCTGCTATAGGATCCGTCATTTGTCTCATGATATGCACTAAACGGACGAGTCATGCTTATCAGGTATGACAAAGTAGATACCAATAGAAATAACCATTGAATGGTTGTTAAAAGTATGTTGATGCACCTTAGTAAGACTAAGGATATGTTTCTAATATACGGATCTGTTGAAGTGAAAATCTGTGTAAAGGGTTGCACAGATGAGGACTTCCAAAACAGATCGAAACAACTCTCGATCATAATCAGGTGTACTTCCATTATGAATGGAGGTGTGGTATCCTTGAAGTGTTCAAAGCGGACACGGTAGCATTATTCAGTCTAAAATCCGAATACATAGCCGCTTCATTGGCAGCTTTGGAAGCTGCATGGATAAGCTTGTCCATTGCTTATCTAGGGGTGGTCTCTACCATTCAAGACTCCCTAGAGATCTTTGGTAATTACGTGGGTGGGATTGCTCAAATCAAGGAACCCCGTACTCATCAAAACTAGCACCTTGAGCGGAGATTCAACATCATAAGGGATGAAGTTGAAAAGGGTAAAGATATGTATTCGTAAAGTTCATTAAGATCAAAACGTTACGAATCCACTCACGAAGCTCCTTGCGAAGGCAAAGTATGAGGGTCATACTTGTGCCTTAGGACTTCGATATTCTAGTGATTGGAATTGATCTATTTAGCATTTGATGTATGGAACAATTGTAATTTTGACCTTTTGAGTCGTGTTCCCTTTTAGCATGTTTACATCCATGAATATGTTTATTATTCTAAATGTCCGTAGTCGGTCATATTTGTGGGAACAAATATGAATATGAGACTATTATGAACATGGATTGGTAGATATTCATAAGGTATGAATATAGAGCAATTGGTTGCTACCAAGGTTCATAGATATTTGTGGGATGCAAATATTGGACTGACCCGCATCTCAATTTTACTACATGGGATCTTCTAGATTGATCATAAGTAAATTTGAGTAAAGGCGAATGTCATTTGGTATCCTCTGACCTGAGATACATATTGGGTTTGATATTCACCAAGTGTTATACCTTGAGCTAGTTCTTCGCTGCTCTGAAATAATGGTCAGTACATAAGGCTATGTTTAGGTACAACATAAGGTGATTGTGAGAAACGTATGTAGTCAAGATGGAATTTGTTCCTCTTATTCGTTGAGAGCATGATGTCTAAGGCCTGATTAAGTTAAATCAACAAGGAATGATCATTCTATGTCCTTGGATTTAACATGACATCTGTAACAAAAGGATAGATGATTGATTCACCTAAATCATTTCAAGTTGGATACTTGAAGGGGATGATGTTATTGAATGGCTTTAAGTCACGCGTATTAAGGGTAGTAAACCGTTGTTAGGCGGTATTTACTGCTTGCATCAATCTTCTATGTATCTTGTGCAAGTGGGAGATTGTTGGATTCTGTATGCCCAAGACACATAGAACATGATGTTAGTACGTTGTGATCCAAGTCGGGTCATACCCAATAACAAGCTTAGCAAACACCAATTAATATTTAATTGATGATATGATCATGCAATTAAATAATTACACCAATTTAGAAAATGGGTTTTCTAAATAATTATATGTGAGAATGAACAAATTATGAGGATATTTTGTTCATGGTTATTATTTGTTATGTTGTTTAAATTAATCAAGCAACATCAAATAATAAAAGTGTGTGTGTGCATATTTTATATAATTAAAGGTTAATTATGTAATTTTAAAATTTGTCAATTAAAAG
>CM046447.1:35230610-35258110 GCA_025506515.1 Flaveria trinervia
TTTTTTTTCATAATTAATATGTTTTTTTTATTTTTTAATATAATTTTATATATTGAAAATTCTAACTCCCATGTCTTTTCCATCATTACTTTTTTGTCCTATAAAATTTGGTAATGACTCGATTTGATCATTTGGAGGTCCAATTTGAGAAAAATATGCATGAGTGACTAAATTAGAACACTTTTGAAACTTGGTTACTATTATATGACATTTTCCCTTGTAATAAAACCAATTAACAAAACTACAAATTGTAACAAAGAAACATCACTGCAAATACACTATTGTAATGAAATTAAAAAAATGCTACATTGTTCAAACCATATTTACAACCATTACCATTATCCATACAAGCTAAATTTTTCATCTTACCATCAAATCCAACAACACATCCTAGGTGTTAGATGAAATGCAAAAAAAATCATACTCATATCTCCTCAAAAGCTTTCTGTATAAAGATGAGTATAAACCATTATATAACTCGGATTACAAAATTATGAACTTAAAAAGAGTTTTCAAGGGTAAAAATAAAGACATTACTGTAGAATAAAACTATCATCACATAAAATTTTTTGACAAAATACAAAACTATCATCAACAATTCTCCCAAACTCAAACATGTTTTTATCTATAAAATTACTATTCTACATTCTAAAAAAATCACAATCTAAATTGCTTTTGTTTTTTGTTCATAATCAAAACATACTTGGTCCAATATATGGTAACCCAACAACAAAAAGATGAGATACACAAAAGCATGACCCATCTTCAGTCAACATCGTAGGTTGAGTGGGCCGACTAACGCAAGATCTGGGTCGATTCGAACAAGATCTGAGTCATTATCGTAGGCTGGGTTGATTCGGTTGCGTTGGCCAATGGAGCAGGGATGGTTACTTCTGATAACTCAACCAATCACTCACGAGTAAACAACGATGGTTCCAAACTTTGACAAAATAACCAGATGCAGGTTTTGAAGATTGTTTTTGTCACACCCCCGCTAAGAGCGGAAACACGGGGATGTAAGGAGACGGGATCGTCATAACACACGGCAAGCGATAGAGATGAAATATAATAAATGATGACAAGCGTGTCATGACGACACCCAACAACAAGGGGACTTGTGTCGTGTTTAGTCAATATTCACTACAACATAGCCATAAGCATAAACATGTTAACTGATTCACATAACAAAGATGATAACATTGTATGCAATTCCCACAACCCGTGAACAAGTTACAAAAGTAGAATGTTGTTTAAAGCAAACTACAACAATGTTTTCCAAAGACAAAGTTTAGCCACAAAATGCATCCTAGGGTCTCCACTAAGGCAGCACACCTAGATCTTCAGCTAGCATGATCACCTGAAAAGATATGCTCAAAATGGTCAACAAAATTGTTGGTGAGCTCGCAGGTTTAAAAGTAAATAAGTAATTGATGTTGTATAATAGTTTGTTGCGGAATACCGTGAATACAGTTATTAGTAAGCAAAATCACATGACCTGAGCTTTACAACCAAACCTAACAACGTACACAAAGAATCTTGTCGTAATATATTCACCCAAGGCCCGTTCCTAGCGACTGTTGGTACTAACTAGTATACCAACAACGAAAGTGGGGTGTCAACCCAAGTAGTACTACCAATACCTATCCGTCGGTTTCACACTGGACTTAAATGGTTGTAAGAAAGAACCACACACCAGACTCAAGCATGTATGAGATAAGTACGCACAAAATAGTAGCACGTTGATTCTAAGTATGTAAATTGTATGTAAGTTGTATAGCATAGAAAAGGGTGAGCATGCTTTTCCCCCATGTTTGTAAATTATTAAAAAGTTGTATAAGCATAAAAAGGGGCCACGAACTCACTTGTTAAGTGGTAAGTATGAATTATCAAAGTTCCCAACATTTGTGTAGAGATTAATGAAGAGGCTGATGCAACCTAAACATCTTAAGTCTTTCCTGCATGCTGCACAAGTGCATTAAAAAAGAAGCTTAGGAAGTTTCACACATGAAACAGAAAATACTCTAAGTGTGAAATCTTCCGAAGCCAAGACCAATATCTTCCGAAGCCAAACATGAAGTCTTCCGAAACCTCAGAGACAAAGTCTTCCGAAGCTTCAACTCATGAAGACAGATTTCTTCCGAAGACTTTTAGTAACATGCTTTATCTTATGTACTGTTCCATAAAGCTGGACACCTTTCCGTTGTGCCTCTGCAAGTCACTAACTTACATGGGTTGGTGAAAAAGTCCATGCTTTTGGTAACTCTACATTGAGGTCTTGAGTCTGTAACTTTCTACTTTATGTACGTTATCCTTTTTGTAATAGATAAGGATGTGAGCTAGGGCATGTCATAGTCACAAGTCAAAAGGCAATCTGCCTTTTGACTCTACAATTGATTTTGTTTGTGTCTAGTCAATTGTATCCAGCTGGCTTTCAAAGTATAGCCGGCTGTACGATGTAGTATAAGTATCTCATGTTCTTGTATCTTTCGAATATGCTTTGTAACACTCGTAATAGAACATAGAGAAGGCAATATACTACATTCTTGAAAACCAAATACTTGTGTTCTTTGTGTTTTGTCTCTTGCATTACTTGTGTTCTTAGTATCTCAACACTTGGTTAATCCAGTTTAAAGTTTGATTAAAGTTTAGTTAATTTCCTCTTTTGTGTTGTTGTGTTGTAACTAACCTTTCAACGATCCTGCATTTGGTATCAGCGCATTTCAGGCTCTTGATATAAGATCTCACCATCTTAAGATCCCTCACACACACAAATACTAAAACTTTTCAAATGGCAGCCATTTCCAAAACTAATATGGAAACATGAACCATGAACAAGTCCCCACTGATAACTCTTGATGAGTTTGATACTTGGTGTTTAAGAATGGAAGGTTTCATCAGGTCTCGTGATTCAAGAATGTGGGATTCTATTGAGAATGGACCTTTCATACCAGCACCCCTTCTTCTACTGGTGTTGGTATGATTCCAAAGATGTGGCTAACTACTCTGATGAAGATAGGAAGAGAGTAGATAGACAGAACAGCCATGACAGCTCTTCAAACTGCCCCTTCCAAACTCTGTATACAGAGGTTTCAAGAAGTGCAAAACAGCCAAGCAGTTGTGGGATGCACTGAAACTAATGTATGAGGGTTCTTCTGAAGCCAAGGAGAACAAGAAGGATCTCCTGAAGTAGCAGTTTGAAAACTTCACCTTCAAAACAGGTGAAACCATGACTCAGCAGTATTTCAGGTATGTTGAGATTGTGGATACCCTAGTGGATGGAGGAGTTTCTCTTGAAAACAGAGATATTATAAGGAAGTTCATGTCCTCACTTCCTAGGCAATGGACACACTACTGTGTGGTGATCAAGAGAACTGAAAATCTCAAAACTCTTACTCTGACAGAGTTATATGGGATTCTCAGTGGCTACCAGATGGAGATGAACATGCAAGGTTCATCTGGAAACTCCAACAATCAGATGGGTTCAGCCCTACATGTGATTGAAAGGGATAGCATATAACCCAAACATCATCTCTTATGCTACCCTGACAACTCACCAAAGGGTCCTTTCATCACCTTCCTAGAGAGACCAAAGGAGAAACACTCAAGGAAGCCCATTCCAAGAGACAAGCTCTTCTCAAGCTTTTGTGTCTTCTGATGAAAGCTGTGGCAACTCTCTTTTTACTCTTAAAGACCTGGACTGTATCCATCCAGATGATCTGGAATACATGGAAATAGGCCAGCAGATGGCTCTTCTCACTCGCAGAGCCAAGAAGTTCTACAAGAGGACTGGAAGGAAGTTTCCAAGCAATGCAACCAGTGGAAAATTTGGACTGGACAAAGGCAAAGTCAAGTGTTACAATTGTAACTTGATGGGCCACTTTGCCAGAGAGTGTAAGGCACCTAGAACAAATGGTGGCCAAACACAATCTAGACCAAACTACACTAACAAAGCTCTCCATAATCAGAAGTCAAAGCAGCAAGCTGCTGTTGCTGTTGAAGAAGGAGGCTTTGACTGGAGCTTTCAGGTGAAAGATGCTTCTCCAAACCAAGCATTAATGGCTGATCATGATGATGCCAAGGTATTAGAACATCTCTGTACTCCTGAATGCATTGCTAAAGTTAACAGGTACAGGTCCTACAACTTGGAAGTGAGATCTGACCTTGAGTCCTTAAACATTTTAAAATCTGATTTTAGAATGTCTGAAAATGATTATAAGCTGAAAATAGAGGACTTAGAGAAACCATTTCAGTTCTAAAACATGAACACACAGATTTTAGGACTCAAATCAAATATCTCATAACCAAGTTAACTGAGTGCTAGGCTGAGCTTGTGATCAGCAAAGCCAGGGCAAAAAAGAGTGTTCCTAAAGAGGAGACCTTCCAGAACATGATATCCTTATCCCTGCACAACAAAGTGTGCTATCAATACAGGCAGGGACTAGGATCCAATAAGATAGCTCCTCCACACACAATCTTTTCAGTAAGATCTCCTAGGTGTGGAACTTGTGAAGATGAGCTTCCTCTCATAGATCCCATGAGTGAAGAGGATGAAGAAGAGAATGAAGAATCCCTCTCAAAAAAAAGTGAAGAGGAGGATTCCAAGAAGGGCTACTATCCTTCTGAGGAGAAAGTAAAGACTGTGATGATGAAGTCCATGAGAAAGAACTTGATCAGAAAGAGCAAAAGAAAGGCAAGGAAGGCTCAAGAGATCAAGACTACTTTTGACTCTAAGCAGAAACAAGTTTTTAAAGGTAGGGACTGAAGACATCAACCAAAACTCTTTTGCTAAGAGTTCCGGTTCTTGTTCAACTCATCTCAGCAACAAGAAGAAGACTGATCTGCTGTGTACCACTGCTGCACAACCTGGACCATCAAACTCCAAGCACAGTCCTCAGCCCAAGAGGATTGTCTCATCATCTGCAAAGATGAAGGTGGAGAAGGGATGTGACCAAAGACAGTCCTATTCCAAAGAAAAGGCTCTTGTGAAGAAGAAAATGAATTGTGTCATGTGTGAAAGTACCACTCACATTGCCAAGGATTGTCCCTTCAATCCTAAAGGCACTGTCCATATGACCAAAACAAAGGCTTCAAAGAGTTCTAAGAAGATTCAAGCTTCGGAAGGAAAACCTGTTTCTTTCGGAAGCTCAAAATCTAACAAGAAGGCAAGTGTAAAATTACCTTCGGAAGAATATTTGGTCTCGGAAGAAAGGAATTCTTCCAAAGCACTGAAGTCTGCTGTAGTGTCTGCAGAATCTTCCGAAGGTTCAATCATCAAAACTTCTAAAGTTCCAAAAGCTTCTAAAGTTTTGAAGGTCAAGTCCAAGACTCCAAAGGTGGTGTGGATGTCTAAGAAAGACCAAGTGACTAAGATTTCTCCATCAACAACAGCTCAAGATCCTCTCAGTACAACCATAGGATCTATTACTGTTGAATTACCTTCTGCATATGAGCCCAAGACAAGCATGGCTTGGGTTTCCAAATGTAACTAATCATTCTCTTTGTGCAGGGACAGCTGAAGACAGACAGAAATGTCTGGATCATAGACAGTGGCTGCTCCAGGCACATGACAGGCAATAGGTCACTACTCCAGAACTTTGAAAGGATTGATGGAGGACCAGTTGCTTTTGGAGGAGATGAAGGTGGCTATATTTCTGGAAGGGGCAATGTCACAAATGGTAAGCTCGGCATAGAAAAGGTAAACTTTGTTAAGGAGCTAGGATACAATCTTCTGAGTGTATCTTAATTTTGTGATCAGAGTCATAACATGCTCTTTACTGAGCATGAGTGCATTGTTCTTAAGCCTGGTGTGGTCATTCCTCATGAGCATATCCTGCTTAGAGCCCCCAGGAAAGGAAACATGTACAAGATGGATTTGCAAGAAACCTCTCCCTCTGGAGAAGTTTCATGCTTCTGTCTAAAGCCAATACTGATGAGTCTTTCCTATGGCATAAAAGAATGTGCCATGTAAACTTTAAGAGCATGAATAAATTAATTAAGCATGATTTGGTAACTGGAATGCCAAAGAAAGAGTTTACAAGTGATGACCACTATGTTGCATGCCTGAAAGGGAGGCAACATAAGGTATATCACAAGCCTAAGGAATAGAACTCCATCACTACACCGCTACACTTGCTACAGATGGATCTCTTTGGCCCCACCAGTGTAATGAGTTTAGGAAGGACCTATACTGTCTAGTGATCATAGACGACTTTACAAGATTCACTTCTGTTTTCTTCCTTAGAACTAAGGATGAGACTCCTGACATTCTTATGAATTTCATCTTAAAGATTGAGAATCAGTCTGATCACAAGGTTAAGATCATAAGATGTGATCAAGGAACCAAATTTAGAAACCATACCTGTGATACATTCTGTGATGAAAAGGGTATTACAAGACAATTCAGTGCTCCAAGGACTCCTCAGTAAAATGGTGTTACTGAGAGAAGAAACAGGACACTGATTGAAGCTACAAGAACCATGTTGTCTGATTCTAAACTGCTCATCACCTTTTGGGCAGAGGCAGTCAACACTACCTGTTATGTGCAAAACAGAGTTTTAGTAGTTAAGACTCATGGTAAGACTCCTTATGAACTTTGGCACAAGAGAGAAACCTTTCATTGGTTTTCTCAGGTCATTTGGATGTCCTTGCACCATCTTGAGTACCAAAGATCAAATTGCCAAGTTTGCTGAGAAATCAGATGATGGACACTTTATTGGATACTCTTCCCAAGCTAAGGCTTATAGAGTGTACAATCTCAGAACTAGATTTGTTGAGGACTCAGCCAATGTGACTTTCAACGAAACACACCCTGTGTTGCTGGTTCTGGTCTGGATTGGTTGTTTGATCTTGATCTGGTTACTAACTGTTTTAACAAATCTTATGAGAATGTTTCAGGATCTGCAGCAAATTTAAATACAGATGATCTTGATCCAAGATTTGAGCTAGGAAGATCCTCAAGACATATATCTTCAGCTCCAGTTGGAACCACTTCTGCAAATGAGGTTTCTGTCAGTATAACAATAACAAATTCAGCTGATACATCTGGTATGCCTTCAAATTCCAGCTCAGAGGCTCTACAACCAGATAAGAACACCTCAACTGGGGAAGACAACAATGGTGGTGGTGACACTGACCAAGAATTTGTTGATGCCACTAACCACACCATTGATGAGAACATCAATGATGTCACACACTGCTTGGATCAAGTTTCACTTGAAAAGTGTGCTGATGTGGTGGGAGAAACATCCATGCCAGACCTAAATTTCTCTAATTTAGATCTTCCTCAACAATTGTTGTGATCCCTCAGCTTAGGATTTACAAGTCTCACCCTACCACAACATCATTGGAGATGTTGTCGGGGTAAAGACAAGAGGACAAACCCATGAAGCAAATGTTTGTCATCACTCTTGTTTTCTATCCCAGATAGAGCCAAAGAAAGTTGATGAAGCTCTAAAGGATGGAAGTGGGTTGAAGCTATGCAACAAGAGCTGCTCAATTCAAAAGGTAGAAAGTTTGGAACCTTTTTCTCTTCCTTCTGGGAAGACTACCATTGGAACCAAATGGGTGTTTAGGAACAAGAAAGATGATAGAGGCATCATCATCAAGAACAAAGCTAGACTAGTTGTTCAAGGATACACACAAGAAGAAGGGATTGACTACACTGGTGTCTTTGCTCTAGTGGCAAGATTAGAAGCTGTTAGGATATTCCTGGCATTTGCTGCATCCAAGAACTTCAAGGTCTTTCAACTTGATGTGAAGTGTGCCTTTTGTATGGAGTGATAGATGAAGAGGTTTATGTCAAACAGCCACCTAGTTTCGTAGATCCTGATCATCCTGATTATGTCTGCAAGCTTGACAAAGCTCTCTATGGGCTGCATCAGGCACCCAGGAAATGGTATGAGACACTATCTGAGTATCTTTGTAAACATGATACAGGAGAGGTATTATAGATGGAACTCTCTTCATCAAAGAACAAGGAAAAGACATATTACTAGTTCAGGTATATGTGGATGACATCATCTTTGGTTCAACTAATCCAAAGCTCTGCAAAGACTTTGAGAAGCTGATGAAAGACAGATTTGAAATGAGTGCCTTGGGGGAACTCAATTTCTTTCTGGGAATTCAAATGAAGCAAGTTGAAGATGGCATCTTTATAAGTCAATCAAAGTATGTTCATGACATACTTAAGAGGTTCAATATGACTGACTGTAAGATTGCTAAGACACCCATAGCTAGAAACCACTCTCTTGGTCCTGATCTTGAGGGAGAATGTGTAGATGAGCACTTATATAGGGCTATGATTGGGTCTTTTATGTATATTACTGCTAGCAGCCTGATATCATGTTTGTTACATGTATTTGTGCAAGACATCAAGCCAACCCTAAGATGTCTCACCTTATCACTGTCAAGAGGATTCTAAGATACCTCAAAGGTGCATCAACACTTGGACTTTGGTATCCTAAGAATTCTGACTTCAATCTGTATGCCTATATAGATAGTGATTATGGTGGTTGCAACATGACTGCAAAGTCTACATCTGGGGGATGTTAATTTCTTAGTGGAAGGGTTGTCTCATGGCAATGCAAGAAACAATCCTGTGTCTCTGCATCAACTGCTGAAGCTGAATACATTGCTGCTGCAAGCTGCTATGCTCAAGTACTTTGGATTCAAAATCAGATGCTGGACTATGGGTTAAACTTCAAGGAGACTCCTATTCACATAGACAACACCACTGCTATCTCAATCATAGAGAACCCTGTGTAGCACTCAAGGACAAAGCACATCAATATCAGGTATCATTTAATAAGAGATAACTATGAAAAGGGATTAATTAAACTAGTCAAAGTTCATACAGATGAATAATATGCTGATCTGTTTACAAAGGCCTTTGATGAACAAAGATTTAAATATCTAATATCAGCTATTGGGATGATAAACTTTAAGTAAGCTTTTCTTGAAACTAATCTTATTATTTCTTTAAAATTTATGTGTGTCCTAAGTTGTCTAGTTCATCACTTTCATAAGCTCATGTTTTCTTTGGATGAAAATTTCTTTTTGAAGACTTTCCTTAGACTTTTGAAAATTTCTGATACTTCGGAAGTTATGCTTTTAACTTCGGAAGTAAATCATGTCTTCCAAATAAATAACTGTCTAAAAAATTTACCTTCGGAAGTGTCTTCAAATTTATCTTTCGAACCTTAAATACTTGTCTTAGACATTTACTTATTTTCAACGACCATTTACTTCCGAAGCGAAATTAACTCTCGGAAGCTTTGTTAGTTTATATACAAAGCACTCAAGTTTTAATTTTTCTTCTGAAGCAAAATTCTCAAAACTCTCAGGAAATTCTTCCGAAGTCATTTTAGCTTCGGAAGCTTTTTAATTAAAACTTCCGAAGATAATTAACCTTCGGAAGCTTTTTGACTTCCAAGAAAACTACTTTTTGAGCAAAAGTAAACTACTTTTTCAGAGGTGGGACCGACATCCGGATTTCAAAGTTATCCTCTTTCATTAAACTTTATCTGAAATCTTTCTCACATATAAACCTAACGGTTTCCCCCTCTTTGTATCATCTGTTCTTCCTCCAAACCTAAAACCCCAAATTTCTCTCTGAAATTTCTTTCTTTCTTCTTTCTTCGTCCTTAAGCTACTTCAAAATGGCCAACCTTGCTCACGAAATGATCCCAACTTTACCATGCAACTACACAGACAACATAATCAGGTTGCTCTGTTAAGCTCTAAGAAAGATCCTCATTTCTCAGAGGTTTGCCGTTTCCTAACTCTGTCAAATTACTTCACCTACCTAACCATTGATCCTCCACTCTATGAGGATCAGTTGCTTGAATTCTGGAAGACCTCCCAGGAGGTCATTATGGATGGGGAGAAGGCACTGTCTGCCACAGTGCAGGGAAGAACAATCTTCATCACTCCGGACATCATCAACAGACATCTTCAGCTGGATGATGAAGAAGGTGAGGTGTTTTTTCCCAAAGGAAGCTGTCAATCATTCTTTTTAGCAGATAGGATATGAGGGAGATTTCTGTGTAAAGACCTTTAGGAAAGGGAATGTCTCATCCCATTGGAGATTCTGCTCCATGTGGTCATCCACAGCTTATCAAACAAGCATGGTGGATGGGACTAGATTCCTGAGGATCTCCTTCATAATCCATGGAATGGTTCAGGGGGTCAAATTCAGGTATTCACAGTGTTTATACAAATTTGCTTGCTAATTTAGACTCCTTAGAGTATTACATGTTTCCTAGATATGTCCAGTACATTCTTAACTGTGAACTGGGCTCACAGTTGAGGGAAACAGATAACATTCTTAAATTGGGACAGATGAAGCCCAACATCTTTAAAATACTAAGAAAGCCCACTGTTGGATTCTCTAGGGTAGAAACAGCCCTAGTCCCAAAAATGTTAGAGCTCATTGCTCAAGGTGACAACCTAGCAGCACAAGCTAGTGTTGAACCCACACCTGTTGCTTCCCAACTACCCACACAGCCTCAAATCTCCATCACCTACCAAAGAAAATCCAAACGAACCCCTGCTCAGACTATTCAGTCTGTGAAGGCCCCCATATACTCACCCATACAGAAGAAGTGGACACTGGAGCTCCACTTCTCCTGAGGAGCAGACCACTCCAATCTCTTCAAGAATCAGTGCTAAGGTTCCTCATGCTCAGCCTGATGAGCTCATTAGCCCTACTGCCTTAAGCCATCACTCTGAGTCTTAACACTCAGTGATCAACCTTCAGGGGACAGTTACCATCCCCAGCATATAGATCTCAACCAACCAATTCCCAACTTGACTTCTATACTGATGAAGATATACATTTCAGTGAGTATAATGAATCTCTCTTCTTTCCACCTACTCAAAGAGGGATGAGTACTCATGAGTCTCCTACATCTATCCCACATCAATCACCTACAACTAAGGTGGACACTCCTGAACCTGTTCAGGATGTCCATATGGAAGAGGCTCTTACTTCTGAAAGTGATTACATCATTAAGACCTCAACCATGGCAACTCAGCCCACTTACATCTTAACTGAGATTGCCAGTGAGCAGAGGAAAACCAGCAGCTAAGAACTTCAAGCTGGTGGTGAGAAAGAGGACTCTGGTCCAATCATCTCATCCCCCAATGAATCTTCTGATGAAGATGAGGGGAATTTGAGACTACTGGTGCAAAAATTCTCTAAAACATGCACTTATTAAGTCTCAAAGGTCAGTGACCTTGAATCTCAGGTGACTACCTTACACAACAGGATCAATGATCAGCAACTTGAGATTTCATATCTTAAGGAAAAACTAGCTGGGAGACCCTTAAGGAGAGCTCAACCAGGAACACAAGAACCTGTGGATGTGATTGACCTATCTTCCAGCTCACCTATGCAAGTGGGTGATGCTACAAAAAAGGGGGAGAAAGTCACTACAGCCCCAGAACCTGGGAGTTCTTCAGAGAGAATGGACATTGAGGACTCACCATCCTCCCTTTAACTATGCATTCTCAGCAACCTCCTCTAGTTCACATTGATGTGGACTACACAGACTCCTTCATACAGAGTCTGTTTGAGGATGGGATACCAAAGGCTATGTCACCATCACTATTTTTCAATCACATCATTGGGTGAAGGTATGACAACAACAGGAAGGCCCTAATCATCATAAGAGTTCAAGGACAGTAAGAAGTCTTCAATATTCAGACCTTGGACTATTATGAAGGTCTGGATCTAGTCAACATGCCACTTGTCAACCCAAGCCAATCAAGACAAGCTGACAGACTGGCTAAAAGAATCCAAGACAAGATCACTGCAGAGTTAGCTTAAGAAGGAGACTTAGGCAATCAGGCAATGTCATCGGTCAACTGGATGTTGAGGCAGACCCTAAGATTAGCTTCATAGGGGAAACCTTGACTGAAGGCCTAGTGACAGAACCTGAGAGCCCTGTCTCATCATCTCCAACTGCTGCAGAGATCCATATTCCTTCTGAGACACCTATGGTGAAGGTGCTTCTCAACCTCTCTCTGGCCTGAGCTCAGCTGTTGCAACAAGCAATGAAGGCCAAATCTCTCACCACCCTAAGTCAAAAAGGTTGTGAGTGACAAAGGGAAAAGAAAGATCAAATCTGAGGAGATTGAGGAGGAGGAGAGAGAGAGGAAAAAGAGGCTAAGGGGAGAAAGTTCCTATGCTGAGTCTCCAAGACTCATGGAGTCTGCAATCAGGGCTGCCCCCAGACCAGATACTCAGAATGATAAGTTAAGGGCAGTCAGGATTAACTATCTGCAGACTAGGAACTATGACATAGATAATGTCATTTCTCTTCCCTTAGATGAGTTGAATGAACTGGTTGACCTGGAAAGGTCAAGAGAGAAGAAGGAGGCAGAAGATGCAGGACTCCTAGTACAAGTCAAAGAAGACAGAAAAAGAAAAATATTGTACAAAGGTATGCCTACACTCTCCCCAGTTCAAGAAAGTCCTGAACAAGAGGATGTGGTTCAACAAGAACCTCAGGTATATAAAGAAGAAGACAGATCAAGATGATTTGAAAGGATCGGGATCTAGTTTGATCAATTAGATTAGGATTTGCAGCAGAATAGCACAAGAATTAGATGAAATTTAAGCAAGAATAATATGAATATTCAATCAAACAGTGACGGTATAGAGAGAGAAAGTTTTCTGGAAAGAGAATGTTTTCATTCACACACATGCTTCGGTTACAAGAAATTAGGTCAACATTCCTTTTATAAAGGAATGTGACATCAGCTGACGTCACTTGATAGTGACAGCTAACTGATTTATACAAACAACTGAAAGTAAACTAAACTACTGAAGATGTCCACAACAACTGAGGACACCTTCACAAAAAGCTAAGTACAAGCTAACATTACAACTATTGAAATGTAAGAACTTTAGATGTTTTACATAATATAAAACTACTGATTACAAACTACTGAAAAGTAAACCATCACAACTACTGAAGAACTACTTCAGCTGTTGTGACAAATTCTGAGAACTTGGTCTTCAGACTTTGTCTTCAGCAGTTGTCTTCAGATTTTGTCTTCAGACTTTGTCTTCAGACTTTGTCTTCAGCAGTTGTCTTCAGACTTTGTCTTCAGTAGTTGTCTTCAGACTTTGTCCTCAGACTTTGTCTTCAGCTGTTGTAGACCACTTTAGTTGTTTTGATGTCTGCGGGACTTAAAGGTTTTTCTAATCTGGCTCATTGGTTCTTTTGGTCCAACATGATTAACTACCTGAGTGCCACAGGCTTCTATCAGGCAGATGCACTCCATCCCTTACCTTATGACTATATGAGTTTGAGTACTTAAAACAACTTGAGCTTGAGTTAGTCAAGGAAAGAAAGACAACAAAGAAGAAGCTAAGGGAAGAAGTTGCAAAATCAAGAGCCATCA
This sequence comes from Flaveria trinervia, assembly GCA_025506515.1. Lineage (NCBI taxonomy): Eukaryota > Viridiplantae > Streptophyta > Magnoliopsida > Asterales > Asteraceae > Flaveria > Flaveria trinervia. The sequence continues at coordinate 35,244,021 of CM046447.1, forward strand.
TCCAAAAGAGCATGAAGAAGTCTGCTGATAGGCAGAGGATGATGAGCTTCATGAAGCTATATGGATTCTCCAAAAGGAGACTTGGACCCATGTCTCTATCCACTATGGATGAGCATATCAGGGTAATCAAGCAAAACATTAAGAGTGGAGAGCTCACTGACTTACACTCCACTCCAAGTCAGGCTCCACCTGAAGTGGAGGTTAAGGTTGAACAACCAGAGACAACACAACCCGGACCTCCTGCTAATGCTCAGCAAGCTTCATCTTCTGATCCACAGCAGGGTCAACCTCCCTCTCCATCTGAACCTGAGAGAGAGGAAGTCCCAACTGAGAAAGACAGTGAAGATCAATCTAGTGTTGCAGGCTAGTCTTCTCAGTTAAAATTTGGAAAGAGAAAGAAGAGAATGACTTTTAGACCAAAGCCTAAGAAGAAGAAGAAGCCTGCATCCCCTTCTAAACCTCAGGATGAATCAGAACAGCCTGAGGATGTGCAACCAGAGGAAGCTACACCAACCCCAATTCAATTAGCTCCTCTAGCAATAGGAAGACCCATCTTGTCTTGAACATACACCACAAATCTAGAAAGATGGCATGTTATTAGAGATCAAGGCATTGAAGACATTCATACATGGCAAGATATGTTTTAGTTGCCTCTGCATGACTCTTTGACATGAGAAGACACTTTGACAACCTGAAGGATCCTGATCATCTTATGAAGAAAGGAATGGTGATCATCTAATAAGGACTGTTAATATTTGAAGTTTTCAAAGTGTTTTGGTAGCCTCAGCAGAGGGGGAGTTTGTAGAGATTAATGAAGAGGCTGATGCAACCTAAACATCTTAAGTCTTTCCTGCATGCTGCACAAGTGCATTAAAAAAGAAGCTTAGGAAGTTTCACACATGAAACAGAATATACTCTAAGTGTGAAATCTTCCAAAGCCAAGACTAATATCTTTCGAAGCCAAACATGAAGTCTTCCGAAACCTCAGAGACAAAGTCTTCCGAAGCTTCAACTCATGAAGACAGATTTCTTCGAAGACTTTTAGTAACATGCTTTATTTGATGTACTGTTCCATAAAGCTGGACACCTTTCCGCTGTACCTCTGCAAGTCACCAACTTACATGGGTTGGTGAAAGGTCCATGCTTTTGGTAACTGTACATTGAGGTCTTGAGTCTGTAACTTTCTACTTTATGTACGTTAGCCTTTTTGTAATAGATAAGGATGTGAGCTAGGGCATGTCATAGTCACAAGTCAAAAGGCAATCTGCCTTTTGACTCTACAATTAATTTTGTTTGTGTCTAGTCAATTGTATTTGGCTGGCTTTCAAAGTATAGCCGGCTGTGGGATGTAGTATAAGTATATTATGTTCTTGTATCTTTTGAATATGCTTTGTAACACTTGTAATAGAACATAAAGAAGGCAATATACCGCATTCTTGAAAACCAAATACTTGTGTTCATTGTGTTCTGTCTCTTGCATTATTTGTGTTCTTAGTATCTTAACACTTGGTTAATCCAGTTTACTGTTTGATTAAAGTTTAGTTAATCTCCTCTTTACGTTGTTGTGTTGTAACTAACCCTTCAACGATCCTGCAAGTTGTATGCAATTAACGGTCAAACACCTATTGACAGTTGTTGTAAGCATTAATGATATGTATAAAGCATATGGTAATGTTCAGTTGGTTTGGGTTGTATCGGTTCAGTCATGGGTAACACACACACAAACATACACACGTATTAGATCTTATGTAGATCCAAGTACCAGAAGGAGTTGTCATTGCCAATGACATTTGTGTAAAGATCCCTTTGTTATAGGAGAAAGTACTTGTTAAACATTTGTAGTCCCAAATGGGTTGTTGATAATTGTAAAATGTTAGGTTGATTTAAATTGAAATAGTATCTGCATGTTGATAGCGTTGACTTTAATCTTTATGGTCTAGCAATGACACTTGTATTGATGTTACCTTATCATCGTATGACATTCAAGAAGGGAATTCACAAACCCAGCATCATCAGTTACACAACAGGACCTGACGCTCGACTCAACACTCCATTCATACGAATCAACCTTCAATCGTACGAATCAGCTTCATTCGCACGATTGAACCTTCATTCGCAAGACTGGCATTCAGTCGTACCACACAACACCCAATCGCATGACTTAACCTCCATACGCATGAATCAACCTTCATTCGTATGAATCAGCTTCATTCGTACGATTGGCCTTCAGTCGTGCGACGCACGCACAATCGCATACATCCATTCGGTCGCATGACTCAATCGCATACAACATTCAACCGCATTGACTCAATCGCACACATCTTTCATCCGCATTAATGCAATCGCACACATTCATTCGATCGCATGACTCAGTGGCATGACATCCCAGTCGCACGACTCAGTCGCCTTAACACAACTCAGTCGCACGACTTACCCAGTCGCACAGCTCAGTCACATGACAGACCTAGTCGCCTGAACTGCAGGTTTGCGACTGCTGAAATGCAGCGCACCCTTCGGTTGCCCCGAGTACAAGTTTTACACAACAAGGATCTCCAGAAACACACTACAAACACACACAAACAAGAAGCATACGCAGAAAGACATCACACGCACCCACACGACCTCTTGTGTTCGGGTTGACCCGAACACACCGAAACCCTAGAAATGGACAGCAATAAAACGAGCAAGAAAGGGACAACCAAGGTCGTCTACCTGCAAGGATAGAGTAGACTAGGTTGTAGATGAAGTCTTGACGACGAAAACGAGACGAAACGGGGAGGTTTTGGTGCAAAGATGAAGAAAATGTGAAGTGAAGGTGAATGGAGAATGAGTGAAGAAGATGAAGAAGGCTGGGAATGGGGTTTTTATACCCATCCCAAGTTTGCAAAATGTCATTTTAGTCCCTACACTTCGCCTCGAGTTCCAAAAAGTTTGTTTCGTTGAAAACGAATTAAAGTTGTTTGTTATATTGATGTTAAAAATGTATTTAACGATAATTTGCACTTAAAAATGGTTTTATTAATGACAATAATTTTATATAAAATTAATATTTTTAGTGATAATGATGATGAAGTTTGTAAAAGTTTTAAGCATAGCACACATTCACGAAAAAACCACAAGCACAAAGATAATAAAGTAGTATGATATCCACAAGGAAGTAAACAAAGATTAGGAATGAACGATCAAAGAAAAGTTAACGGATAATCACGTTATTGACGGACCTTGTGGTGACGGATGTCACAATATCCTTAGTTGAGAGAATTTCGTCTCGAAATTCAGTTGGAGTTAGGTCCAAGAGTGTCATCCTTGAACAGATGTGGATACTTGAGTTTCATCTGATCTTCCCATCCCATGTAAACTTTGGCCCTTTTTTTGAATTCCATCGCACGCGTACAATTGGTATTCTACTGCGCTTCAATGCTTGACCTTTCGATCCATGACTTCAATGGGTTCCTTAACAAAATGAAGCTTTTCGTCAATCTTGATGTCCTCAATTGGTACGTGAAGTGGCTCATCAGCCAACACTTCTTGAGGTTCGACACTTGGAAAGTATCATGTACGCCGAAGAGTTCTTGTGGCAACCTTAATCGGTAAGCCACTGGCCCAATTCTTTCTGTAATCTTGAATGGTCCAACGTATCTTGGAGCTAACTTCCCTTTCCTTCCAAACCAAAAAATTCCTTTCCAAGGAGAGAATTGAGTAAAACTTGATCTCCAACGTTGAATTCTAGAGGCTTCCGACGGTTGTCGGCATAGCTCTTTTGGCGATCTCTAGCGCTTTTAGTCTGTCTTTGATTTGGAAAATCTTTTCGGTTGTCTCTTGAATGGTCTCTGGGCCTATTAGCTAACTTTCACCAATCCGGCTCAACAAACGGGAGATCTGCATTTTCTTCCGTACAACGCTTCGAATGGAGCACATCCAATGCTCGTATGGTAGTTATTGTTGTAAGAGAACTCAATCAATGGTAAATGAGTATCCAACTACCACCAAAGTCGATTACACACGCCCTCAACATGTCTTCTAGCATTTGTATAGTTCGTTCACTTTGGCCATCTGTCTGAGGGTGATACGTTGTGCTCATATCCAATCGAGTGCCCATCGCTTTCTGTAGCGTCTGCCAAAATCGTGAAGTAAATTGGCTGTCACGGTCGGATGATCGACACCGGTATTTCGTGTCTTATAACAACTCTTTTGTGTCCAATCTCGCCAATTTATCCATTTTGTAGTCTTCTCGGATCGGCAAGAAATGAGCAGACTTTGTCATTCAATCCACTACGACCCATATCGATCATGCCCGCTGCTCGTATAAAATCCATAGCTATGTTCTCCCATTTCCACTCGGTAATTTCAGGTTGCTGCAATAATCCCGATGTTTCTGATGTTCAACTTAACTTTCGAGCATGTCAAGCATCTGCTTACGTACATAGCAATGTCTTTCTTCATGCCTAGCCACCAGTACAGATCCTTAAGATCGTGGTACATCTTGTCTACACCAGGATGAATAGAATATCACACTCTGTGTACTTCATCCATGACCAAGGTACGTACACGTCCCCATCTGGGTACCCATATACAATCTATGAAATACTGTACACCATCATCCTTGCAAATCATTTGTTTATCCAGCCCTCGGAATTCTTCTCCCGCAAGGTTTTCCTCTTTCAACGCCTCATTCTATGCAATTTGGATCTAAGCTTTTAAATTCATTTGGATAGTCAATCCCAACGCTCGAGCACGTAATGGTTTCACGCGTTCTTTGCGGCTTAAAGCATCAGCCACTATGTTAGCTTTTCTGGATGATTCCGGATTTCACAATCGTAGTCGCTAAGTAGTTCTACCCAACTTCGTTGACGCATATTAAGCTCTTCTGATCCAGGATATGTTGCAGGCTCTTTGATCAGTGTAGATGATGCATTTGGTTCCATACAAGTAATGCCTCCATATCTTAAGTGCAAATACTACAGCGCCCAACTCAAAATCATGAGTTGTGTAGTTCTTTTCGTGCACCTTAAGTTGTCGCGAAGCGTAGGCAATTACCTTATCTTTCTGCATTAGTACACATCCCAATCCTTGATGTGAAGCATCGTAGTATACTACAAAATCATCAGTTCCGTCTGGGAGGGAAAATATTGGTGCATTGCACAACTTCTCTTTCAATGTTTGGAACGCTTGTTCTTGTGCATGTCCCCAATCAAACTTCTTGTCTTTCTGAGTCAGCAGTGTGAACGGTTGAGCGATCTTTGAAAAATTCACGATGAAACGGCGATAGTATCCGGCCAATCCTAAGAATTGTCGTATCTCTGAAGGCGTCTGAGGTGTATCCCATTTCTTCACCACTTCGATCTTGCCGGGATCTACATGAATCCCATCCTTGTTAACCACATGACCCAAAAACTTCACTTCCCGCAACCAGAATTCGCACTTCGAGAACTTGGCGAAGAGTTTCTCTTCCCGTAACAGTTCCAGTATTGCCCGAAGGTGTTCTTCATGATTCTCTTTCGATCGGGAGTAGATAAGTATATCGTCTATGAATACGATCACAAAGTTATCCAAGTAAGGCTTACACACCCGATTCATTAGGTCCATAATACAGTTGGTGCGTTAGTCAGCCCAAATGGAATGACCAAGAACTCATAGTGCCCATAATGAGTTCCAAATGCTGTTTTCGGTATGTCCTCCTCGAAAACCTTAGTTGATGATATCCAGAACGAAGGTCGATCTTGGAGAAATACGAAGCTCCTTGCAGCTGGTCAAACAGATCATTGATTCTAGGGAGAGGATACTGATTCTTCACAGTTAACTTGTTCAACTCACAGTAGTCGATACACATTCGGAATGACCCGTCTTTCTTTTTGACAAATAACACCGGTGCTCCCCATGGTGAGTGACTCGACCGAATAAAACCCTTCTCCAGTAGTTCTTGTAACTGACTAGATAATTCCTGCATTTCAGACGGTGCTAACCAGTATGGTGTCTTTGCCACTGGCGTAGCTCCAGGAACCAACTCTATACGAAATTCCACTTATCGTGGAGGAGGCAAACCAGGCAAGTTATGAGGAAATACATCTGGGTAGTCCCGTACCACTGGAATATCCGTCAATTTCTGCTCTTCTTCTTTTTTTCTACCACATGAGCCAGAAAGGCGTAGCACTGTTTTCGTAAACTTCGGCACGCTTTCATGCAGGAGATAATCTTTAAGTTTCTTCCCAGTCGTTCTCCTTGAATTCTGAGTGCCTCCCCGTCTGGCATGGGGATTCGTACTACTTTGTCCCGAAGACAATCTCAGCTTCGTGTTTCGACAACCAATCCATTCCCACAATCACATCGAAACTTCCTAACTCAAAGGGTATCAAGTCTATATCGAAGGCATGGTCCTCCAGTATCAATGAGCACTTTATAATAATTCATCAGCTTGAACAACCCTACCATTGGCCATGTCTATGGAGTAGCTAGTTTCTAGCCTACTAGGACTTAAATCAAGCAATTGCACAAACTCAGAAGATATAAAACTATTGTCTGCTCCAGTATCAAACAATATAGATGCGAAGTGATTATTGAGTAAGTGCGTACCTGTGACAACATTTGGGTCCTGACGGGCATCGTTGGCTCCAATGACAAATGCACGTCCCCGAGCTGTTTTCCCCTGATTTCCCGGGCCTTGATTTCCAGCTATGGCTATCACCTGTTGTTGGTTGTTCCCTTGTTGACCCAGCGCCAGATTCAGTCTGGGGCACATGTTCCTGTAGTGATCAGGGCTTCCACACTCATAACAGCCCATGGCATTCCGGCGGGGTTAACCACGTTGACTGGTGCCACCAGATTCGGCACTGTTCTGCAATCTTTCGCTAGATGCCCCGGGCGTCTACAGTTCGCGCACACCCGGCACGACACTGCTGGGGGATGATGGAAATTGCACCTAGCACATTTGGGGTGCAGCCCAACATACTCTCTCCTGCCCTGCGTCACGACCACAAAGTTTCTGGTGGTCTTAGCCCTTTTGTCAAACTTCCCGGAACTCGACCAAATCGTTTCCCCAACATCCTTTCTCTTCTCTGCTCCCTTTCCCAATACCCGTCTTCTCACCATCTCATCACTTAGAACGGCAGCCTTCAGAATTGCGCTCTGAATCGTAGGAGGAGCAGCTGCTGTTACCATTGCCCAGATTTGAGGTGCCAGTCCCCAAATATCCTCTCGATCCTCTTCGATTCCGGAGTGACTAGATGTGGAACCAAGCTTGCCAACTCATGAAAATGATCAGTGTAAGTGGCGTGCCCAGCCCCCACCATAGCATGAGTCCAGAATTCATGCTCCAGTTTCTACATCTCGTTGAGGGGGCAGTATTCCTCAGTGATCAAGGCTTTAAACTCGTCCCATGCCATCTGCATCATTGATTCTCTTCCCCTAGCCTGTATCTGAGTGTTCCACCAAGTTAGTGCCTTGCCCTGTAGTGAGCATGTGGCATACCTGATTTTCTGGCTGTCGAGGCATTCACTGATGTCAATCACTGCCTCTATCTTTTCAAGCCATCTAGTCAGGGCTATGGCTCCACCTTTTCCATCAAACTCTTTAGGTTTGCAGGCCACAAATTCCTCATACGAACACCCCCTTCTAGCATTAACAACCCCAGTCTCATTAGCAATCCCAGTTTCATTACCGGCTATGCCACCATTCCCGGTCTCCTGGATGCTTTTGTTCCCAGTCAGGTTTCCATTATCCTCATTATCATTGCCACCAAGCCCATGGGGGTGGGGATTCTGAAGAGGATCGCTCACTTGGTCCACAATAGTCGAGATCAGTGCGGCCAGCTGTTGAGCGATCAGAGCTGCCACATCAGCGTTTCCTGTTCCTTGATTGTTGCTGGCAGGGCCATCATTTGTTCTTGGTGCTCTACCTCTGCCTCTGCCTCTGCCCCTCGGGGCTTCACTCCCGCCACTGTTGTTGCGGGTAACTTTTCGAGGCGGTATTTTCTAATCATAGAAGTAGTAAACACATAAGCTTTAACCATTTCAAAGCATATAATCCATACCATTCATCAATATTTAGCATTCCAAGTTGATATCACACTTCACAAACAAGTCATGTAATTCTCACACCATGAATAGGCAATGTTCCAACAGTAGTCCATCATAATAATTGCAACCCATCCATATAATCACGTTAATCTAGAGAAGGTTATCCATTTCCTCCTTTTTGAGGTTTCAGAAATAACCTCCTCAGGGTAAATCTCAGTGTCCAAGGTCAAGCGCATTAGCATGATCTGTGGAGATTTCTTCAGGTTTAATACCCGGGTTTTATAAACCAACTCAGCGCGCACAGGGAACGGAAGATCCGATAGAGCATCCCAAAAAGAGTGAGCACAAGGGCTCTCTCATAGGGTGAAAAGATCACGAACCAGATAGATGAATGAATCAAGTAAATAGAAAGACATGCACGAGATATAAAATGCACACAGCCCTAGCATGCAAATCTACTTGAAGGTTCCTAGGTTATAGTCTAGGTCAACTGAATTGCCTAATTCTCTATAACGAATGGCTCTGATACCAGTCTGACACACCCCCGCTAAGAGCGGAAACACGGGGATGTAATGAGACGGGATCATCATAACATATGGCAAGCGATAGAGATGCAATATAATAAATGATGACAAGCATGTCATGACGACACCCGACAACAAGGGGACTTGTGTCGTGTTTAGTCAATATTCACGACAACATAGCCATAAGCATAAACAAGTTAAATGATTCACATAACAAAGATGATAACATTGTATGCAATTCCCACAACCCGGGAACAAGTTACAAAAGTAGAATGTTGTTTAAAGAAAACTACAACAATGTTTTCCAAAGACAAAGTTAGCCACAAAATGCATCCTAGGGTCTCCACTAAGGCAGCACATCTAGATCTTTAGCTAACATGATCACCTAAAAAGATATGCTCAAAATGGTCAACAAAATTATTGGTGAGCTCGCAAGTTTAAAAGTAAATAAGTAATTGATGTTGTATAATAGTTTGTTGTAGAATACCATGAATACAGTTATAAGTAAGCAAAATCACATGACCTAAGCTTTACAACCAAACCTAACGACGTACACAAAGAATGTTGTCGGAATATATTCACCCAAGACCTATTCCTAGCGACTGTTGGTAGTAACTAGTATACCAACAACGAGGGTGGGGGTGTCAACCCAAGTAGTACTACCAATACCTATCTGTCGATTCCACACTGGAATGAAATGGTTGTAGAAAGAACCACACAGTAGACTCAAGCATGTATCAGATAAGTACTCATAAAATAGTAGCACGTTAATTCAGAGTATGTAAATTGTATGTAAGTTGTACAGCATAGAAAACAGGTAAGCATACTTTTCCCCCATGTTTGTAAATGATTGAAAAGTTGTATAAGCATAAAAAGGGGCCACGGAATTCACTTGTTAAGTGGTAAGTATGAATGATCAAAGTTCTCAACAGTTGTATGCAATGAACGGTCAAACACCTATTGAAAGTTTTTGTAAGCATTAATGATATGTATAAAGCATATGGTAATGTTCAGTCGGTTCGGGTTGTATCGGTTCGATCGTGGGTAACACACACACAAACAGACACACGTATTAGATCTTATGTAGATCCAAGTACCAGAAGGAGTCATCATTGCCAATGACATTTGTGTAAAGATCCCTTTGTTATAAGAGAAAGTACTTGTTAAACATTTGTAGTTCCAAATAGGTTGTTGATAATTGTAAAATGTCAGGCTGATTTAAATTGAAATAGTATCCGCATGTCGATAGCGTTGACTTTAATCTTTGTGGTCAAGCAATGACACTTGTATTGATGTTACCTTATCATCATATGACTTTCAAGAAGGGAATTCACATACCCAGCTTCATCAGTTACACAACAGGACCTGACGCTCGACTCAACACTCCATTCGTACGAATCAACCTTCAATCGTACGAATTAGCTTTATTCGGACGATTGAACCTTCATTCGCACGACTGGCATTCAGTCGTACCACACAACACCCAATCGCACGAATTAACCTCCATACGCATGAATCAACCTTCATTCGTAAGAATCAGCTTCATTCGTACGACTGAACCTTCATTCGTACGATTGGCCTTCAGTCATGCGACGCACGCACAATTGCTTACATCCATTCGGTCGCATGACTCAATCGCACACAAGATTCATCCGCATTGACTCAATCGCACACATCATTCATCCGCATTCATTCAATCGTACACATTCATTTGATCGCATGACTCAGTCGCATGAATGACTCGGTCGCATGACTCAGTCACATGACTCACCTAGTCACACGACTCACCCAGTCGCACGACTCACCCAGTCGCACGACTCACCCAGTCGCACGACTCACCCAGTCGCATGACAGACCCGGTCGCCTGAACTGCAGGTTCGCGACTGCTGAAGTGCAGAGCATCCTTTGGCTGCCCCGAGCACGAGTTTACACAACAAGGATCTCTAGAAACACACACAAACAAGAAGCACACGCAAAAAGACATCACACGCACCCACACGACCTCTTGTGTTCGGGTTGACCCGAACACCCGAAACCCTAGAAATGGACAGCAATAAAACGAGCAAGAAAGGGATAACCAAGGTCGTCTACCTGCAAGGATGGATTAGACTAGATTGTAGATGAAGTCTAGACGACGAAAACGAGACGAAACGGGGCGGTTTTGGTGCAAAGTTGAAGAAAATGTGAGGTGAAGAAGAATGGAGAAGGAGTGAAGAAGATGAAGAAGAATTGCTGAGAATGAGGTTTTTATACCCATCCCAAGTTTGCAAAATATGAATTTTAATCCCTGCACTTCGTCCCGAGTTCCCAAAGTTTGTTTCGGTTGAAAACGACTTTAAAGGTGTTTATTATATTGATGTTAAAAATGTATTTAACGATAATTGACACTTATAAAATGGTTTTATTAATGACAATAGTTTTATATAAAAATAATATTTTTAGTGATAATGATGATGAAGTTTGTAAAAGTTTTAAACATAGCACACGTTCACGAAAGAAACACAAGCACAATGATAATAAAGCAAGTATGATATCCACACAATGAGTAAATAAAGATGAGGAATGAACGATCAAAGAAAAGTTAACGGATAATCACGTTAATTGACGGACCTTGTGGTGACGGATGTTACAGTTTTTATGAAGGTGAAGAAGATTATAACTTTTTTAGCAAGAACATGTATGTTTAATGCTTTGTGTTCTAGGGGTTGAGTGTATAAAAAAAGAAAGTAAAAATGGTGATTAATGTTGATGATATAGAAAAGTACTAACATCAGTTACAAAGTACAATTAATAAAATGACTATATCACCCTTGATTTATCATAGCCCTTGAAATAAAATCTAATGTATTTTATATTAAATCAAAGGCTATGGTTGAATTAAAGGGTTCTCATAACTACTAAAGGTTCTTAATAGAACTCATTCTTATATATATAAATATATATATAATATATATATATATATATATATATATATTTGTGTGTGTGTGCATGTGCGTGCGTGCGTGTGTGCATGGGTGTGTGTGTGTGGGTGTGTGGGTGTGGGTGTGTGTGGGGGGGGGGGGGGGGGGAGGGGTGTGTATCTGTGTGTGTGTGGGGGGGGTGTGTGTGTGTGTGTGTGGGTGTGGGTGTGGGTGTGTGTGTGTGTGGGTGAGTGTGTGTGGGTGTGGGTGTGTGGGTGTGGGTGTGTGGGTGTGGGTGTGTGTGGGTGTGGGTGTGTGTGTGGGGGGGTGTGTGTGGGTGTGTGTGTGTGGGTGTGTGTGTGGGTGTGGGTGTGTGGGGTGGGTGTGTGTGGGTGGGTGGTGTGTGTGTGTGTGGGTGTGTGTGGGTGGGTGTGTGTGTGGGTGTGTGTGTGTGTGGGTGTGTGTGTGGGTGCGTGTGTGTGTGCGTGTGTGTGTGCGGGCGTGCATGTGCGTGCGTGCGTGTGTGTGCGTGCGTGTGCGTGCGTGGGTGTGTGTGGATGCATGTGTGCGTGTGTGTGTGTGTGCGTGCGTGCGTGAGTGCATGCGTGGGTGCGTGTGTACGTGGGTGCGTGCATGCGTGCATGCGTGTGTGCGTGTGTGTGTTCGTGCGTGCGTCCGTGCGTCCTTGCGTTCGTCCGTGCGTGCGTCCGTGCGTGCGTCCGTGCGTGTGTCCGTGCGTGCGTCCGGGCGTGCGTGCGTCCGTCCTTCTGTGCGTCTGTCCGTCCATCCGTCTATGTGTGCGTGCGTGCGTCCGTCCATCTGTCCGTGCGTGCGTCCGTGCGTGCGTCCGTCCGTCCGTCCGTGCGTGCGTCCGTGCGTGCGTGCGTGCGTCCGTCCGTCCGTGCGTCCGTCCGTCCGTACGTGCGTCCGTGCGTGTGGGCGTGCGTGCGTGGACGCGTGCGTGGGGGCGTGCGGCGGGCGGGCGGGCGGTCTGGCGGGCGTGCTGCCAGGCGGGCGGGCGGGCTGGCGGGCATGCTTGCGGGCGTGCATGCGTGCGTGCGTGTGTGGTGTGTTATTGCGTAAGCTAGTTCAAAACAAGTCATTATCATGGCAAGAAATAAATCTAGAAGATGCTTGTTTAAGATACAGTCATTTTATTACTCATGATGTAAACTTATGATCCAACCATGGTTAATTTTTGTGATTTTGCTCTATTGAAGCAAAACACTCGTTGTTGATGAAAACCTTAGTGTTTGATGTGGATACCAATCGAATTGGGAGAATCCTATATGGTTTGAATTGTTTAACTTTCTACATTGTAAAAGTTACACATAGAGTCAAAATAATGTTTACTTTTAATTAGATTTCTTTGGAAGATATAAAATGGTTGGGTTTAATTAAAATATCTAGGTTTGATGAAATACACATAGAATTTATCAAAATTTAACATGGTTTGAGTTGTTTGAGAATCTATTTTGCAAAAGTTACCCATAAAGTCAAATCAATGGTTACTTCTTATAACTTTTCTTCGGATGTTGAGATAAAAGATGAACACCTTATATTTCATGTTTGATTATAACCTTATATTACCTCCTTTAGCAATAGTGGATTCTACATATCGTTGATCATGACTATGTACGATACGTAACCAACCAAACATCAATTATTGAGACATGAACCAATCATAAACATCATAATGATAAACAAAAAGATAGATATATGCATCACAATGTTAGTCTGTACATCAAAATTTAAAAAAAAACTATGGTGTCGGAGGGTCATCTACTTCTCTAATTCTACTTGACTTTCTAATATTCACGTTCGCATTATATATGGTTTTTAGGCTGGATACGTTTTCAGTGTTATGTTCCATTAATGTTCTAGTATGTTACATGACTCTATGTTTTATTTTGTTAGTTGCTTCACCAGACCAAACTCATTTTCTTTTAGTCAAATTATATATGCATGCCCCTCTAGATGTTAATAACGTTCATGCTTATATGTATTGTTTGTCACCATTATTATCCAACCATCCTTGTTTATTTTATATTTTCCTTATAGTTCAAATTAATAGTTTATTTATGTGCCAGCCTCTAAAAAGTGTGTGTATCTCCTTGTGTACAGCACCACAATCATATTTCAGTCATATCTTCACAAATTTGCAGCTTCTACTTTTATTAGATCGTTTGGTGATAAGAACCTATTCATTCTCAAGTCATCTCGTACCAGCCCAATCCATTAACTCATAATGTGGCAAGAACATCTAAAACAATAGTATGGCTATACCTCTATAAATATAACAAGATATAAAAAAGCATATCTTATTCCTGAATGTTATGAAACAACTCTAAACCCTAGGAGAATCGTTGCCGTTATCACTACCACGAGTGATAGGAGAGTCACCACGGTTATCACCACCATAGTATTTTGAACCGTCACCATCACATTAGTTAGACTCCTCACTATCATAATATTTAGAACCATCCTCCTCATAATAGTTAGATCCTTTGCTATCGTAATATTGAGAACCTTTGTCGTTATGATAGTTAGAACCTTATTCACCAAATAGATAATGGTTGTCCCAAAATACTATTTTTAAGGGCGTTTCTTAATTGTTAACCTAAAATTAAAGTAATGAGTATAAGAAGTTGAAT
>CM046447.1:37179286-37559286 GCA_025506515.1 Flaveria trinervia
AAGATGCTTCTCGAAACCAAGCACTGATGGCAGATCATGATGAAGCCGAGATATTGGAACATCTCTGTACCCCTGAATGCATTGCTAAAGTAAATAGATAAGGTCCTATAACTTGGAGATGAGATCTAATCTTGAGTCAAACATTTTAAAAGTTGATTTTAGAAAGTCTGAAAATGATTATAAACTGAAGATAGATGACTTAGAGAAAACAATTTCAGTTCTAAAGCATGAGCATACAGATTTTAGGACTCAAATAAAGGATCTCAAAACCAAGCTGACTGAGTGCCAGGCTGAGCTTGTGATAAGCAAAGCCAGGGCAGACGTGTGTGTTCTTGAGTAAGAGACCTTCAAGACCATGATATCCTGTCCCTGCACAACAAAGTGTGCTATCAAAACAAGCAAGGACTAGGATCAAATGAAATAGCTCCTCCACACACAATCTTGTCTGTAAGATCAGCTAGGTGTGGAACTTGTGAAGATGAGCTTCCTCTCATAGATCCTTTGAGTCAAAAGGATGAAGAAGTGATATTGAAGAATTCCTCTTAGAAGAGTGAAGAGGAGGATTCTAAGAAGGGCCACTATCCTTCTGAGAAGAAGAAGAAGACTGTGATGACCAAGTAAATGAGGAAGAACTTGAGCAGAAAGGGCAAAAGAAAAGCAAGGAAGGCTCAAGAGATCAAGGCTACTTTTGACTCCAAGCAGAAGCAAGTTTTTATTTCTGCAGCTTTTGAAGTGGTAAAGGCTGAAGACATCAACCTAAACTCTTCTGCTAAGAGTTTTGATTTTTGTTCAAATCATCTTAGTACCAAGAAGAAGACTGATCTGTTGTGTACCATTGCTACACAACCTGGACCATCAAACTCCAATAACAGTCCCGAGCCCAAAAGGACCGTCTCAACATGTGCAAAGATGAGGGTGGAGAAGGGATGTGACCAAAGTCAGTCTTTCTCTCAAAAGACTCTTGGGAAGAAGAAAATGGAGTGTGTTATGTGTGAGAGTATTGCTCATCTTTCTATGGATTGTACATACAATCATAAGGATACTATTCACATGATCAAGCCAAAGAGATCCAAGAGTTCTAAGAAGATTCAAGCTTCGGAAGGAAAATCTATTTGTTTCGAAAGCTGCAAAACCAAGACGAAGGCAAGTGGAAAATTGCCTTCAGAAGAAAAGTTGGTCTCGGAAGGAAGGAATACTTCTGAAGCACTGAAGTGTGTTGCAGTGTCTGCAGAATCTTCCGATGGTTCAGTCATCAAAACTTCCAAAGTATCAAAAGCTTCCGAAGTTTTGAAAGTCAAGTCCAAGACTCCAAAGGTGGTGTGGAAGTCTAAGAAAGACCAAGTGACTGAGAATTTTACATCAACAATAGCTAAAGATCCTCCTAGCACAACCATAGGATCGATTACTGTTGATTACCTTCTGTTTCTCTTAATGAGCCCAAGACAAGTAAGGCTTAGGTTTCCAAATGTAACTAATCATTTTCTTTGTGCAGGGACAGCTGAAGACAAACAAAAATGTCTGGATCATTGAGAGTGGTTGTTCCAGGCACATGATAGGCAATAGGTTACTACTCCAAAACGTTGAAAGGATTGATGGAGGGCCAGTTGCCTTTGGAGGAGTTATATTTCTGGAAGGGGCAAGGTCACAAATAGTAAGCTCAGCATTGAAAAGGTTAACTTTGTCAAGGAGCTTGGGTACAATCTTTTGAGTGTATCCCAATTTTGTGGTCAGAGTCATAACATGCTCTTTACTGAGCACGAGTGCATTATTATCAAGCCCGGGGTGGCCATTCATCATGAGCATATTTTTCTTAGAGCCCCCAGGAAAAGGAACATATACAACATGGATCTGCAAGAAACATCTCCCTCTAGAGAAGTTTCATGCTTTCTGACTAAAGCATATTGTGATGAGTCTTTCCTATGACATAAAAGAATGTGCCATGTAAACTTTAAAAACATGAATAAACTAATTAAGAATGTTTTGTAACTGGAATACTAAAGAAAGAGTTTAGAAGTGATGACCATTGTGTTGCATGTCTAAAAGGGAAGCAATAGAAGGTATCTCACACGCCTAAGGAAAGGAACTCTATCACTACACCCCTACACTTCTTACATATGGATCTCTTTGGCCCCATGAGTGTAATGAGTCTAGAAAGGACCTCTTACTGCTTAGTGATCACAAATGACTTTACAAGATTCACTTGGGTCTTTTTCCTTAGAACTAAGGATGAGACTCCTGAGATTCTAAAGAATTTTGTCTTAAAGATTGAGAATCAATCTGATCACAAGGACAAAATCACAGATGTGATAAGGGAACTGGATACAATAACCAACTCCTTGATGCATTTTGTGATGGAAAGGGTATTACAAGACAATACAATGCTCCCAGGACTCCTCAATAGGATGGTGTTGCTCAGAGGAGAAACAGGACACTGATTGAAGTTGCAAGAACCATGTTATCTGACTCTAAGCTACCCATCACCTTCTGGGCAGAGGCAGTCAACAGTGCCTACTATGTGCAGAATAGAGTTTTAGTAGTTAAGACTCATGGCAAGACACCTTATGAACTTTGGGACAATAGGAAACCTTTCATTGGTTTTCTCAGGTCATTTGGTTGTCCTTGCACCATCTTGAATACCAAGGATCAAATTGACAAATTTGCTGAGAAATCAGGTGATGGACACTTCATTGGATACTCTTCCCAAGCTAAGGCTTATAGAGTATACAATCTCAGAACTAGAGTTGTTGAGGAGTCAGCAAATGTGACTTTCAATGAACACACACCCTATGTGGCTGGTTTTGGTCCTAATTGGCTCTTTGATCTTGATTTAGTTACCAACTGTTTTAACAAATCTTTTGAGGCTGTTTCAGGATCTGTAAAAAATTTAAATACAGGTGATCATGATCCAAGATTTGAGCTGACAAGACCTTCAAGTAACACATCTTCAGCTCCAGTTGGGACTACTTCTATAAATGAGGTTTCTATCAGCACCATAATCACAAATTCAGCTAATACATCTTGTATGCCTTCAAATTCCAGCTCAGAGGCTCCATGACCAAATAAAGATGCTTCAATTGCAAAAGACAATGATGGTAGTGGTGACAGTGATCAAGACTTTCTTGATGCTTATAACCATTCCATAGATGATAATATTAATGATGTCACACACTGCTTATATCAAGTCTCTCATGATAGGGTGTTGATGTGGTGGGTGAAACAACTATGTCAGATCTAAATTTCTCTTTTTTAGATCTTTCTCAGCAACTTGCCGTGATCCCTCAGCTAAGGATCCACAACTCCCACCCTACCACAAACATCATTGGAGATGTTATCATAGGGGTAAGAACAAGATGACAAACCCATGAAGAAAATATTTGTCTTCACCCTTGTTTCTTATCCTAGATAGAGCTAAAGAAAGTTGATGAGGCTCTGAAGGATGAAAGTTGGGTTAAAGCTATGCAAGAGGAGCTACTTAAATTCAAAAGTCAGAAAGTTTGGAACCTTTGTCCTCTTCCTCATGGGAAGACTACCAGTGGAACCAAATAGGTGTTTAGGAACGAGAAGGATGATAGAGGATTCATCATCAAGAACAAAGCTAGACTAGTTGTTCAAGGATATACACAAGAAGAAGGATTTGACTACACATATGTCTTTGCTCCTGTAGCATGACTAGAAGCTGTTAGGATATTCCTGGCATTTGCTGCATCCAAGAACTTCAAGGTTTTCCAACTTGATATGAAGTGTGCTTTTCTATATGGAGTGATTGATGAAGAGGTGTATGTCAAACAACCACCTGGTTTTGTAGATCCTGATCATCCTGATTATGTCTGCAAGCTTGAGAAAGCTATTTATGGCTACATCAGGCACCCAGGAAATGTTATAAGACACTATCTCAGTATCTTTGCAAGCATGGATACGGGAGAGGTATTATAGATGGAACTCTCTTCATCAAAGGACAAGCAAATGACATATTTCTAGTTCAAGTATATAGGGATGAAATCATCTTTGGTTCAACTAATCCAATGCTCTACAAAAACTTTGAGAAGCTGATGAAGGATAGATTTGAAATGATTGCCATGGGGGACTAAATTTCTTTTTAGGAATTCAAGTGAAGCAGGTTGAAGATGGCATCTTCATTAGTCAGTTAAAGTATGTTCAGGACATATCTAGAAACCACTCCATTGGACCTGATCTTGAGGGGGGTGTGTAGATGAACACTTATACAGGGCTATGATTGGGTCTCTTATGTATCTTACTGCTAGCAGGCCTGATATTATGTTTGCCACATGCATCTGTTCAAGATATCAAGCCAACCCTAAGATATCTCATCTTATCACTTTCAAAAGGATTTTAAGATACCTTAAGGGTGCTTCAACACTTGGTTTGTGGTATCCTAAGAATCATGTCTTCAATCTGAATGCTTAAACATATAGTGATTATGGGGGTTGCAACATGACTGCAAAATCTACATCTTGGGGATGTTAGTTTCTTGGTGGAAGGGTTGTCTCATGGCAATGAAAGAAACAATCCTATGTCTCTGCATCAACTGCTGAAGCTGAATACATTGCTGGTGCAAGTTGTTGTGCTCAAGTGCTTTGTATTCAGAATTAGATGTTGGACTATGGGTTCAACTTCAACAAGACTCCCATTCACATACACAACAATAGTGTTATCTTAATCACAGAGAATCATGTGCAGCACTCAAGGATCAAACACATCAACATCAGGTATCATTTAATGAGAGATAATTATGAAAAGGAATTAATTAAACTAGTCAAAGTTCACACAAATGAAAATATGCTAATCTGTTTACAAAGGGTTTTCATGAACAGAGATTTAAATATCTTGTATCAGCTATTGAGATAAACAACTTTGAGTAGGTTTTTCTTAAAACTAATTCTTATTATTTCTTAAAACAGGTGTGTTCTAACTTGTCTAGTTCATCACTTTCATAAGCTCTTGTTTTCTTTGGATGAAAATCTTTTTGAAGACTTTCCTTAGATTTATGAAAATTTTTGACCCTTTGGAAGTTATGTTTTTAACTTCAGAAGTAAACTATGCTTTTAAAACAAATAACTGCCCAAGTATTTTACCTTTGGAAGAAATTTCTAAAATATCTTCCGAAGCTTAAACTTTTCTTTGGTACTTATATGTTTTCGACGACATTTTTCTTCCAAAGCAAATTAACTCTCAGAAGCTTTGTTCTTAAACAAAACTTTCAAGCCTTGATTTTCTTTCGAAGTCAAAATCTTCAAAAAAACTCTTTGGAAAATCTTCCAAAGTCATTTTAGCTTCGGAAGCTTTTTCATTTAAAACATCCGAATATGATTTACCTTCGAAATCTTTTTGACTTCCAAGAAAACTACTTTTTGAGCAAAAGTAAACTACTTTTTCAGAGGTGGGACCAACATCCAGATTTCAAAGTTTATTCTCTTTCATTAAACTTCATTTGAAATCCTTTTCACATATAAACCCAATGGTTTCCCCCTCTTTCTATCATCTGCTTCTTCCTCTAAACCTAAAACCCCAAATTTCTCTATGAAAATTCTTTCTTCTTCTTTCTTCATCCTTAAGCTACCTCACAATGGCCAACCCCATTCACACAAATGACCAGAACTTTACCATGCAGCTACACAGGCAACACAACCAGGTTGCTCTGTTAAGCTCTGAAAAAAATCCTCATTTCTTAGAGGTTTGTCGCTTCTTAGCATTGTCCAACTACTTCACCTCAACTCTATGAGGATTATCTGCTTGAATTCTAGATGTCCTGCCAAGAGGCCGTAATGAATGGGGTGAAGGCACTGTCTGCCACAGTGCAGGGGTGAACAGTCTTCATCACTCCGGCCATCATCAACATGCATCTTCAGCTGGATGATGAAGAAGGTGTGGTTTTCTTCCCAAAAGAAGTTGTCAGTCATTCTTTTGAGTAGATGGGGTATGAGGGAGATTACTTTGTGAAGACCTTTAGGAAAAGGAAGGTCTCATCCCAGTGGAGATTCCTGCTCTCTGGTTATCCACAGCTTATCAAACAAGCATGGTGGATGGGACCAGATTCCTAAGGATCTCTCCTTCATTAACCATGGAATAATTTAGGGGGTCAAGTTCAGGTATTCTCAATTTGTTTATACTAATTTACCAGCAAACTTGGACTCCTTAGAATATTACATGTTCTCTAGATATGTCCAGTACATTCATAACTATGAACTGGGCTCACAGTTAAAGGGAATATGTAACATTCTTAAACTGGGACAGATGAACCCCAACATCTTTAAAATAATGAGAAAGACCAATGTTGGGTTCTCTGGGGTAGATAGAGCCTTGGTCCCAAAAATGTTAGATCTCATTGCTCAAGGTGACAACCTAGCAGCACCAGCTAGTGTTGAACCCACGCCTGCTACATCCCAACCACCTACACAGCCACAAATCAACCTCACCTACCAATGAAAATCCAAACAAACCCCTACTCAGTCTATTCAGTCTATGCAGGTCCCTATAGTGGACACTAGAGCTCCCACTTCTCCTAAGGAGCAGACCACTCCCATCTCTTCAAGGATCAGTGTTGAGGTTCCTCATGCTCAGCTTGATGAGCTCATAAGCCAAACTACCTTAAGCCATCACTCTGAGTCTCAACATTCAAGTGATCAACCTTGAGGGGACAATTACCATCCCCAGCCTTAAATCTCAACCAACCAATTCCTAACCTTGATTTCTACACTGATGAAGATTAAGGTTTTAGTGAGTACCATGATTCTCTCTTCTTTTCCCCTACTCAAAGAGAGATGAGTGCTTCTACGGCTCCTACTTCTAGCCCTATTAGTCACCTACTACTGAGGTGGACAGTTATGAACCTGTTCAAGATGTCCATATGGAAGAGGCTCTCACTTTCAAAAGTGATTACATCATTAAGACCTCAATCATCACAACTCAGCCCACTGACATCTCAACTAAAATTGCCAGTGAGCAGAGGAAATCCAATAGCCAAGAACCTAAAGCTGGTGGTGAGAGTGAGGACTTTGGTTTAATCATCTCATTCCCCAATGATTCTTCTGATGAAGATGAGGGTAATTGAAGAGTAAAGGTGCAAAAACTGTCTCAAACATGCACCTATTTTGTCTTTAAGGTTAGTCACCTTGAATCTCAAGTGAATACCTTGCAAAACAGGGTCAATAATCAGCAACTTCAGATTTCATATCTTAAGGAAAAACTAGCTGGGAGACCTTTAAGAAGAGCTCAACAAGGAACACATGAACCTGTGGATGTGATTGATCTAACTCCTGGCGCACCTATGCAATTGGGTGATGCTACCAAAAAGGGGGAGAAAGTCATTACAGTTATAGAATCTGGGAGTTCTTCAGAGAGAATGGACATTGAGGACTCACCACCCTCACTTGCAATTGTGTATTCTCAGCAACCTCCTCAAATTCATATTGATGTGGACTACATAGAGTCCTTCATAACAGTCTGTTTGAGGATGGGATACCAAAGGCTATGTCATCTCCACCATCTTCTAATCACATCATTGGGTGGAGGTATGACAGCAACAGGCAATCCCTAATCATCATTTGAGTTTAAGGGCAGCAAAATATCTTTAACTTTCAGACCTTGAACTTCTATGAAGGTCTGGGTTTCGTCAACATGCCACTTATCAATCCAAGCCAATCAAGGAAAGCTGACAAGTTGGCCCAAAGAACCCAAGACAGGATCACTACAGAGTTCAGCCTTAGAAGAAGACTCTGGCAATAAGGCAATGTCATCGGTCAAATGGATGTTTAGGCAGACCCTAAGATTAGCTTCATAGGGGAAACCATGACTGAAGGTCAAGTGATAGAACCTAACAGCGTTGTCTTATCACCAACAACTCCTGCAGAGATCAATTCCCTTTTTGAGACACCTACTGGTGATGGTGCTTCTCAACCTCTCTCTGTCCAGGGCTTAGAAGCTACATCAAGCAATGAAGGCCAAAGCTCTCTCCACCGTGAGTCAGAAAGATTTGTGAGTGACAAAAGGAAAATAAAAATGACTTCTGAGTAGATTGAGGAGGAGAAGAGAGAGAGGAAAAGGAAGCTGAGGAGAGAACATTCCTTTTTTGGGTCTGCAAGACTCATGGAGACTACAATCAGGGTTGCCCCCAGACCAGATACTCAGAATGATGAGTTAAGGGCAGTCAGGATAAACTACCTGCAAATAAGGAACTATGTCATAGATAATGTCATCTCGCTCCCCTTAGAGGAACTCGATGAACTGGTTGACCTGGAAAGGTCAAGGGAGAAGAAAAAGGCAAAAGATGCAGAGCTGCTAGTACAAATCAAAGAAGATAGAAGTAAGAAAATATTAAACAAGCATGTGCCTACTCTCTCCCCAGTTCAAGAAAGCCCTACATATGAGGATGTGGTTCAACAAGAACCTCAGGTAGATAAAGAAGAAGAAAGGATTAAGATGATCAACTACCTGAGTATCATAGGCCTCTGTCAGGCAGAAGCACTTCTTCCTTATCCTTTGACTGTATTAAGTTTGAGTATCTTAAACAATTGAACTTGAGATAGTCAAGGACAGAAAGACAACCAAAAGAAAGCTAAGGGAAGAAGTTGCTAAGTCAAGAGCCATCATCCACAAAAGCATGAAGAAATCTGCTGATAGGGAGAGGATGATGAGCTTCTTGAAGCTGTATAAATTCTCCGGAAGGAGACTTGGCCCCATGTCTCTATTTACTATGGATGAGCATATAAGGGTGATCAAGCAGAAGATAAAAAGTGGAGAGCTAGTTGACTTACATTCCCCTCCATGTCAAGCCCCACCTGAAGTGGAGGTTAAGGTTGAACAACCAGAGATATCACAACCTGGACCTCCTGCTGAATCTTAGCAAGCTTCATCTTCTGATCCACAGCAGGGTCAGACTCACTCTCAATCTGAACCTGTGAGAGTAGAAGACCCAACTGAGAAAGACAATGCAGATCAATTCGGTACTGTAGGCAAATCTTCTCAGTTGAAAGTTGTAAATAGAAAGAAAAGGATAGCTTCTAAACCAAAGCCAAAGAAGAAGAAGACTACATCATTTTTTGAACCTCAGGATGAGTCAGATGATCCTGAGGATGTGCAGCTAGAGGATGCTCCATCATCTCCCATTCCAATAGCTCCTCTTGCATCAGAAAGACCCATCCTGTCCTGGACATACACTAGAAATCTAGAAAGGTGGCATGTCATCATAGATCATGACATTGAGAATGTCTACACTTAGGAAGACATGTTACAGTTGCCTTTGCATGATCTCTTTGACATGAGAAGATACTTTGATCGTCTGAAGGATCTTGATCATCTTATGAAGAAAAGGCTGATTATCATCCTGATGAGGACTGTTGATATCTAAAGTCTTCAAGAGTTTTGGTAGCATCAGCCTAGGGGGAGTTTATAGAAGATGAGGACTGTTGATATCCTGATGAGGCTGAAGCAACCAAAGTCTTTCTGCATGCATGTTGCACAAGTAGTGAAGAAGAATGCTTGGAAGTTTCACACATACAACAGAAATATTCTAAGTGTGAAATCTTCCAAAGCCAAAACCAATATCTTCCGAAGCCAAAGATGATGTATTCCGAAGCTTCAAAGACAAAGTCTTCTGAAGCTCCACACTTGAAGACAGATTTCTTCCAAAGACTTTTAACAACATGCTTTATCTGATGTAGTTTTCCATAAAGTTGGACCCCCTTTCTGCTATAACTCTGTAAAGTCACCAACTTATATGAGTTGGTGAAAAGGTCCATTCTTTTGGTAACTTTAAATTGAGGTCTTGAGTGTGTAAACTTTCTACTTCATGTACTTTATCCTTTTTGTAATAGATAAGGATGTGAGCTATGGCATGTCATAGTCACAAAGTCAAAAAGGCAATCTGCCTTTTTGATTCTACAATTTATTTTGTTTTGAGTCTAGTCAATTGTATCCAGCTGGCTTTCATAGTATGGCCTGCTGTAGGATGTAGTATAAGTATCTCATGTTCGTGTAACTTTATTTTTATGCTTTGTAACACTTGTATTAAAACATTGACAAAGTAAAATACTGCAATATTGAAAACTATCTCACTGTGTATCCTGCTCTTGTGTTCTGTCTCTTAATTACTTGTGTTCTTATTGTCTTCACTTGTGGTTAATCCAGTTCATAGTTTGATTAAGTTTATTTATTCTCCTCTTGGTGTTGTTGTGTTGTATTTGACCATCCTTCACCAATCCTGAATATATATACCTATACATACATACATTTATATATATAATACACATATACGTATATATATACAGACATATACGTACATATACTATATATATACGTATACATATATATATACATATACGTATATATATACACATGTATGTATATATATATACACACACACACACCACACACACACATATATATATATATATATATATATATATATATATATATATATATATATATATATATAGTTATATGTACGTATATATACGTATATACGTATAGATATATATACGTATATATATATAATATATATATATATATATATATATATATATATATATATATATAAATGTATATGTGTATATATATATATATGGATTTATATTTATATACATCTATATACATATACATACATATACATATATATACACATATATATATACCGGGGAGAGATAAAAAAACCATGTTTATAAATGAAAACCGTGAAAACTGCCATTCCCAATCACATAATTTATAATTGATTCGAACTTTTTATTGTTTAAAGTAGATTTAGGTAAAATTCAATTTTATTTTTTGAATTATTATATATTTTTAGTTTAAACTCCAAGGAACGACAATGATGACGAAACGACATACGTATACATAACTTATATGAGTTATATGTACATAATTTTTAGTTGTACACTTGTTAACACGTACGTACATATACATAACCCCTACATATACGTAACCATTAGTTGTATACTTGTAATATATACTTACATATATGTAACCCTCGGTTTTTATGTTTACATTTATAACATGGTTTTCAATTGAGCTTCCCCTATATATACATATGTGTGTGTGTGTGTATATATATATATATATATATATATATGTATATATGTATATATATGTATATATATGTATATATATGTATATATATGTATATATATGTGTATATGTGTATATATGTATATATATGTATATATATGTATTATATGTATATGTATTTATATGTCTTATAAATATATTATATTTATAAATGTATAGACATATATATATCTATACATGTCTATTTGAGGGTCACTATATAAATTCCACTTTGCATACAAAGCAGACCAAGTAATCTGGCTCAGGTTATTTGGGTGATTATTTCTTTATATTTTCGTGATAATTTTACCCTCATACGTGTTAATTCCATTATAGTGTAAACCATTTTTGAATAACAATTACAATTGTATTACAAGCTCTCTTTCTCTCTTTATAGCCCTTGGATAAAAATTAATGGAAAAAAAAATAATGATATTTTCATAATTACATAACATAACAATATAACATCATATTCGTTTCACTTTTTTGAATTATGTCACTCAACCCTATAATTTATATTCATATATCGTTCCAATTAAAAATATATACTAATTTTTTTTTCATTTTTATTGCCATCCTTTATCTTGTCTTTGCACACGTGATGTATAAGAGTTCATTAAAAAATAGAATTTAGATTTCTTTTAATGGAGCAGGTTTAAAAATGTTGACTTTTTGGTGATAAATCTTTAAAAGTTATCATATATGAACAAAACATAATGATAAATAAAGGAAAATTAATAATTAATAATTTTTGTATCGGTTTTGACTACCTTGGATTCCTTTTTTAAAATTGAGAGATTATTATGATTTGTTGAAACTAACCATTAAAATTCATGAATTTTTCAATTTTCATTATTGATTTATTTAAACTAGTGAGATTCTATCCATGCTTCGTGACAACTTAAAATAAAATTTTATATTAGAAGACTTAGAACCGATGGCTCAGGCTAAAAACAATCATGCATCACACCACAGGAACAAACACATCATCTACTTTTCCATCGTCATCATCTATCGACTATCAATATTATCAACATTAAACTTTGTAAAACACAAACAAGTTAACTTTAGTGTTCCTTATGTGTAGAAATTATGAAATAGTAATTTAAGATTAGGTAAAACTCAATCCCAAATGATGTTTTGCTTAGTGTATGTAGGTAAATGAGTTTTATTATCAATTTTCTTTGACAACTGCCTTCTTTGATATAAAATAACGGTCGCTAACAATCATGTATGATTTATAAAAAATAATAGTCGGTCGCAGTCATGTATGGAACTGCTATTTTTCTTCTAGAGGGTCTTATTTGATCAAAAAATAATAGTAATGTATGAAATTACCTTAAAAGATTAGAACATTTCACAAAAACATTCACCTAAAAGGGGAGGGATACACCCATTAGATAAAAACCATCGCTTTCGCCTTTTATGATTCCGTAACTGAACCTCGAATTTTTATTAGCTAAATAAAATGATGGAAATTATTAGTTTTGGCAATCTATACACAACAAACATAAATTTTCAATTCTTTTTTTCCACTGTTTTATCTTTGACAATTAATCAACTTTTATAAAGTCTACGACCGCCGTAAAACAAACACACTGAATATTTTCATTTATTTTTATTTCCAAAGATTTGAGTTAGACGTTTAGACGTATATACAGTTTGGCGGAATCACGGAATAGACATGACATAGTAGTTTTGTGTTATAAATTAGCCCAATTCATGTAAAACACAAAACACCTTGAATTATATAAAAAACTCAACCAAAGTTGTTTGCCTAAGTAACACTACTTGTGACCCTTTTAATCTAAAATTTTGAACTAAGACTACAGCGATTGTATGTAATACCCCTAACTTAAATGTCAAACAATATATTATATTGGGACATAAAAAACAAAACTTAGGTCGTAATATTGAGCTCAACCCAAGAACATATTCAATATTATATAAAATGTTATATTTAAAAATTTATAAAAGAAAAATGAATAAAGCATTGAAATACATTATATAAAAAGGCAAACACGTAGGCTATTCACTTTTCATACAAAGAATTTAGCAGCATGCCTACTTACTATAAATAGAAGCTTATAGGTTTTTATTACAATATTTTCTTGGAACCCTCTAGTATATAGAGATTTAAAAGTGCTTGATAGTTGATACCCTATTGGTGTTCTATTAGTTGTTTCTAGAGCGAGAGTAGGAGCACAAGTAGGGACGCAATATATCAACCTGTCATATATAATTTTTAGTTATGTCCTCAATAAATTTATGTTAATTTGATTATTACTTATATTAGTATTATTATCGGGAGTACCATTAGTATAGTATAAATTTTAAGCATTATAATTATTGTTAACCATTGGTAATGGGTAGCCTAGCGTTAGTTAGGCATGTACTGATAATTCATGATTAAACAAGATAGCATTAATCAATATCCAACAATGCGAATAGCTAGTTAGTTGTACGATTACCTAACCTATGATTACATATGATATTATTAGATCGTACTAGGAACTGGTATTAACTATTGATCAACATTAATAGGTAAGTTATCATGTTTAATTATAAAACTATGTTTGTATACCAGTTTTGTCAAAACTAGTAATATACAAAAATGTTGCTAATGTGTGATCATCATGTTTGGATCCTTATAAACTTAATGATATATGTTAAAACTAGCTGAAAAGTTGATAGAGTTTTTCATATGCATCATAACACTACCAATGGCCTAGGTCTGACAAGGCTACTCTTGGTGATTGTGAAAAGATTATGGTTAGCATTTGTTGTACTTAGCCCAATATATCATAACCCTTGTTTGCAAGCATGTCAAGTGTTGTCTATGTAAACTTTATAAAATGAGCCCACCGTGGAAAATGAAGCCTTTGAAGTTTGTAGTTGTTTAATATTGTAAATAAAAAATAAACTGTACATAAAATGTTATAAGTTCTGAATAAAACTTTGTTTGTTTTTAGTGTAAGTTGTATCACGTGTGCATGACGACCGGGGTTTTGGGTCGGTGTTACAATATCATTTTTAAAAAGTTCGTAAAATATAAAGTAAATAAAAAACATGAAATTCAATCAAGTGGCGGGTTAGGAATGAAATTAAGACATCCATCACCAAGACATGTGTCTTGACATTTGACTTTAGTTTGATTTTGATTTTTAGTTATTTGGGCTTAGTCTTAATAGATTGTTTATTTCAATTTTCATCTAAATTTTGCTTATTAGGCTTATGTTATAGTATTGGGCCTAGCGTTATGGTTAGCTAGATGACCATTAGGCTTGCCATCTTACAATGTCATGTCCATTAGATTTAATCAAGATTTTCAAAACGTGAAACACTAAAATTTACGTTAATCCCAACAAAACTAGACATGTTTTTAACATTCCCTAAAATCTGCAACAGAAACATAAATTAGTTAAAAAAATAATTTGCTTAATTTTTAGGGCATATAATAGTTCATTGGAATCGTTTTAGCATGCAAAATTTTAAAATGTAAAAATTGGATGACATGTGATTCGATACAAAACGGATTGGACGACACAGGCCAAGAGCCACAAGGCCCTTGCCCCTCCTTTATTGCGGGCGAAATGAAAAGACAAGGGGGAACTTCCACCTTACTTCTTTGTGTTTGCAAAACTTTCTATGCAAGTTACTCTCAAGTTGTAAACCCTAGCCACGACAACCCAATTCCGTCTTGTTCTTCAACATGATTCTATCATCCCATTGATTTTTGGAATAAATAAGACATTCAAGTTCGTGTTCTAAGCAAGCATTGTTCTTAGATCTAGTCCATTTTGTATAGGCTGAGAACTTTAATCAATGTCTGTAATAAATACTTGTACCTTATTATTATGCATGCATTAAATGTATAGGTTAACCACATATATGTGTGTTGATTTTTGTATGTTTGCAGGTAAAACATTATAATTGGTAAATTCACCAAGTGTAAGAAACGTCTACCGATGAACATTTTGTTCTTTTGTAGATATGTTTCATGTAAAATACATCCGATGATATTCTGCGGATGAACAACCACATCTGAGGATTGAAGTCAAGATACCTTCGGAAGAACAATGTAGGTATGGAAGAACAAGATTCCTGTGGAAGAACAAACATCTACAGAACACAACATTCCTGCGGAGTCCAAATAGTTGTATTTAAATAATACAAGTGTTACAAGTCAACAAGTCAACAAGGCAGTTACGAGAATCCGTAGAGATCCGATGTTTCCTTAACGAAAAACATCATTGTCTATAAAATATGGATCCTAGGTTTCACATCAAGGAGACGACTTCAACGGCAAACATACAAGCATCAATACAACAAACCAAACATCACATCAGATCACACAAACCCAAACCCTAGCAACCGTCACATCATCAAACAATCAAATCAATATCATTCATTCATTGTTCATTTGTAATCATTATCACGTTTTAATGAAATACGTTTGAATGAAATACTTGTCTAATCATTAGTTGTGTTCTACTCATTGAGTTCATCTTAATTATTATTCATTATTGTTGATATTGAAATTAATAAAAAACAATTTAACTAAGTTAACGTTCATTCCGCAAATGTTAACTTGTCTTCGAATTAACATTGATAATTTCTGATTGCGATTCTAGGATTCACATGTGGTATCAGAGCCAAGTGCTCATTGATTTAGATCGATTGTTCTATTAGTGTTAGTTGTGTTTAATTGTTTGCTGAATTCACTAGATTTGTTAGTTTTTACTGATTAGATATATTGTTTTTCTTTTCAGAAAATCGCTTTTGTGTGATTAGTGATTTGTCATTCACCAAGCAAGTACATTTACATTGCTTTATTAACTTGGACCAATATTCAAATCAATTGAATAGCAGATCTTGGTTATTGATCGACATTGATAAATTGCTCATATTAATTGAACAAATTTATTAGTTAAAATCTTAGATCTTAACTAATCATGAGTAACTTTGGTGGCTCATCATACCAACCTTCAAAGTTGGAAAAAAATGGCAGATTTTAAATCCTACAAAAACAAGTTCAGGAATCATGTAAATTTTACACATTCTGACTTGTGGGTTTCAATAACAAAAGGTCCTTATATTCCACCCACTCTTGGGCCGTAATATAATGACAATAATCAACCCATAAGTACAAAAGATCTGTCACTTGATGATGTTAAGAAGGTTAAAGTTGATATTAATGCATACAACTTGCTTAGTATGGTTTTACCTGAAGAAATATTAATTAGGTATGAGAATTACAAAACAACAAATTCCTTGTGGAAGATTCTTCATACACTTAGTGAGGGAGTGATGAAATCCGAAGCATTAGGAAGGACACCCTTCATTCACAATATGAAACATTTCATCATATTAAGGGTGAATCAATTCCTCAACAATTCCATAGGTTTATGCAACTTGTTACAGAGATGAATATTTTGGAGTTGAAATACACAAATGAGGAATTAAACAAGAAGATGCTACATACTATACTAGAAAGTTGGAAGCAAACTGTATCCATGTTCAAGAACACCATGGACCTCAAAGCAACTGCTTTAGATACACTAGTAGCTAAAGATGAGGCTTTTGAAATGGATAAGAAGTCAAGAAACAAGAGTGTGAGAACTCATGTATCATCATGTCACTTTAAAGAAACAAAAAATGATGGAAGTGCCTTTATTTCCAACAATGTGGTGATAACTCTTGTACTTTGAGTGAAGATGAAGAGAAAGTAAGTTTCTATGCATCAAAACCTCCTAAGAAATCTTCTCAAAGTAAGTCAAGAAAAGAGAAAGGAAGATTTGATGATCAAAGAGATACATCATCAGAAAAGCCTTCAATCAACAATCAACCAGAGTCGATCACTGTCATTCCGGACTCTGAAGAACAAGACGCAACTTTTGCAGCTGTGAGTTTAAGTTTTCAAGCTTACCTGGGAAGCTCATTAACCTCTACCAACATGTGCCAACAAGACTTGGAAGAACTACCTCCAGATGTAGTGGAGGAGATGGATCTACAATGACAAATGGCAATGATTGCTTATAGAGCCAACAATATCTCAGAAGAAACAATAATTTGGTTGTTGCGAGTAAATCATCATGGAATGGTTTAGATAAGTCTAAGGTAAGATGCTTCAAGTGCAATCTCTATGGACACTTTCCTAGAGAATGCAATCAACAAAATCCTGACTCAACACAACATTAGCAACATAAGTGTAAACAAACATCATCATCTCAAAGATCCTTTAGGCAACCATAACTTACTAACTCATCCCCACCAGCTACTACTCCAGTCATAGGTTCCATCTTGAAGAATAATCAGCAGGCATAAGTAACTCAAAAGAATCTAGGCTGATCATTCTTCAAGATGGAACTTGTGACTGGAGTATGTATGAGAGGAAGTCTTTGAAGAAAATCAAGCTTTAATTGCTCACATGGAAAACAAAGTTCCACCCATGGCGAATGAGGTAAGAGACAAGTTATGTTCATCAATATGTATTGTGGAAGTAGAAAGTATAGAGTTCATGCTCAACAATTGGCTGAAAAAGTTAAAGAAACAATGATTTTGAATGAATCTCATGTAAGATGTAAGGCCCCATTCTCGGGACGTTCACAGCTGGTCAATCATCACTCGTAAAACATATAATTTCATTAACTTAAATAAAACATTGCAGCCGAAACATTTAAACATCCATTTCATTATAATTACTTTTGAAAAATAATATATTGTTGACTGGTTACAAACCACTTGTTGCATTACATTGTAAAAAAACATTATAAAAACGGATGCCATCTGAAAAGAGCCAAGTAGGTATCCCCGTGCCATCCTCAGCAATAGTTACCCGCCAACTGAAAACACATAAAAGTCAGTATTGCTGAGTGAGTTCTAGTTTTACAAATGATTATATTACCTTTCCTTCAATAAAACACATTCTTTACTATCACATGTGATCACACATCATACGTACATTAAGGTAATAATTATTATCTTCATCATCATTTGTTTCGTACATTTCACATGTTTTGCACATTTCGTACTTATCTCACTTTTCATACATTTATTATCTTTTACTTCTATCTTGGTCCTGTCATATGCTTAACCCTCCTCTTGAGCACAAAGCTATATCACCTAGGATTAAGTGACAAGGACCCTATATCACACATATAGAGTAGTCACATAGACTAACTCATTTGTGTGTGTGAACGCTTATGGGTTAGTCAAAATCGCATGCTACATAACACACAGTAATTACCGAATCACACATATTGGAGTGGTCACCAAGACTAACACCTGTTGTGTTTATGAACCCTTATGAGTTAGCCAAAATCGCATGGTGTAAACACAAGTTAAGCTAACAACTCCCATGAGTTGTGAACCTCCTTTCATTTGTTTGTAAGACTTTTCATTCTTTCATTATATTCTACATTAATTATCTTAAATCTTTTGCTTCGTTAAGATAATAATATACGTTCATTATCATAATCACACCACGTAAAGTCACATCATAATACGTAGTAAGGAACATTAGAAAACATATCATACATAAGCATAACATCATCACACATCATACATAACATATACTATCATGTATACATAACTTTCCTCATACATACCATCGTACATGTCAGGACTGTGTACGTACCGAATACTAACGGATTCTGTGTGACACGAGATCAAATAGTGCAGAATCCTATTTGATTGGTGATCCAATCAACGAGAACATTTATCCGATAGATATAAGAATAGACTAAACGTTAAGAACAAGTATGAATAGATCAAGAATAGACTTTGAAGTTGGATTGGCTATCTTGGACGTTCTAGACGGCTAGGGTTATGTGTGTTATTGAAAGTTTTTGAATTCTTTTCCGTGTCCTGTTTTTCCATGAATTAAGTGAAATTTATAGGTTAGGGGATTCCATTCGTACGACTGAACCATTAGCATGGTTCAGTCGTGCAACTGAATCATGCGATTGATCCATACGCATGACTGAAGGTTCAGTCCTGCGACCGAGGCAATCTTATATCTCAATCATATGACTGATCCAGTCTCCTGGTTCAATCATGTGACTGGTCTATAAGCATGACATATTAATGCGTATGGTCCATAAGTATGGTCCATTAGCATGAATAATCACCCGACTAGGTTGAACACATTTCTCAATCATTATTGACTAAGAACGATGCACAACAATCTCATACCTACATAATAACTTCATATATAAGAATTATATTTAGCACAATAATAATATGAAATAATTAAACATTAATAAAAATTAATCACATATAATATTTCATTGAACCATTTCATTACAAATGTGTAAGACATGAAAAACTTTTATATTTAAGCTCATAAACTTGGAACAACATGTATCTACAAACTCCCCATTGGTCCTAGTTTACTCTATGGTCTAACACTCATCACATGTTCTTGGAATTTCTTGTACTTCTCCTCTTTTGTGACTCCTGCATGTATCTCAAAAGCAAAGCAGAGTCTTATCACGTGTTGAACCTGGAGAGCTTGTACTATATCTTGCGTGGGATAGAACAGTGGCCACTTGTATAATGTGTAGACATCATCAGCTGACATGTTTGTAAGCCACATTGAGTCGAATACCCGGATACTATCAATCTTTCCATCTATGTTCAGAACTATGACCGCCTCGCCCGTTCGCCAATCGTAATACCTGGAGTGAAGTCCTGAGGCATCTCCCATAAATGAATCTTTGACATCGTGCGCAGGGGACTCCACTTCAGCACCACTTTAGGTCTTCCAGATATAGAGTCCACTTCAGACTTACGGATGTACCTCTTCGGTTGTTGAGGTCTGAAGTTTACCCACCTTGTGTGGTATTCCTTCTTTAACGCAGCCTTGAACCATCCTGACATCTTCCTTGGATTTGCATATAGAAGATCTAAACATGCCAGATGGTTGAGCTCAAAATAGGAAGAGTCTTCAGATCATGAGGATATCTGAAGTACTCGATTCCTTTCTCCCTTTTCACAGCATAGACCTCTAAGTTTTCAAAATATGCCCATGCTATAATCTTGCCTCACACTTTTTGATGTCTTTTGACTCTATAAAGCTTTGTATAGGCATTTTGCTTTGGGCCCGAGTGTTAGGCTTTCATCTCTGCAAAACAAGCTGCCCATTCAGCTTTCTTAATATCAACTTTAGCATTCGATGCTTTGGCTGTGCTTTCTTCTTTCTCTTTCTCTTTTTCCATTTCTTCCAGCTTCTCAAATGTAGTGTTAGGACCGTTTAGGTACGAAGTAGTAACTGATTTACGTGTATACCAAACCAAATATTGCGGAATCCTTTTTGGTTGGTGATCCAATCAGTGAGAAGCAAGTATAATCGATCTAACAATGAATCAAAATGTTAAGAATGATTGTAAGATGATTAACTGTGATCTATGAACTTGGAACAGGTTTTCTTGAGTCTCTGGACGGCTAGGGTACGATTGTGTGCATAGGGATTCGAATTGTTACGTTTTTCCATTAATTAGGTGGTATTTATAGGTTAGGGTCTTTTAATCGTGCTACTGATCCATTAGCATGGTTCAGTCGTGCAACGGAAGCATGAGGTTGATCCATCCGCACGACTGAAGGTCCAGTCGTGCGATTGAGTCAACCATATGTCTCAATCGTGCGACTGATCCAGTCTCCTGCTTCAGTCGTGTGGCTGGTCCATTAGCATGAAGTGATCATGCGTAGGTCCATTCACATGAGAACTTCACACGATTAAGTATAAACATGTTTGTCAATCATTATTGACTAAGAATTATATAAACAACTACAAACCTATATAATTAGTTCAATATGCATTATCACATAATAAACAATGAAATATTAAACATTATAAACATCAACCACACATTTCATTCCATTCATACCCATTCAATTACATATACTTAAGACATGAAAGACATTTTACATTTGAGCTCCTAAACTAGGTACACATGTATCTACAAGCTTCCCCTTGGACCTAGATTACATTATTGTCTAACATTCTTCATCAGCTCTTCAAACTTGTTGTACTTCCCCTCTCTTGTAGCTCTAGCATGTATCTCAAATGCAAAACAATGCCTTATAACATTTTGAAACTGGAGGGCTTGTATAATATGTAGCGCATCATAAAGCAGTGGCAACTTGTATAATGTGTATACATCATCATCAGATAGGTTAGTTAGCCACATTGGGTCAAATACCCTAATAGTATCCATTCATATTACCACCATTTAAAGTGTGGAGTGAAGTCCTGTGGCATTTCCCTTAGAGGGATTCTTGAAATTGTGCGCGGAGGACTCCACTTTAGCACTATCTTTGGCTTTTTGTAACGCCCAGTTATTTTTAAAAGTCAAGATATAAAGAATAAAAGCAAGAAAGGCAATAAAGTTCAAGTGGAGGAATAAAAGTGTCCATAAAGGACAAAACCTTCAAAAGTTGGTGTAAAGGTGGGTATGGCCGCCCACCCTCACCTCACTCCACCATTTTCCTCGGTTTTAGAGAGAGAGAGCAGAGAATACTCTGAGTTGAAGAAGAAGAGGAAGAAGAAAAATGAATTCGAGGTAAGAATTTAAGGTTTTTATGTTTTATGACGGGTTTTATCCCGGTTATGTGTTTATGTGCTTATGGGTTGTGTTTGTGCCCGGGTGTGTGTGTTTTTGGTGTTGTTTTTAGGTGTTTGAACTCTTTGCAAGCGGGTTAAAAAGGAAGAATACCCAAGTTGCACCAGGTGAGTTCTAGACCCCGGTTCTTACATGTTTTAAACTAACTTTGGGGCTGAAAATGTATTAAAAAGATTTTACAAAGTTTATGTTTGATGCCCGTATGTATGTGTATGTTAGATGATGGTTCTTCAATGTTTATAGGCTACTCAAGTTTAGAATAGCCTCATTATGCTTAGAACAAATGAATTTGATGATTCGGATTGAAAACATCCTAGAAACATGTTTCACATAATGCTCATGCGCCTAGATAAGTATTCATACGCCCGAAATTGCCTTAGATAGAATTAGGTGTAAGCCATGCGCCTAAATAGTAGCTCATGCACCCAAAATTTGCTTTAGAAATGTTTTAAGTATAGCCCATGCACCTGAATAGTGGTCCATGTGCCTAGAAATGTTAGTCAGATGACTAAGTGTAGGGCCATGCGCCCCAATAGTGCCAATGCGCCCTAGTGGCCCATGCGCCTAAGTGTTCATGCGTCCTAATAATACCCATGCGCCTAGATTGGGCTGGAATTAACTAAGTGTTCAGACGTCCAGGATTCCCCACGTGACTGAACAGTACCCATGCGCCTGAATAGTGTCAATGCGCCTGCATAGTGCCCATGCGCCTAAGGACTTAGAATATTTTTCTGATTTTTGGGGAAAATGTTTAAAGTAGGCTTTGACTTGGGAAATTCCCGGGGGTCTATAAAAGTTGAATTCTGGGTTCATAGATAGTATGATGGGCATGTTATGTATTGTGATTGATGCATATGATGATGTTGACGATGATGATGTTGCATGGTTATGCATGGTGTATGTTATGTATGTATGATGCCCGGTATGCTGATGTATGAATGATATGTTATGTTATGTTCCTATGATGATGAATGTTTATCTTTCCATGGCTTTACGTGTTATGTTAAAGAATGACCCGAAAGTATTATGTAACGTAAAATGAAAGATAATGAAAGAGGAACATGATGAATGAATGCATGAATTAACGAATGTATGAACGTAAAAAGTCTTGCAAGCAAATGTATGGAGGTCCACACCCAATGAAGGGTGTTAGCTCAACTGTGTGCAGGTTAGCTACCCTAGAAGGATGCACACTGGGGTCCAATCCTTGTGATTGAACATATGTATGGGACCCTTGCCGCTTGCCCTGGGTATTGGAGTCAGCTTCATGCACAATGTTCGGGGTCTATGAAAGACCTCAGGCCCAGTAACTAGCTTCGTGCACAATGTTTGGGGTATAGCATATGGCATTGATCCGGGATGAAAAAGAAAAGATGAATGGTGAATGTACTTGCCCTAGGTACTGGAGTCAGCTTCGTACACAATGTTTGGGGTCTATGAAAGACCTCAGGCCCAGTTACCCGCTTCATGCACAATGTTTGGGGTAACGTACATGTCACAAGATGTAATGAATGAACGAAGGTTAACGAACGAAATGGAAGATAATAATGATATTATCTGTATGTACGTATGATGTATGATCACAAACGAATGAAACGTGTAGTATGGACTCTGAAAGGAATTAAATAACGATTTTATCTATGTTTTATTATAAAACTAGAACTCACTCAGCAATGCTGACTTTTATATTTTTTCAGTTGGCAGGTAAACGTTGCTGAGGGTGGCACGAGGCGGCTACTCAGCTCTTTTGGATGGCATCCGTTTATTTAAAGATTTTGTGATGTAATACAACAATGTAATTTTGTAACCGACAAACAATGCATTGTTTTGCAAAAGTTTTTATGATGAAATGAAATGCCATTTGTTTTATGTTTCCGCTACAATGTTTTATGAATGATTAAAGGTAAAGTATATGTTTTATGTGTGATGAGCTCAAAACCAAGGAGAGTCTTCAGATCATGTGGGAATCTGAAGTACTCTATTCATTTAGATACTCAAAATATGCCTACACTATAATCTTTCCTCACACCTTTAGATGCTTCTTCACTTTGTAGAGCTTGGTGTAGGCACTCAGCTTTGTAGTAGTGCGTTGGGAAAGGATCTCTACAAAACAAGCCGCCCATTCAGCCTTTTTGATGTTGACATCGGAGTCTGAGGCTTGGGCTTGATCCTTATTTCTCTCGGACTCTTGCTCCATCTGATCTAGTTTTTCAAACGTATCTCTGACGAGAGTATCACCCAATTTGGGAACTACATTTCCCTTTCTGTCAGCATACTCTGAATAATGCTAGGCTGTGACGTCTTCAATCTCTATTTCGTCCACATCGTTAAGCTCGTTGTCACTAGCCACATCAACGGTAGGGACATCCTTGACAATGTCATCCGGATTTAGCCGGAACATCTCCACAAGTTGCTCATCAGTAAGGCTATGAATTATTTCTCCTTTGTTAAGAGTATAACTCGTAGATCTCCTCACAATCCCTTGCAAATCAAGTATCATAGTGAATTGAGACTTGATTTGCTGTAAGGGAGCAGCATCATACTGGTCTTGCTGAGATGGTTGGTCTGCTTGATTTATACATTTCACACATCAATCATTTGTCAATAATCGAGACAGTTAAGTAGCAAATATATATAAACATTAGGTACATAAGTTTAATACATGATTCAATTACACAAGATTTAAAATTACATAAACATCTAAACATTACATTTATCCTAAATCATGTGCTCGTCTGCAGGCGGAGCTGAGGACAAGGCTCCCTCATCCTATGCCTTCTTGGAACGTCTTTCTCTGGTATGTGTGGCAGCCAATGCACCCGCATCATCTCCTTCCTCATCATCTTCTCCCTCTTCCTCTCCTGCTCCATCATCACCTCCTTCTTCTGTCTCATCCTCATCATCATCCTCATCATCCTCATCCTCATCATCATCATCTCCCTCTCTGATCTTGAGAGGCTTATCTTTAGTGCCTTTGAGCCTAAGCCTGATGGCCTTGTTTGTAGTCTCCAACTCCCAAATCCTTTTAGCTGATTGGTCATTTTGCTCCTTGAGTTGGGCTATCTACTGAGCTTACTGAGTCATCTGCTAAGCTTGGGTAAAATTAAGCTCCGCAAGCTGACGTAGTTGTGCGGCTTTCTCTTCATCAGCTGCCAACAGCTTCAGCACCATTCAGTTGAGTGCTGACAGCTATTCCTCTACCCTAATGGTGGGTAGAGATGATCCTGTAGTGAATGATGGGTGGGATGATGGTCCGACTTGGTGGCTGGTAGTGGTAGTGGTGGAAGTGGTGAATATGGGTGGTGGCATATGAGTGGGTCGAGTGGTAGTAGTGGTGGTGGGTGAGGTAGTGGTAGGTGGAGGTGTGGTAGTAATGGTTGGTAGAGTGGTAGTAGTGGTGGTGGGTAAGGTAGTGGTGGTGGTAGTAGTTGTGGTGGCAGTGGGGGAAGAGGCGGTGATCAATGTGTACCTCCGTTTCTTGGGCTTCATCCTTTGGGGCTGAGCCATCCTTTTTTTCCTTGAATCCCACGAGGAGGATGCTCCCCCTGGGATGCTGGGCTAGCCTGGGTGTAGATAGGATCAGAAGTAGTCTCCCCAGGCTCTCCCGGGCGTCCACTAACCGCCTGAATCCCCCTCTCGGAGGCAACCACCTTGTTGCCCACCGTTCGAGTCAATGGCTCCTCATCCTCCTCCTTTTCATCAGGACAGGAATCCTGATGGAAACCAGCTATATCAGTTTCTCCATGAGTGGATGGTGGAGGTGTAACATCTGTAGTGGTGTCCCTAGATGGTGTGGGGCCGGTGTCTCAACCATCACCACTATCATCATTAATAGAAGCATCAGCAAGGAGCACAATATGCTCAGTGTCGGAGTCACTGTCATCATGGCGCCACTTCCTTTGAGCTGGTGCCATAGAGTCCTCAGGGCCAGATGCCCAAACAGTCGCCTGATAAGGGGTTTCACCTGTTTCCTCCTGTACACCTTCTTCCTGCCAAGGGTGGTGTCATCCATGACCTCGAGCACCACGGCATCTCCTTCTCCTTTGGCAGTGAAGGGAGTTCTAGTCAATAATCAAATGCATAAATCAAGGGTACATGCAAAAGCCCACCTTGCCGTTCGCCTCGATGTTCTCCACCAGGTAGGTGAAGATCATCCTCGAGAAGCTAATCGGATGGTTCAACACCAACACCACATAGGTGTTCTAAATCTGGTCCGACAGCTCGTTGAAACCTCCCTTCCTTGATGCAATGCTCTTCAGTAGCACATCGGACAAGTACTTAAATTGGGGGCACATGTTGCTCTTGTTGAGTACACTTGCTTTGATATCCCCGAGTACTTGGCCCGCAGAAAATAGCCTCGTACAGTCAGCAGCTGTAGTCGTGTAGGTTAGTCAGCATCATCCCCAAACTCCAAAACTGTCCTGAGATCATCTTTAGTGATTCCTATAGCCTGTGCAAAAATGGAGCACCTGATACACTGCGAATCTAAGGATCTGTCGAGGACAGTGCTTTCCAAGAAAGCCTGCTGAACTAAGCGGTACGGGGTGCACGGAGTCGATATAGCACGGAAGATCCTCGATCTCCGTAAGAATGTAATAATGCTAGAAAACTAGCTACGTTCCGGGAGGTCAGATCCAAATGAGCACAAATGTTGTGCTTCGTGCTCATAGTCCAACGACTAGCCATCTCTTACACATTGTAAATAAATGTTAGAGTGTGTCAATGAGTAACAATTTGATACATTGGACTTGAAATATTCTGTTCTATCATGCGAATGAACTATGCGACTAAAATCTAGTCGTGCGAATGAGCTCATACATACAACTAAGCATGCGACTGGGCTTAGTCGTATGCTATCCTATGCGTTTGCACCAGTCGTGCGAGCGAACTCATAAGCATGGTTCAGTCTTGCGTTTGAGCCATTCGCCCAGCTCAGTGGTGCAATTGAAGTTCATCAGGATGTCCATTCGCATGACAGATTGTTTGTTCAATTCAAATTCAAATATTGAGCAAAACTTATTGGACCAAAAGAACCAATGAGCCAAGATCAGAAAACCTCTAAGTCCCACATGATATCACAACAACTACTGAAGGCTTCATCAGCAGTTTGACAAGTGCTGAAGACTTCAACAGCTGAAAATCAAGTACTGAAGACTTCAACAGCTGAAGACTAAAGTGCTGAAGCTCAACAGCTGAAGAACAAAAGTACTGAAGCTCAACAGCTGAAGAACACAAGTGCTGAAGCTGAAGACCAAGTACTGAAGTACAACAACTGAAGAGTCCACAAGTGCTGAAGATCAACAACTGATGTACAAAGTCTGAAGACAAAGACTGGAGACATCAGCTGATGACATCTACTGAAGTCATCAGCTGATGAAACGTCTGAAGTTCAAGTCTGAAGACCAAGTGCTGAAGTTTCAGTAGTTTGTCACAACAGCTGAAGAGTACTTCTTCAGTAGTTGTGATATCAGTAGTTTTATGTTTTTTACTTTCAGTAGTTTTGTAAAACGACTGAAGAGCTTGTTCTTCAGTTGTTGTAGTTTCAGTAGTTTCTTTTCAGTAGTTGTAGTAACTGATAACACTTAGTATTTTTGTAAGAAGATGTCAGCTGTTTTGCCATCTTCAGTACTTGTGTTTCAGTTGTTTAAATAATTCTGTTAGATGTCACTATCAAGTGACATCAGCAGACGTACATCTCCTATTAAGGAATGTTCCAGCACGACATTCCTATATAAGAGATGATTGGCCTGATTGTATGCGTGACAATTTGCCACCACGAAAGCGTGTGATTGAATTTTAAAGGATCTCAGCATCTAGTTTGATCGATTGGAATGATTTCAGCAACAGAATAGAGTACCAAATAGCACAATTCGAGCAAGAATACCAAAGATATTGCAATGAACAGAATTAGTTATAGAGAGAGACTGAAGACAAAGACTGAAGACATCAGCTGATGACATGTACTGAAGTCATCAGCTGATGAAACGTCTGAAGTTCAAGTCTGAAGACCAAGTACTGAAGTTTCAGTAGTTTGTCACAACAGCTGAAGAGTACTTCTTCAGTAGTTGTGATATCAGTAGTTTTATGTTTTTTACTTTCAGTAGTTTTGTAAAACGACTGAAGAGCTTGTTCTTCAGTCGTTGTAGTTTCAGTAGTTTCTTTTCAGTAGTTGTAGTAACTGATAACACTTAGTATTTTTGTAAGAAGATGTCAGCTATTTTGACATCTTTAGTAGTTGTGTTTCAGTTGTTTAAATAATTCTGTTAGATGTCACTATCAAGTGACATCAGCAGACGTCACATCTCCTATATAAGGAATGTTCCAGCACGACATTCCTATATAAGAGATGATTGGCCTCATTGTATGTGTGACACTTTTTGCCACCACGAAAGCGTGTGATTGAATGAAATATTCTCTTTGCAGAAACTTTCTCTCTCTATAACTAATTCTGTTAATTGCAATATCTTGGTATTCTTGCTCGAATTGTGCTAGTTGGTACTCTATTCTGCTGCTGAAATCATTCGAATCGATCAAACTAGATGCTGAGATCCTATCAAATGGTATCAGAGTAGGTTAATCATTGATCGATCTAACAATTGATCATTGAAACTGCTCGTTTGCTCTAATTTTGATCGAACTAGCAAATTCGCATGAATCTGTTATAGAGATTGAAGTTCTGTTGCTTTTGGCTATTTTAATTGAGGTTTTTAGTGGTTTTGAGCTAAATTTGTTTTGCTTATTTTGAATTTGTCTGAATTTTCTAAAATGACTACTCCTTCCAACGATCCTCACAATACTGGTTCCTCAACCAAACCTCCGATGCTGGTTAGGAATGAGTACAACATATGGCAACGACGAATGCTCCATCACCTGTCTGTTAACTGTTCAGGTTGTTGGACATCAGTGGTACATGGTCCATATAAGCCTATGGTGAATAACCCGGAAACCAATCAAATGGTTCCGAAGAGGAAGGAACAATACTCAAATGAGGATAAGAAATTGTTTGAAATAGATGCAAAACCCATGGAATTCTGGCAATGGCACTGCCCAATGAAATCTATTCTAGGCTAATGCATTATGAAACTGCCCATGACCTCTGGAATGCCTTGAAAGAACAATTTGGAGGAACAGATGAGGTCTTGGCAAATAATAGAGAAATCCTTGCCCAACAATATGAGACATTCTCTCATAGGAAGGGTGAGACACTGACTCAACAGTTTGAGCGGTTCTCTTGTTT
This sequence comes from Flaveria trinervia, assembly GCA_025506515.1. Taxonomy (NCBI): domain Eukaryota; kingdom Viridiplantae; phylum Streptophyta; class Magnoliopsida; order Asterales; family Asteraceae; genus Flaveria; species Flaveria trinervia. The sequence goes on from CM046447.1 coordinate 37,208,204, forward strand.
GATCTCTAAATTAAAAATGGTCAAACATGAGTACACCAATAGCCAGATGAATAACAGATTTCTCAGATCACTGCCTGAGAGATGGGACACATATACTATTGTCCTACACTCCAGTGCAAATTTGGACAAACTATCTCTCACCCAACTCCATGGGAAATTGCTCACATTTGAGAGAGAGATAGAATAGAAACGAAAACTGTCATCATCTGGAAAGCTCACTGATGACTTTGTACAAGGAAACACTGCCTTGGTTGGTCATGAGTTAGAATATGCTTCATCTGATTGCCAGTATGATGAGCATATTGATTTCTCTTCAAAGATTTCTGATTCTGCATTTGTGAGTGTTGATAGTCAGTTTACTGGGTGTAATAATGACAATCTATGCTTCATCATGGATGATCTGAAGGGGATTGCTGATGATGACTTAGAAGAGATGGATATCTTGAGCCAAATGGCCTTGATAAATATCAGATCTCAGAAGTTCTACAAAAGAACTAGAAGAAAGTTCCCAGGACTCTCTGGCAAAACCAAAGTTGGTTTTGACAAGAGTAAGTTGAGGTGTCACAAATGCCAAAGGCTTGGACACTTTGCTAGAGAATGTAGATCATCTGGATCTAATTCTTCTGCACCCTTTGTGACTTTCCCTGGAAATAGTCAACAACACAAAGGGCAACATCCTGTCAACTCTAGTCATCATTCTCAACCACAATCTCCTGCATATTTTGTTCTTCAGGGTCCAATGCCATATCCTTACCCTTGTTATTACATGCCACAAACCAGTCAGGTTCAAGCACCCATTGCTCAACAACCACATGCTCTTCCTGAGCCTCAACCATCTCAATCTCATCACCTCCTCAACCTCAACAACACAGCTTCTTCACCCCTGGAGTTGTTGACTGGAGCAGTTTACCAGATGACATGTCTGGTCATGAACAACTGTTCACAGGTGCTGGTCAACATGGTGGTGACAGTCCTTTTGGGAATCTGGCACTATGGCTCTGGAGTCTGCAGATGGATCATCCTCAAATGCCTCTTCATCACAGGTATCACAGGTATCCTCTGAGGCTAAGGCCAAATTATGTTCTGAAACATGCATAGCAGCATTTGCCTCTATTAGAGAAGTAAATGTAGCTTTAATTAATAAGAAAATAGAGCTAGAAAAGATCATTTCCAAAAGAAAATCTGAGTTTGAGTCTATGCTTAAAGAGAAAAATGATGAGATTTATAAACTTAAATGCCAAATCACTGATGATAAGGCTAGGGAAGAGGTACTTTTGGAAAAGTACAAAGACCTCAAAGAATCCCTTGCAGTCACCCAAGTAGAGTGTGATCGATGGGTGCAATCATGCAAAGGTTTTGAAATGCTTCTTAGTAAGTAATCAGCTTCCAATGTGAAGTTTGGCATTGGTTATAATCACACTGCTCCTCCTACAGATTTTGCTTCAAGAGCAGAAGTGAAATCTAATGGAGAAAGCAATAACCAATCCACCTCATCATGTGATTCACTTTCTAATAGAGCACCATCAGAAGTTGAAGTTAGTATTATTCCCTCATTGAACCTATCAGCTGATCTTGATGGTTCAAATACTGACACTCACATGATCAAAGAGTTGATCAACTCAGGAGTTATTTCTGGAAGTTGTGAAAGGACTGGAGAGCAAGATTTAACACCTGAAGTTCAAACTCCAACTACTGTCAGCACTGAAAAGAAGAAAACTGTCAGTAGAAAGGGTTTGAAGGCTACTAAAGAGGAAGTTAAGAAAGCAAATAGTGCTTCCAAAGTACTAAAGAACAAATCTTTAGTAGTTTCATTCTCTTTAGTTGATGATCAACATAAGATGAAGAAGAAACCATGTGAAATATGTGGTTTGTTCAATCATCTTACAGATGACTGTTGGTACAAAAGAGGATCCAAACTCAAACATAAAGAGGAAATTAAGAGAAAATGGTTAAAATGAAAACTGAGTTTGAAGCCACATTTGTACCATCAACATCAAATCCTGTAACCCTGAAGTCCAAAAACAAATCCAAAAAGGAAGGGGTTAAACAGGTAACAACTGAGATTGCTCAAAAGAAGAAGGTGCAACATAGGAACTTATCAAACTCCAATGCCAATGTGTCTGAAGAGCTGAAAGCTTTATCACAAAATCAGACTCAGCTGGTTATGATGGTTCAACATCTATTGGGAAGAGTTAACCAATTAGATGTTCCTATGTTGAAACCATAGAAAAGGAGGTCCAAGCCAAAGGATTCCTCTTCTTCACCATCTTCTTCCTCTCAGGATGTTGTTTCCAACAAACTTGTTAGTTTACCATCTGTTGATGAGAACAGGCCCAAAACCAAAAAGGTTTGGGTCTCAAAATCTAACTAATTTGTTGTGTTTTGCAGGGTTCTTCAACATGCCACAGAGGCATCTGGTATGTAGACAAAGGAGGATCCATGCATATGACAGGAAACAAATCACTTCTTAATGACTACTCTCAAGGAAGGAAGGGGTTTGTGTCATTTGGCAATGATGCAAAGGGTTACATCATCGGCAAAGGCTTTGTTTCCAATGGGGAAATAAAGTTTGATAATGTTAACCATGTGGAAAATCTCAAGTACAACCTCTTGAGTGTCAGTCAAATGTGTGACAAAGGCCATGTTGCTCTTTTCACCAGTCAGAACTGTCGGATTCTATCATCCAAAGTTCTAAGTTTGATTGATAAGGTGTTGGATAAATACACTCCTGAAGGCCAACAGGACAGGAAGAGTGTATGCCTTATATCTTTCCAAGAAGATAGATCTCAAGGCCATCCTTGCCTATTTTCCAAGGCTTCCCCTCAAGAATCTACTCTATGGCATAGAAGGCTGGGTCATGTTAATCTCAAAAACATGAATCAGCTGACAAACCATGGTTTAGTAAGGGGACTGCCTATGAAGGAGTACAAATGTGAAGATAACTGCACTGCTTGTTTAAAAGGAAAACAACACAAAGCTTCTTCACATGGATCTCTTTGGTCCACTGCCTGCTTACAGCTTCTTCACATGGATCTCTTTGGTCCTGTGAGAGTGATGAGTATGGCTAAGAAGAAATACTGTCTGGTAATTGTGGATGATTACTCTAGATTTGTATGGACTTTCTTCTTGCATTCAAAGGATGAGGCAGCTCAGAAGATTATCAACTTTGTGTTGTATGTTGAGAAGCAGTATCCCTCTCAGTCAAGTGTATTAGAAGTGATAATGGAACAGAATTCAGAAACAATACACTTGATGAGTTCTACCTCTCAAAGGAATCAAGAGGTAGTTAGCATTCCAAGAACTCCTCAACAAAATGGAGTAGTGGAGAGAAAGAACAGGACCCTTATTGAAGCTGGAAGGTCCATGTTGGCTGATTCTAGACTGCCAATGACTTTTTGGGCTGAAGCTGTCAATACAGCTTGCTATGTACAGAATAGAGTTCTAGTAAATCAGAGGTTGATGAAGACTCCATATGAGGTTCTTCATCATTTGGCCCCTCTAATTTCATTCTTCAGAGCTTTTGGGTGTCCTTGTTTCATTCTCAATACACGGGATCAACTCCAAAAATTTGATCCTAAGGTGGATGCAGGGTACTTTGTTGGTTATTCATCAACTTGCAAAGCATACAGAGTCTTCAACTGTAGAACAAAGATGGTTGAAGAGACTCTACATGTTAAGTTTAATGAATCTCCAAAGGACAAGATTCCACAAAGCCCTATGGAGCTATATGATTTGGACATACTGCAATATATTCCTTATCAAACTCCTGCTGTAGCTTCATTAGCTTCATCCACAACAAGTGCTGATGAGATTTCTGCATCTTCAACTTCATTTGAGTTGCCACTATCTAGATGGTTTCAAGAGTCTACATCAACATCTGTTGCTGCTGAAGGATCTACAAACACTTGCACTGATCTAATTGTTTATCCAGAGCTGAAGAATCACCCAATGTCTCAAATCATTGGTGATATCAATGCTGGAGTTTCAACCAGAAGTCAATTGTCCAATTTCTGCTTCTATGCTCTCTTCATTAGTCAGCTAGAGCCAAAGAATTATCATGTTGCACTTAGAGACAATGGATGGGTTGAAGCAATGCAGCTTGAGCTTCTTCAGTTCAAAAAGCAGTAAGTGTGGGAGCTTGTTCCTCTTCCCCCAGGTAAGTGTGCAATAGGCACTAAATGGGTGTTTAGGAATAAACAGATGAAAATGGGCTTATTGTTAAGAACAAGGCCAAACTAGTTGTTTAGGGGTTTGCACAAGAAGAGGTATTGATTATGATGAAACCTTTGCCCCTGTAGCCAGACTGGAGGCAATTAGATTTGTTCTTAGCCTATGCTGCACTCCACAATCTTAAAGTTCTTCAAATGGATGTTAAAAGTGCATTTTTATATGGTAAAATAAAAGAAGAAGTTTATGTGTGTCAACCACCAGGTTTTGAGGATAATAAACACCCAGAATGGGTATACAAGCTTGATAAAGCACTTTATGGGTTGAAACAAGCTCCTAGAGCCTGGTATGAGATATTATCTAACTTTCTTCTACAAAATAATTTCACTAGAGGCTCCATAGATAAAACTTTATTTATTAAGAAGGTGGATCAACATAAACTACTTGTTCAAATTTATGTTGATGATATTATATTTGCATCCTCTGATCCCCAGTTGTGTGATGATTGTACAAAATTAATGCAAATGAAGTTTGAAATGAGTGCAATAGGAGAATTACAGTTCTTTCTAGGCTTGCAAATCAAACAAAAAGCTGATGGAATTTTCATTCATCAGTCTAAATATACAAAAGATCTTTTAAATAGGTTTGATTTACAAAACTGTAAGCCCTGTTCTACTCCTATGTGCAACACCACACAATTGGATATTGATCAGAAAGGTAAAGCTGTTGATGAAACGCTTTACAATGTATGATTGGGTCCATGATGTATTTAACAGCTTCTAGACCAGATATTATGTTTGCTACATGTGTTTGTGCTAGATTTCAGGCTGCACCTAAAGAGTCTCATCTGATTGCAGTTAAGAGGATCTTTAGATATTTACAAGGTACACAATCTCTAGGTTTATGGTATTCCACTGGGCACTCTTGCAAATTAGTTGCTTTCTCTGATAGTGACTATGCAGAGTGTAAGTTGACCAGGAAATCAACTTCTGGTGGATGTCAATTCCTAGGCAACTGTTTGATTTCTTGGCAGAGTAAGAACAAACATCTGTTGCTACATCCACTGCTGAAGCCGAGTACATTGCTGCTGCAAGTTGTACATCACAAGTACTCTGGCTTCAGAATCAACTTTTGGATTATGGCATTACAGAGACTAAGACTCCGTTATTAATGGATAGTGCTTCAGCTCTTTGCATTGTCAAAAATCCAGTCCAGCACTCTAGGACCAAACATATAGAAATTAGACATCATTTTATAAGAGATTGTTTTGAAAGGGGTCTAATTAATCCTATGTTTTTGCCTAGTGCTGATGAGCTTGCAGACATTTTTACTAAGCCTTTGGATAGTTCTACTTTCCACAACCTGGTGTTAAGGCTTGGTATGCTGCAGCTAGAATAAGTGACAACTACTGATGCTCTCAGTAATAAGTACTGATGATCATGGTAACCATGTCACATATAAGTACTGATGAGTTCTTTTACCCTCAGTAGTTTTTATAACTACTGAAGGCTAATGCCTCACAAGTACTGAAGTACTTTATCTGTTCTAAACTACTGATGTAGTTACAACTACTGATGTAGTTACAACTACTGATGTAGTTACAACTACTGATGTAGTTACAACTACTGAAATCAGTAAAAACAGATAAGTACTGACGTCCTATGAAACATCTGAAAATTAGATGAAAAAAGTGATGAGTAAGTGTTGAGGATAGTATGAAACAGCTGAAAACCTAAGAATTGAAGAAAACAGCTGATGAAATTTTCTCTTCAGTTGTTTCTACAACTGCTGTTTCTAAACAACTGAAGCAAGACCACAGTCTTCAGTAGTTTCACAACTACTGATAACTAATACAAGTCTTCAGTTGTTTACAACACTATTGGCAAAACCACTGTCTTCAGTAGTTTTCCAACTACTGATGACAAACACCAAGTCCTCAGTTGTTTACATTATATGAAGTCAACACACTACCTTCAGTAGTTTCATAACTACTGATGGTTAACACCAAGAATTTAGCTGTTTCAAAGTCTGATGGTCAAAACCAAGTCTTTAGTTGTTTTATAACAACTGGTGACAACACCACCACTCTTAGTCGTTTTAAACCTCTGAAGGTTAATACCACGTCATCAGTAGTTTCAAACAGCTGATGACCACACCAAAACCTTCAGTAGTTTTCTTTCAGCCTTTTCCTCTCCCTACCCTATAAATACCTGTCTTCTCAAACGTTCCATTAGCCGTTCTTCTAACCTTCATACTTTCAAAAATGGCAACCATGAGTCTAAAACCCGGACATAACTGCGTCGCCTATCTCATGAAATCGGCCTTCAGGGACAAAGTTTGATCACGCCATAGACCTAATGGTTGATTCTCAATATAATGTAGCTCTGCTCTTAAACCCGACTATCTACCCAGAGTCACTCAGTCAGTTTTGGTCCAATGCCTACGTTCACACTGATGTGCCTACCGGCCAAATCTCTGTTAGGTCATTGGTTAACCAAAAACAAGTATAGGTTACACCTGAAAGCATTCGTAGAGTGCTAAATTTACAAGATGCTGCTTGTGTGACTGAGTACCCGCAGGGCACAACTGATATGTCCTTCACCAACAATGGGTACGACGGAAATCTTCGAGCTGCTACCATACTGAAGAACTTCCCTGATGCTGAACGACTGATATTTAATATGGTGAATGTTTGCTTAGCCTTGAAGACCTCCTCATGGGATCAAATGTCTTCCCGGTGGCAACAGGTATTTTATTCGATTCTAGAACACCAACCTTTAAATTTTTCACAAATTGTGTTCTAGAAATCAAAGATCTGGCACAGAAACCTGTGGGAAAAAGATGGCTATTATATCCCAAGTTTCTGATGGCCATAATTTTAAATGAATTACAAATTGATGGCCTTGTTGGCCTTGGAGTCCTTGCACCAGCTGTTCTAGCTGAGGTATACTCTAGGCATAACTCCGACCAAGCCCTCAAAGAAGCTGCCCGCTTGCTAAAACCCAATCAAAGGGAACCCACAGCTTCAACTGCCAGATCCAAAGTCCCCACCAAGCCAAAATCCAAACCCACACAAGCTAATCAGGGAGATGAGTCCCCTGATGATGCTCCTGTACCACCCAAACAGGATAAACCTACTGGTTCAAACCCCCCAGTAGTGTTAACGACTCAACCAGCCACAGCCGCACAGGTATCCTCTCAAAAGGATCCTGTTGTAACCATTTCAGGGGAAACCACATTGCTCAGACCTCTCTCACTTGAGGAGGTTATCATTGAAGAGCATCCCTCTCCCCGGATGCAATCAGCTTCTATCCCCTCTCCCCATGCAAATGCCCCTCAAAGCCCAACCATTATAACTGCCAATGTGCTGACTCAGCTGCATGCCTCTCCTCCTCCCCTACAACCACCAACAAAGGGGAGAACAACAACACTTGAGGATGAGGATCCACATGCTTCTGACAACCCATAGCACTGGGGTTTAAATGTTCTATCTCCTGGTGTGGATAGGGAGACCAGAACATCTGGTGAGGCTGCCACCTCCTCTGAATCAGCATATGATCAGACTGAGGCTGGTAACATTTCCTAAGACCTCACCAGAGGCAACAGCTGATGAAGGACAAAGTCCTGAGGCTGGAAGTCCCTAGTTCCAAGACAAAGGGGCACATGCTACAACTAGTCTACACCCAGTGCATGTACATCCTGCTACAAGAAGGAGGTCAGGTGATTCAGCATTTGCTCATGATGACCTGGGCTTTTTCTATGATGTTCTTGCCCAGAACACCATCCTTGAGGAGGAAGTCTAGGCTGCAAAAACTACATAACCAACTCTCTCAAGGAGAAAGACCATCTGCCACCACATCAACCCAACAAATGGCACCTTCCTCTGAAGGTCCCTTAAACACACAGCCACTACAAAATTCTCAGCCACCTGCCTCTGTTTCTGGCACCATTTCTTAGGACCAAAACCCCCTGAGCAAATGGATGCTATCCCTTAAAATCCCCTATCTCTCATCACACCGCAGCTAACCGAATTTGTTATTAAAACTGTTGATGAGAGACTTTCTTCTGTCTTACAACCCCTGGTGGAGGATGTACTGAGCCAACAACTTTCTGCTGCTCAATCCCTTGCAACCAATGCACCCAAAAAGGGGAGAGTTCAGCAGTGAAAGCTAAAAGAAAGAGGATGGAGAAGGAAGAGAGAAAGAGAAGGATAAAGAGGTGGAAAAAGAGAAGGATTGTGTGTATGAGGCCGAAAAAGAGAAGGAGAATGTGATTGAGGAGGGAGCTGAAATTGAAAAAGTACATGAAAGTCAAAAAGATTTTCATGTCACATACAAGAAAAAGAAGAGTGCTGAGAAAGAGAAGAACTTGAATGAAATGGTTAAAGAGGCTGATGCTGAACACAACAGATCAACAGACAATATCATTGATCAGCTGTTTAGGCAAGGTTTCGACACTGAAAAGCTGGATTCTGAAATAAGAAGATTAGAGATCGAAGAGATCCAACAAAGATGGGCCAGCTACAGCACTATGAATAGAGAGAGACTTGAGATCATGATCAGATTTATCAGCAAATACCTTGGGAGATCATTGCTCAAAGTAACATCATGGACCAGGGACAGTATCTTGGCCATAACCTCCAAGATCTGTTCGTCCGAAGCATACACTAAGGGTTTAGTAGTCGAGCTTTGAATGAAGCAGGAGCAGGGAGCAGGACTGAGCTAGCCAACACTCAAAAGCCACACTCACCTCCAAAATGCTGACTCAGCCTGTCAACATTCCCTCCCAAAACAACCACAACCACAACCCACAAAACCAACTCCCTTAGCCTCAAAACCACAGCCGATGATGCACCTAAGCAAAAGAAGAGAAAGGTGTTGAGGCTTGTGGAAGAAGAAGAAAATGATGATGAAGAAGATAGGCTGCCGATCTCAGCTGTTCTGCAGTTGCCTAAGGCCAAAGATCTCTCTCTTGCAATAACTCCTGAGCAACATAGAGATGCAATCAAAGTGAAATTAGAAGAAGAACAACACAGATTGCATGATGAAGAGTTATTAAGGAGAGTACATAAAGCTTATGCAGCCACTTCCTCCATCATCAATATGAAAAACAAGCTCAGAGGATCTATACACTTAGACATACTTTTCGTATGTGAAATAAAGAGTAAGAATTTGGCCTGATCCTAGGGTGGCTTACAGAATACAAAAGAAAAACATCCCTCAGAGATACAGTGGTCAAGTCAAAAAGATTGTAGATGAAGTGATCTCCTTGGCCATTGTAAACATGCCTCCACAAAAGATGCTAGAGAACAGAATGATCAAAAAGGGGCTGGTGTATAAGAGGCTGAATGAGATCAGAAAGGATGAGTTACCACTGCTGTTAGAAGGTCATCGTCCTGATGAACTTGCTTACAGACAGATTACAACAGTGGTACTCAGAAATGGAAAACAGGTCAAATTCCTGTCTGAGTACTATGGGCCTGAAGGATTCTTCGATGGTGAGGCAGAGGAGCTCACCATGGAGGAACAAATTGTATTTTTGGAGGCCTACACCAGGGAATCCTACAAGCTCATAGTTGGGAAGTGTGTCTCATGGATGGGGGAACAGCTCAGTCTCCAATTCCCCAATACAGAGCTCCTATCTATACATTGCCAACCAAATCATCAGGGACTCATTCCCAGGCCAGTGCTTATATGGGTCATCTTCTCAACTGATCAAGAAGGAAAAAGACCAACCATTCTGCCAACAATAAGTGGAAAATAAATCAATTAGAGGTTTTGGCTGCATTGGTTCAGGGGAGTTTGTTGGACCAAAAGAACCAATGAGCCAAGATCAGAAAACCTCTAAGTCCCACATGATATCACAACAACTGCTGAAGGCTGCATCAGTAGTTTGACAAGTGCTGAAGACGTCAATAGCTGAAGATCAAGTACTGAAGACTTCAACAGCTGAAGACTAAAGTGCAGAAGCTCAACAACTGAATAACAAAAGTACTAAAGCTCAACAGCTGAAGAAAACAAGTGCTGAAGCTGAAGACCAAAGTACTGAAGTACAACAGCTGAAGAGTCCACAAGTGCTGAAGATCAACAACTGATGTACAAAGTCTGAAGACAAAGACTGAAGAAATCAGCTCATGACATCTACTGAAGTCATCAGCTGATGAAGTCTGCTGAGTTCAAGTCTGAAGACCAAGTACTGAAGTTTCAGTAGTTTGTCACAACAGCTGAAGAGTACTTCTTCAGTAGTTGTGATATCAGTAGTTTTATGATTTTTACTTTCAGTAGTTTTGTAAAACGACTGAAGAGCTTGTTCTTCAGTCGTTGTAGTTTCAGTAGTTTCTTTTCAGTAGTTGTAGTAACTGATAACACTTAGTATTTTTGTAAGAAGATGTTAGCTGTTTTGACATCTTCAGTAGTTGTGTTTCAGTTGTTTAAATAATTCTGTTAGATGTCACTATCAAGTGACATCAGCAGACATCACATCTCTTATATAAGGAATGTTCCAACACGACATTCCTATATAAGAGATGATTGGCCTGATTGTATGTTTGACACTTTTTGCCACCACGAAAGCATGTGATTGAATGAAATATTCTCTTTGCAGAAACTTTCTCTCTCTATAACTAATTCTGTTCATTGCAATATCTTTGGTATTCTTGCCCGAATTGTGCTAGTTAGTACTCTATTCTGCTGCTGAAATCATTCCAATCGATCAAACTAGATGCTGAGATCCTATCAAAACTTAATGTTACGCTTCGTGATTTGTCTCATTAGACTCGCAAATGACTGACATAACACCTAATAACATAAATTGAACAATATACTTAGTTTTATAGGTTTCTTAGGCAAACTAAGTTTCGGTTAACTTTAGGGCTCAATTCAGTCGATTTAGGGCATGATTTGATGGACATTTGAGTGAATTACATTGCCCATTACCTGTATAATCACTAGAAATCGTTAGCTCACGACAATCAGTAGTCTAGGATAGTCACAAGAAAATCATGTAGCATAACGCTACTTCGTGCGATTTAGGTGCAATTTGGGGTGATGAATGTATGCGACCGATTCCCCCTCCTTTTATACTAGGTTTCTTTCAGTCGTGCGACTGGACCCAACCGCATACTTAATTCATGTGACTGGCACAGTCGGTCACCTTCCGTTGTGTGACTAGCACAGTTGGTCACCTTCAGTCGTGTGAGTAGATGTTAGTCATGCGACTGTATCATTCGGTCACCTCCATTCATGTGGTTTGTTCAATCTTGTGATCCAATCCTGTGAGTTTACCCATGTTGATGGTCCAATCGCACGTTTGGGCCATACGTGTGGTTTAGTCGTGCGATTGGCCTCATACGTATGGTCCAATGGTACGACTGGTCCATACACATGGTCCAGTCGTGCGAATGGGGTCATACTTAACATTTTGACTTTATGACCATTTGACACTTTACCCTTTTAACTATGATAAAACATTTCGAGCATTCGATCATCATAGACATGACCATTTTAACTTAGAGAACTTTTTATCACCTCAAACGTGATCTTTTTATCAATAAAAGCATTTTGTCACCTCAGATGTGACCCTTTTAATGGTTGAAACATTTTATCACGTCAGACGTGACCCTTTTTAGTGATTAAATCCCAGATAGAATTCCAATGCATAGTCCAACTTTTAATAACTAATCTTATTAAAAATTAAAGAAATTTAACAACTAAAACTAAAAGACAAAACAAAAGCATATTTTTGGGATTTTGTGTGAGGTGGAAATCCGAAGATAGATATCTAACAGATTTATTTCTCGAACAGACAGCTTCAAGTTATTTTGACCATAACTGGAATGATTCATTATGGAATTATACAGGTAAATCAAATCATTCAGGACATGTTACGAAAACCTTTTGATGCTTGATTCTTGTTTTCATCGAGAGTCATTAGCAAGTCTAGAAAAACATACTAGTGCCATAAGATGCACACATTGGTTTGGACTTTCAAGAGTTACAGCCACGGTGATTGTCAGTATACATATCCTCTTAAATCCATACACAAACTTTTTACACAAATTGGTGATGATTTAAGGTTTAATTATTTCAACAAGCATTTGTGGATCCCACGCTTATATGGTAATCAACATTCCTCAGGAGATTTCTGAGCGGTCTAGGGGTAGTATAAAAGAAGAAATTATTATAGAGCTTTCAAAGAGTTGCAAAGCCTCAGGTCAGTGCCACTGCACAGCAGAGAGGCGCAAACACCAATGAATTCTAGAATATTTAGGTTATGTTTATCCTCAGGTTGGTGCCAGCACACAGCAGAGAGACACACAACCTATCTTCTTGTTTGAACAATTTTATTCTTTTTGCACACATCGCACCAATAACATAGGTTATTAGCTTGATTGTTCTTTGCATTTTTCATCATATGCTTTGCTCATTTTATGGTCATCCGCACACATTTGTGGCATTTATTTTGCTCGTTACCCCTTATTGGAACTGTATTGATTGTGTTAACCAGGGATAAGATGATAACCCACAGCTTGTTGAACAACTTAGTTTGATCTTGAAATCACCAACGAGGTCTACTTATCTATTGTGTTGAATCTACCGACACATCATCTAATGGTCTAGCAACCTTTAGGTCTACTTTTTCTGTGTTACCTTAGTAGTAGCTAGTTTACTATCATTTTTCCATTTAGTTTTTCTTAGGCTTCTCAGACTTATACTTTGAATTTTGCATATTAAACCATTTTTTCTTTTAAAGTCCCAAACTATTTGTTCCTGTGTACTATCATTTCCATAGTCATTGAATCAGTATCACAGATACGATCTCATTCTCTTAGCTTTCCTGTCCTCCTCCCTCATTTTTTTGTATGTACTGAAATTAAATACTAACTTAACCTATTTAACTTAACCTATTCTCCCCTTAAAATTCTAAACCCGAAAAAGTTTTGCTTTTCGATTTTAATAGGCGAAGAAAGTAAATAAAGTAAAATAAAATAATAATTAAAAATAAAATGAAATCTACTTGTCAGACTAAGTACTGTCATCGTCAGAAATCACATCACTTTTCTTTTTAACGACGTGACCTCTAACACATATAGAAAAGGTGGTTTATCAAAGGATTTTATGTGGAGGTCAATGCGTTGAAAATCCATATTAATTTTAACAACATCGATTAAGTTCTTTTCAAAACAATCACATATAAAGTGATATTTAATTCCGATGTGTTTAGTCTCAGGATGTTGGACCGGATTTTTAGTTACAGCTATAGCATCATAATTATCAACAAAGACAGGAGTATTAGAGAATTTCAAACCGTAGTCATGCATTTGCTGTTGAATCCAGATAATTTGAGAACAGTATCTTGTCGCAGCAACATATTTAGCTTCACAAGTGCAACTGACGTCTGTTTCTTACACTTCCACATGACTAATCATCTCCCAAAGAATTAACAACCTACCGAGGTTGACTTGTAGTTCATTTTGCATCCGGCGTAATCCGAGTCACTATACGCTGTAAGCTTGAAATCATCATCATGAGGATACCACAACCCGAGTGTTGGGTACCCTTCAGATAACGAAATATCCGTTTGACTCCAATTAGATGGTTGACTTTTGGTTTCACTTGATATCATGAGCAGAGACATGTTGTGTTCATGATGCCAGGTTGTGAGGCAGTGAGATACATGAGAGATCCAATCATGCCTCGATACATGGTAGCATCCACCACATCACCATTCTCGTCGGGTGCTATATCATGGTTTGTAGCAAGTGGAGTCCCAGCTGCAGAAGCATCCTCCATATCAAACCAACTGAGAATATCGCCTACATACTTCGTCTGATGTAGAAATATCCCCTGTGGTGTCTGATCCACCTGTAACCAGAGAAAGAATTTCATCTCTCAATGGCACTCATTTCAAATTCTACCTTCATTACTGCTTTAAATCTTCACGTAAGTCTTCATTCTTGGAACCGAAGATTATGTCATCAACGTAGATCTGTACAAGCAGTAAGTCACCATCCTTCTCTTTGTTAAAGAAAGTACAATCAATCACTCCTCTTCGAAATCCATGTTTCACAAGATGAGTCAAGAGTTTCTCATACCAGGCTCTAGGGCTTGATGAAGCCCGTATAGAGCCTTGTATAGTTTGTAAACTCTGTCCCGATGATACGGATCCTCAAATCCCTCGGGTTGACTGACATACACTGTTTCTCGGATTTCACCATGAAGGAATGCACTTTTCACATCGAGCTGATAGACTTTAATCTTCATATATGATGCACAGGCTTGGAAGATACGGATTGCTTCCATTCTTGCCACGGGTGCAAACACTTCGTTGTAATCGATTCCCTCAACTTGTTGAAATCCTTGAACTACAAGTCGAGCCTTTTTTCTGATAATGACCCCTTGGTCATCCTTCTTGCATTTTAAGACCCATTTAGTGCCAATGACCTTAGCACCTTTAGGTCTGTCCACCAGAATCCATACACCTAACTTCTTGAATTGTAGAAGTTCTTCTTCCATGGCACTTACCCAAGCCTCATCGTTTAAGTCATCACTTAAATATTTTGGCTCAAATTGAGACACAAAACATCGATAAGCACCATCATGAAGGTAGCCATTTTCCATAATTGAGGCATAATCAGCTGAATATAGCGGATTTCTTATCTATACTCCCGATAAGAAATTATTCTAGAACTTTCAAAGAGATGCTAAGCCTCAGGTCGGTGCCACCGCATAGTAGAGAGGCGCAACCAACAATGAATTCTAGAATATTTAGGCTATGCTTATCCTCAGGTCAGTGCCATCGCACAACAGAGAGGCACACAACCTATCTTCTTGTATGAGCAATTTTATTCTTTTTGCACAGATCGCACCAAGAACATAGGATATTAGCTTGCCTGCTTTTTGCATTTTCATGTGCTTTGCTCATTTTATGGTTTCCGCACACATTTGTGGCATTTATTTTTGCTCGTCACCCCTTATTGGAACTTTGTTGATTGTGTTAACCAGGGATAAGAAGATAACCCACAGGTTATTGAACAACTTAGTTTGAATTTGAAGTCACCAACGAGGTCTAATTGTCTATTGTGTTGAATCTACCGACACATCATCTAATGGTCTAGCAACCTTTAGGTCTAATTTCTCTGTGTTACTATAGTAGCAGTTAGTTTTACTATCATCTTTCCTTTTATTTTTGCTTAAATTTCTAAAACTTATATTAGAATTTTGCGTTTTAAACAATTTCTTTTATTAAAGTCACAAACTATTTGTTCCTGTGTACTATCATTTTCCGTAGTCATTGAACTAGTATCACAGATACGATCTCATTTCTCTTAGCTAGACTGTCAACCTCCCATGTTTTTTTTGAAGTCACCGGATCAGTACACATCCGAGCCTATTCTTGATGGAAGGAAACAAAACCCAAACCAAGAGACAAACAATAACACGAACAATAATAAAATGGTTTCATTGATTAACTTAATGACTACAAGCTCGTTACAACATAAGAATCATCACTCTTGGCAAAGGAGATTGAGCATGAACTCACCTCTCATCCGGCAACACCTAGGCATAGGGCAGACTCCTCAATCTCTCTACACAATAAAATTGGTATTTATAGACCTCAACCCATATCAGACGTGACTGGGCCCATTGGTACGATTGGGCCATGCGTGTGGTTCAATCGTATGACTGGACCATACTTATGGTTCAATCTTACGAATGGCGCAATCGCATCTCTCAGTTGCACAACTGGTCCATTAGCATGGCTCAGTCATACGACTGAGTCTCATTCGCATATGCCCCTGCAAATGACCCAGTTTCATGTGTTTACAACATATCAGGTGTATTACATTAAGCCTAGACTATTCGACAAGCGACATACATACTATATATGACAATATATGCTCTAACAATTCCCCCTTGGATGTTGCTTGCGAATAGAAGATAACACCTCTTACAATCTTCAGTCAATCTTTGCTCTGGTTTTCAATAGAATCAAACTAAAAACCATATTAGCCAATATTTCCAATCCGTCAGGTTGCTACAGTATCCCGGAAAATTAATTAGGCACAATAGCTTTCGTTTACTTTGCATAACACCATCATAGCAGCAAGATTCCCCATATGACTAATTTTTCCAGATAATGACATGAATAGGTTTCCATTGCTTCAATCTTCACACACGCTAACCTGATTAACATTAACAACTTCAAAAATTCCCCCTCTAATTCAGCATATCCCAATATATGAACGTTGTGCTCACCTAGCGTCTTCATACGGTGTATTGGGCAAACAGTAAAAGGTTCCAATCCACAGCTGGCAATTTCAAAGAAATCAGCATGCACTCAGATTCAATGGCCCATTAGCATGGTCCAGTCATACGAATGGTCCATTAGCATGGTCCAGTCGCACGAATGGTCCATTAGAATGGTCCAGTCTTACAAACGGGTTTGCACGCATATTTTCAGATCTGTAGCCGCCATGGCTGCCAAAAACCTTAATGTTATGAATTTTACATGAACCGAACCAAAATAGACATCATAAGATTCGTAAGGGTTATCAAAACGTGGTTCCGGGTTCGATTTTTACCAGGAAACAACATACGTGACGAGATCTGAGCAAAACACGAAGAACACGAAGTGGGTTTAACATCAAAGAACCTAAAATCGATCTAGAAATCAAGCGCTCGGGGTGCTAGTATGATTGTTAGATCATTCTAGTAGTAATTGGCTCTGATACCAATTGTGAAGTCGTTGGATCAGTAGACATCCGAGTGTGTTCTTCATGGAAGGAAACAAAACAAAAACCAAGAGACAAACAATAACACGAACTATAATAAAATGGTTTCATTGATAAAACCTAATGACTGCAAGCTCGTTACAACATAAGAATTATCACTCTTGGCATGGGGAGATCGAGCATGATCTCCCCTCTCATCCAGCAGCGGCTCGGCCCCGGGCAGACTCCTCAATCTCTCTACACAATGAAACTAGCATTTTATTGGCCTCAGCACATATCATACGTGACTGGGCCCATTCGTTCAATTGGGCCATGCGTATGGTTCAATGGTACGACTGGACCATACTTATGGTTCAATTTTACCAATGGCCCAATCGCATCTCTCAGTCGCACAACTGGTCCATTAGCATGGCTCAGTCATACGACTGAGTCTCATTCGCATATGCCCCTGCGAATGACCCAGTTTTATGTGTTTAAAACATATCAAGTGTATTACATTAAGCCTAGACTATTCGACAAGCGATGGACACACTATATATGACGATATGTGCTCCAACAAATTCCCCCTTGGATGTTGATTGCGAATAGTAGATAACACCTCTTACAATCTTCAATCAATCTTTGCTCTGGTTTCCAATAGGATCAAATGAAAAACCATATTAGCCAACATTTCCGATCCGTCAGGTTGCTACAGTATCCCTGAAAATTAATTAGGCACAATAGCTTTCGTTTAGTTTGCATAACACCATCATAGCAGCAAGATTCCCCATATGACTGATTTTTCTAGATAATGACATGAACACTTTTCCATTGCTTCAATCTTCACACAGGCTAACCTGATTAACAATAATACGTGCAGAAATTCCCCCTCTAATTCAGCATATCCCAATATATAAACGTTGTGCTCTCCTGGCGTCTTCATACGGTGTATTGGGCAAACAGTAAAAGGTTCCAATCCATAGCTGACAATTTCAAACAAATCAGCATGCCCTCAGATTCAACGTCCATTAGCATGGTCCAGTAACACGAATGGTTCAATAGCATGGTCCAGTCGCGTGAATGGTCCATTAGCATGGTCCAGTCGCACGAACGGGTGTGGATGTAGATTTTCATATCCGCAGCCACCATGGTTGCCAAAAACCCTAATCTTATGAATTTAACATGAACCGAACCAAAATAGACATCATAAGATTCGTAAGGGTTATCAGAACTTGGTTCCAGGTTTGATTTTTACCAGGAAACAACATACGTGACAAGATCTGAGCAAAACACGAAGAACACGAATTAGGTTTAACGTCAAAGAACCTAAAATCGATTCGGAAATCAAGAGCTCGGGTTGCTAGTATGATTGTTAGATCATTCTAGCAATAACTGGATCTAATACAAATTGTGAAGTGGCTGGATCGGTAGACATCCGAGCGTGTTCTTGATGGATGGAAACAAAACCAAAACCAAGATACAAACAATAACACAAACTATAATAAAATGGTTTCATTGATAAAACCTAATGATTACAAGCTTGTTACAACATAAGAATCATGACTCTTGGCAAGGGGAGATCAAGCATGATCTCCCCTCTCATCTGGCAGCACCTAGGCCTCGGGCATACTTCTCAATCTCTCTACACAATGAATCTGGTATTTATATGTCTCAGCCCATATCAGACATGACTGGGCCCATTCATACGATTGGGCCATGCATATGGTTCAATCGTACAACTGGGCCATACTTATGGTTCAGTCTTACCAATGGCCCAATCGCATCTCTCAGTCGCACAACTGGTCCATTAGCATGGTTCAATCGTACTATTGAGTCTCATTCGCATATGCCCCTACAAATGACCCAGTTTCATGTCTTTACAACATATCAGGTGTATTACATTAAGCCTAGACTATTTGACAAGCATTATATATGAGAATATATGCTCCAACATTGTTTTTATGTACTGAAATTAAAACAACGAAATTTAATACTGACTTTACCTATTCTCACCCTAAAATTCTAAAACTGAAAAAGTTTTGGAGTTTTTGAATTTTATAAGACAAGAAATTAAAAGAAAAAAATAAAGGAAATAAAAACAAAGATGTCAGAATACACAACTTCATCGTGTGAAATTAAATCACTTTTCTTTTTAACGCCTTTGACCTCTAACCAATATAAAAACGTGGTTTATCAAAAGCTTTAGTGTAGAGATCAGCGCGTTGAAAATCCTCATTTTTTATTTTAACAATATCGATCAAATGCTTTTCAAAACAATCACGTATAAAGTGATATTTAATTCTGATGTGTTTGGTTTTAGGATGTTGGACTGGATTTTTAGTTACGGCTATAGCAACAGAGTTATCAACATAATAGGAGTGTTAGATAATTGCAAACCGTAATCCCGGATTTGCTGTTGAATCCAGATGATCTATGAACAGCAACTTGCAGCAGCAACATATTCAGCTTCACAAGTTGATAAAGCAACTGAGGTCCACTTCTTACACTGCGAGGTGACTAATCTTCTCCCAAAGAATTGACATCCCGCTGATGTTTACATGTAATTCATTTTGCAACCTCCGCAATTCGAGTCACTATACGTTGTAAGCTCGAAATCATCATCATGAGGATACCACAACCCGAGTGTTGGAGTACCCTTCACATAACGAAATATCCTTTTAACATCGATGAGATGGTTGACCTTCGGTTTCACCTGATATCTAGTGTATAGACATGTCGCGTACATGATATCCGGTCGTGAGGCAGTAAGGTACATGAGAGATCTGATAATTCCTCGGTACATGGTGGCATCAACCAGATCACCACTTTCGTCGGGTGCACATCGTGGTTTGTAGCAAGTGGAGTCGCAGCTGCCGAAGCATTCACCATATCAAACCGATTGAGAATATCGCCTACATACATTGATGTAGGAAGATTACTTTAGGTGTCTGATCCACCTGTAACCCAAGAAAGAACTTCTTTTCTCCCATGGCACTCATCTCAAATTCTGCCTTCATTACTGCTTCAAATTCTTTACACAATTCTTCGTTTTTGGAACCGAAGATTATGTCATCAACATAGATCTGTACAAGCACTAAGTCACCATCCTTCTCTTTGATTAACAATGTATAGTCACTCACTCCTCTTTGAAACACGTGTTTCACATGATGAGTCAAGTGCTTCTCATACCATGCTCTAGGGGCTTGATGAAGCCCGTCTAGAGCCTTGTCTAGCTTGTAAACTCTGTCCCGATGATACGGATCCTCAAATCCCTTGGGATGACTGACATACACTGTCTGTCGGATTTCACCATGAAGGAATGCACACTTCACATCAAGCTTATATACTTTAATCTTCATATACGATGCATAGGCTAGGAAGATATGGATGGCTTCCATTCTTGCCACAGGTGCAAACACTTCATTGTAATTGATTCCCTCGACTTGTTGAAATCCTTGAACTACTAGTCGAGTCTTGTTTCTGATAATGACCCCTTGGTCATCCTTCTTGCATTTCAAAACCCATTTAGTGCCAATGATCTTTGCACCGTTAGGTCAATCTACCATAGTCCACACTCCTATCTTCTTGAATTGAAGATGTTCTTCTTGCATGGCACTAACTCAAGCCTCATCATTTTAGGAATCACTTACATACTTAAGCTCAAACTGAGAAACAAAACATCGATAAGCACAGTCGTGAAGGTAGCCTTTTTCCATGGCTGAGGCATAATCAGATGAATATAACTAACTTCTTTTCTATACTCCTAATTATACATCCCCTATGACATTGTCTAGAGGATGATAACATTTTGTCGAGATCCAGGAGTAGTGGGTACAACTACCTCATTGTCCAGATTATGAACCAGAAGTTCAGTATTTGAGGCAGTGGGAGTATGGGGTTTCGAAGTGTCAAAGGCATTAACATCTGATGTGTGTGTACTTGTAGTTGTAGGAACCTATTCCTCTTGATTCACCTAAACATTTTGCACTTCTTCATCATCAGAAGAGGAGTCACTTACCTCCAAAGCTCCCCTTGAATTACTAGAAGACTGGCTTTGTGAATAGGATGTTGTCGAGTCTAGGGGCGGTGTGTTTAAGACATCATACATCATCTTTGCCGATAGCTCAACATCAGAAGGAGTGAGAGTAATGTTGAAGGACTTGAAGAATCCATCATAATCAAAAACAAAAGCGGGTCCTTTTCCTGTAGGGGGTGGTGAATCTCTGAACATCAACGTCACACCACACTTCTTCTTGACCCGATGAGTTGTTGTACACCCTTTTATTCGGTATGTTGTATCCTAGAAAAATACCTTCTTCAGCCTTTTCACTGAACTTTCCTATCTAATGTTTCTTCAGCAGTGTATATGGTGCGCCAAACAGTTTAAGATACTCCAGATTAGGTTTACATCGTTGGAGCAACTCGTAACATGTTTTACCATGTCGTTTAACCACCAAGACTCGTTCAGAGTGTAACATGCATTTGCTACTGCCTCGTTCTAGAATTGGATAGGCAGTTTCGAGTCTGCAAGCATCGCCCTGGCTGTCTCTATCAAGCTTTTGTTCTTCTGTTCAGCATCTCCATTCATCTGTGGAGTGTAGGCAGATGTGAACTGATGTACAATTCCCTTTTCTTTGCAGAATGCATCCATCCACTGATTCTGGAATTCTGTACCGTTGTGTGAGCGAATCTAACGTACTTTGAACTTGTATAGACAATGTGGTCACAAGCTCTTTGAACGAATCAAATTTTTTTGATTTGGATTTCAAAAACATTACCCAAGAGAATCTGGAATAGTCATCAGTGACTACATAACAATACAGATCTCCAGCGATACTCTTGGCGCTCACAGGACCAAACAGATTCATATGTAGAAGTTCGAGAGGCAATTCAATAAAGTTAACGTTCTTTGCCATGTGAGACTTCTTGGTCTGTTTCCCTTTCTTACATGCCACATAGAAATCCAAAAGTTGAAAGTTTTTGACTTTAAGTCCATTGACCAAAGCATTCTGAATGAGATTGTTAGGACCTAGTATTTGACCGAAATACCTAGAGATTACGTGTAAACCAGATCAAATAGTGCGGAATCCTATTTGATTGGCGATCCAATCAATGAGAACACACGAAGAATCAATCAAGAATTGAAACTAACATTAGAAATCGATTGGGAATCGATCTAATGTGTTCTATGAACTTGGAGAACGAATTGAGAGGTTTATGGACGGCTAGGGTACGTCTGGAATCGTAATTAATCGAGAGTCTTTCTTTTTCACGAATTGAGTTGTACTTATAGGTTGGTGTTATTCAATCGTGCGACTGAACCATTAGTCTGGTTCAGTCGTGCGATTGAACCATGCGGTTGATTCATTCGTACGACTGAGTGTTCAGTCGTGCGACTGAGCCAATCTTATGTTACAAGCGTACGACTGATCCAGTCTCCTGGTTCAGTCGTGCGACTGAGTCAATCGTGTGAAGTTATTCATGCGTATGGTTCATTCGCATGAGCCATTCGCATGAGAACTTTATTATGTTAAGTTTGAATGTATTGTGTATTAATTAATAAACATTATATGTAATCATTCAAGCAATCACTAACCTAATTAACCAATTCAAGGTCAACTCATTAATGAAACATTAAACATTATAACTAACAAACAATCAATATCATTTCATCAATCATACCAAACAAGATCTATTACATCATATATCATGATCTAGGGACATACATGTATCAACAAACTCCCCCTTGGACCTAGATCTCTCTAATGTGTTGTTTTCTTCATTACCTCCTCATATTTCTTGTACTTGTCCTCTTTTGTAACTCCCGCGTGAATATCAAACGCGAAGCAAAGTCTTATGACATTTTGGAACTGGAGGGCCTGTACAATATCTTGCGTATCATAGAACAGATGCCACTTGTAAAGTGTATAGACATCATTTTCTGACAAGTTGGTAAGCCACATCGGATCGAATACTCTGATTGTATCCATTTGGCCCTCTTTATTTAGGACTATGACTGCTTCTGCTGTTCTCCAATCGTTGTACCACCACTTAAAGTGTGGTGTGAAATCCTTTGTCATTTCCCAGAGTGGGATTCTTGACATTGTGCGCGGAGGATTCCACTTCAACACTATCTTTGGTTTTCGAGTAATGGCATCCATCTCAGACCTTCTAATATACCTTATAGGTTGTTGACGTCTGAAGTTAATCCACCTGGTGTGGTACTCTTTCTTTAGGGTAGCATCAAACCAGCCTGACATTTTTCTCAGGTCAGCAGACAACACCTGGTGTGGTACTCTTTCTTTAGGACATGCGATTGAGTTCAATCTGCCGACTGAGTCTTTGATTGTTTCAGTCGGCCGACTGAACTCATTCGGGTGGTTCATTCGGCCGAATGACCCAATCGCAAGGTGCAATCGTGCGATTGGAGTTCATTCGAACGACCAGTCGCTTTCCCCACTGTTCGATCGCCTGTGGGTCCAATCTTGACCAATTTAAGTCATTTAACAGTGTTTAATGGTCCATTAGACACGCCTACTTGTCACTAATAACCTATTAAACTTAATTTTAACATTTTGCATAGTTTACGTAAGTGATTAGGTCATTTCACAGTTCGGTTCTTGATTCAATCGAGTGTCTCTTATGTAGGTTCGGTAACCTTCTGATTTTGGTAAGATTCAAGAGTAATGTACCTGTAAAATCGTCACTCGAATGTAAGAAAGTCAACAACAATGTAAGTCAGGATCTGTAGCAATTTTTTGGCAGAGTAACGGGAAGAATGCGATTTGGGTGCGATTTTGGTGTGATGAGGAACATGCGGTCGACTGAGGCCCTTAAATACTAAACTTAAGTTCAATCAGCCGACTGGCCTCATTCGCTCAACTCATTCGGGAGTGTTGATACATGTATGTCCCTAGATCATAATATGTGATGTAATAGTTCTTGTTTGGTATGATTAATGAAATGATATTGATAGCCTGTTAGTTATAATGTTTAATAGTTCATTAATGAGTCGTGACTGAATTGATTGGGTTTATGATTATTTGAATGGTTGCACATTATGTTATATTAATTAACTAAAACATCAAACTTAACTTAATGAAGTTCCCATGCGAATGGCTCATGCGAATGAACCATAAGCATGAAGAACTTCACACGATTGACTCAGTCGCACGACTGAACAAGGAGACTGGATCAGTCGTACGACTGTAACATAAGATTGGCTCAGTCGCACAACTGAACACTCAGTCGTACGAATGAATCAACCACATGGTTCAATCGCACGACTGAACCAGACTAATGGTTCAGTCGCACGATTGAATAATACCAACCTATAAATACAACTCAATTCATGAAAAACAAAGACACTCGATCAATTACGATTCCAGACGAACCCTAGCCGTCTAGAAACCTTCCAAGTCGTTCTCCAATTTTATAGAACACATTAGATCGATTCCCAATCGATTTCTAATGTTAGTTTCAATCCTTGATTTATTCTTCGTGTGTTCTCACTGATTGGATCGCCAATCAAATAGGATTCCGCACTATTTGATCTGGTTACACGTTAATCATAAGGTATTTCGGTCAAATACCAGGTCCTAACAAGTGGTATCAGAGCTATTGGTTCTTGATTACGTGTTAATTCAATCAAGATTGCATAAAAGTTTGTGTTTTTGCACGAAAAACGCAATCTTTGGCATCAAAAGTGATGATGGAAGTTCCCTGCTCATCGAAGTTTGGTTTCTACGGACTTAGGCGATTAGAACTTGTGAAATTTCGAATCTTTACGGCTGAAACCCGTCAAACCTAGAAATTTTCGCAAAACAGCATTCGGGAGACTGAGTCTCAGTCGTACGATTGGCCAAGTCAATCGCATTCAGTCGGCCGACTGAGTCTCAGTCGGTCGACTTCCTCATTCGGTCTCTTTCATTCGCATCTTCAGTTGACCGACTGAGCCTCAGTCGGTCGACTGCTTCATTCTCCCCCTTCTATTCGGTCGAATGGATCATTCTCATGTCCATTCGGCCGATTGTGAGCCATTCGCATAGTTGGTCCATGACCATGATCCAATCGTGCGAATGGGTCACACTTAGTGAGTTTACAGTCATTTTGAACATTTTACTTTTAAGACCCTTTTATCTTTTGACAATAACATTATAAGCTCTTAACTAATTCAGCCACCTCCGACCAGACTCTTTTAAAACACGTTTTCACCTCTGACGTGACTTTTTAAACTTTGAAAAACATGTGGCCATCTCAGACATGACCCTTTTAGGTGATTTAATTCCATTCTGATCTTCCTGATGTAGTCCGACAGACACGCCCACCAAAAGATTAAACTAGACACTTAAACTAAATACACAAATAAAATTGTTTTTGGACTTTTTGTGAGAGATAAAAACCTCAGATGGAAATCTACGGGATTTGGTTCCGGAATCGAAATCTTCAACTTAGATTGACCACACCTGGACCAATTCATTCTTGGAATCATACACAAACATCAAATCATTTGGGACTTGTTATTAAACTCTTTCGATGCTCAATTCTTGGTGTTCATCCAGAGTCATCAGCAACTTTAGGGAATCATACTGGAACTCTTAGATTACCACATTGATTTGAACTTTCAAGAATTGCAGCCACAATGATTGTCAATATGTTTGTCCACTTAAATCCATACACAGACTCTTGACTCAAACCGGTGATTGTTTTTGGTTTATTTAATTCAACGAACATTTGTGGATCCCACACTTATATGGTAATCAACATCCCTCAGGAGCTTTTGAGCGGTCTACGGGTATTGTTACAAGAAGAGACTATTCTTAGATCTTTCATAGAGAAGCCAGTCCTCAGGTCAGTGCCATCGCACAGCAAAGAGGCGGCAAACAACAATGAATTCTAGAATATCTAGGTTGTGCTTATCCTCAGGTCAGTGCCATCGCACAGTAGAGAGGCACACAACCTATCTCCTTGTTGGAGCAGCTTTTATTTTGCACTGAATGCACCAACAACATAGGTCATTAGCTTGATAGCATTTTTCTTTCATCTTTTTCGTGCTTTGCTCTATTTATGGTCATCCGCACACATTTGTGGCGTTTACATGCTCATTACCCCTTATTGGAATATTATTGATTGTGTTAACCAGTGATAAGATGGAAGCCCACAGTCAGTTGAACAACTTAGTTTGATCTTGAGATCACCAGTCCGGTCTAATCATCTATTTTGTTGAATCAACTGACATATCAATTGTGGTCTAGCAACCTCTAGGTCTACACTCATTGTGTTACCTTAGGAATTACCAGTTTTTCTATCATTTTCCCTTTTATATTGCTTAGACTACCCAGACTTATACTTTGAATTTTTCCATCTTTTCTAAGTTAGGATTTTAAAGTCCCTCTTGACTTGTTCCTGTGTACTATCATATTCCAAAGGGTTTGAATCGATAACACAGATACGATCTACCTTGTATCAGCTTTCCACTCCTTCTCCCTCGGTTTCCCTTTTTATTTAATGTTGCTTGCTGACTTATTCTCCCCCTAAAATACTAAAATCAAACTTGGTTTAATTATTTTAGGATTTTAATAAAACAGCATAATAACATGAGTTTAATTTAAACAGACTAAAATAAACAAATAAAATAAAATAAAAAAGAAAAATTAGGCTTTAACCATGGGACTACACATGATCATCATCAGGAATAACATCACTTCTCTTTTTAACTCCGTTGACCTCTAGCAGATATTGAAAACGTGGTTTATCAAAGGCTTTAGTATAGAGGTCAGTGCGTTGAAAATCAGTATTAATTTTTACCACATCAATTAAGTTTTTTTCGAAACAATCTCGTATGAAGTGATATTTAATACCGATATGTTTGGTCTTAGGATGTTGGACCGGATTTTTAGTTACTGCAATTGCAGCAGAGTTATCTACAAAAATAGGAGTACAATGGAACTTTAAACCGTAATCCCGCATTTGCTGTTGAATCCAGATGATTTGTGAACAGCAACTTGCAGCAGCAACATATTCGGCTTCACAGGTTGACAATGCAACCGATGTCTGCTTCTTACACTGCCAGGTAATTAATCTTCTCCCAAAGAATTGACACCCTGCTCATGTAGACTTGTAGTTCATCTTGCAGCCTCCGTAGTCCGAGTCACTATACGCCGTGAGCTCAAAATCATCATCATGAGGATACCACAACCCAAGTGTGGGTGTACCCTTTAGATAGCGAAAAATCCTTTTGACCCCGATCAAGTGTGGGCATCCACAAGATCTCCATTTTCATCAGGGGCTATGTCGTGATTCGTAGCCAGTGGAGTACCTGCAGCAGATGCATTCTCCATGTCAAAACGATTGAGAATGTCGCTTACGTACTTGGTCTGATGTAGAAAGATCCCATTTGGTGTTTGATCCACCTGTAGCCCAAGAAAGAACTTCATCTCCCCCATAGCACTCATCTCAAACTCTTTCTGCATAACTCCTTCAAATTCTTTGCATAACTCTTCGTTCTTTGAACCAAAAATTATGTCATCAACATAGATTTGTACGAGCAGTAGGTCACCATCTTTTTCTTTAATGAACAACGTGCAGTCAATGACTCACCTGCGAAAGCCGTGTTTCACAAGATGAGTCGAGAGTTTCTCATACCAAGCTCTTGGAGCTTGATGAAGCCCGTATAAAGCCTTGTCGAGCTTGTAGACTCTATCCCGATGGTAAGGATCTTCAAATCCCTCGGGTTGACTGACATAAACTGTTTCTCTAATTTCCCTATGAAGAAATGCACTCTTCACATCAAATTGATAGACTTTAATCTTCATGTATGATGCATAGGCAAGGAAGATACGAATGGCTTCCATCCTTGCCACGGGTGCAAATACCTCATTGTAATCAATTCCCTCGACTTGGCAAAATCCCTGAACAACCAGTCGAGCCTTGTTCCTGATAATGACCCCTTGGTCATCTTTCTTGCATTTTAAAACCCATTTGGTGCCAATGACCTTAGCACCTTTAGGTCTATCAACCAGAGACCATACACCTAACTTCTTGAACTGAAGAAGTTCTTCTTGCATTGCACTCACCCATGCCTCATCATTTAGTGCTTCACTGACATATTTTGGCTCAACCTGTGAGACAAAACACCGATAGGCACCATCATGAATATATCCTTTTCCATAACAGAGGCATAGTCAGCTGAATACAGCTGATTTTGGGTTTGTACTCCTGATCGGACATCCCCAATGACATTGTCTAAGGGATGATAAACGCTTAGACGTGATCCTGGAGTAGTAGGAACAACTACCTTAGAGCCAAGATGATGAACATTTGGTTCTTCATCTGAGGTAGTTGGAGTTTGAGGCTCTGATGTCGAAGGTGCACCACTGGTAGATGCTTGTGGACTTTCAGGAGCTGGAACCTGTTCCTCCTGACTGTTCTGGGTATCTTCTTCAGCTTCATTTTCAGAGGAGGTGTCACAATCGTCGATTACTCCCCCTGAATGAGTAGATGATTTTCCCTGTGAGCTAGATGTAAGTGGATTCAAGCTATCATACATCATTCGTGTAGCTAATTCGTCATCCGAGGGAGAGAGAGGAATGTTGAAGGACTCGAAGAACCTATCATAGTAAAAGAAGTAGGCGGGTCCTTTTCCAGTAGGCGGTGTGGTGAATCGCTGAACATCAACATTACACCAAGCTTCTACTAGACCTGTTGAGTTATTGTAAACTCGCTTGGTAGGTATGTTGTATCCTAGAAAGATGCCTACATCTGCCTTCTCGCTGAATTTACCCTCTTGTGTCTTCTTCAGAAGTGTGCACGGCGCCCCAAATGGTTCGAGATATTCCAAGTTCGGTTTGCGTCTTTGTAGTAGCTCGTAACATGTTTTTCCGTGGCGCTTGACTATCAGGACTCGATTCAGTGTATAACATGCATTTGCCACTGCCTCATTCCAGAATTGGATAGGCAGTTTCGAGTCTGCCAGCATAGTCCGTGATGTCTCTATCAAGCTCCTGTTCTTTCTCTCAGCAACGCCATTCATCTGAGGTGTGTAAGCAGAAGTGAATTGATGTACAATCCCCTTTTCCTTGCAGTATTCCTCCAACCAATGGTTCTTGAATTCCGTTCCGTTGTCTGAGCGTACTTGTCTAACTTTCAGCTTGTGGAGAGATTCCAGTGTGGTTACCAACTCCTTGAATGATTCAAATATTTCTGATTTGGATTTCAGAAATATTACCCAAGTGAACCTTGAGTAGTCATCGGTGACCACAAAACAGTACAGGTCGCCTACAATGCTCTTTGTACTGACTAGACCGAACAGATCCATGTGTAGAAGTTCAAGGGGAAGGTCTATTGAATTAACTTTCTTTTCCTTATGAGACTTCTTTGTCTGTTTACCTTTCTTACAAGCTATACAGAAATCAGGAAGCTGAAAGTTCTTGACATTTACGCCTCTCATCAGATCCTTCTGAATCAAGTGATTCATCTTCCTTTGACTGATGTGTCCCATTCTTCGATGCCAGGAGATGGAGTCTTTTTCAGTAGCTATGGATAGAAAACACTGAACCTCATGATCGATCGTAGAAGCTGTTGACAGATCCAAGACATAAAGATCTTTATATCTTGAAGCAGTCATCAACACTTGGTCCTCTGGGATCATGTAGTCTTTCTTCAGTACATAACACTTATTGTTTGTCGAAGATGACTTTAAATTCCTTATCACATATTTGTGAAACAGAGAGTAAGTTGTTTTGAAGTTGCTGGTCGTAGTTCACCCTATCAAACTTAACTTTCTGATTTCCAACTTCTCCCTGAGCTGTGATATATCCTCCCTTGTTACCAGCAAACGAAAATGCCCACCTTTTATTTGTTTGACATTTGATAAAAAGGCTCTGTTTCCTGTCATGTGCATGGATGCTCCGCTGTCTACTATCCACGTGTTAGTTTCAGCACTGTATTGAACAACCTGCACATACAAGGTAAAGGATTAGTTTAGGTTAGGAACCCAAGCCTTTACTGGCTTGGGTTTCCTAGAGGCATCACACATTAGAAATTCAACCCATTGACCCTTAGAAGGTGAGGGTAGCTCAGGTTCCTTCTTGTCATCATTATCAGCCACAGAGGTTGCCTTTTCTTTCCATAGGCCAGATTTGTGCAATGCCTGTTTGTGATACACAGTCGACTGGCTCACGGATTGAACTTTCGGTTCACTAGTTCTTCTAGGTGGAGTTAAAGAGCTCCTCTTAGAAAACTTAGGTTTTGAGTCCTGAAGTTCAATCTTCTTCCTAGGTGTCTGATAATAAGTACAGTAGGAAGCAATGTGTGCACATTCTCCACAGTTGTAGCACACCCTGCTATCAACTTTATGATTAAACATTCTTTGTGGAGATGTGTGTGACACTCTAGTAATATCACTCATTTTAGGTTTTGACTCTGGTTCTTTTGATGTGTTTACTGATTTAACCTGTTTGACATCCTTTTCTTTTTGGTTAATTGGTCTTTGACTTGAAGTATGTGAAAGATTATCCTTAGAAGCCCTTTTTGGTTCTGATTTGACTTTGTTAGAACCTGACTTTAAGTTAATCTTTTCAAATTCTTTTCCAGATTAACACAAGGAAATTACCCTTTGCCTTTGAAGTGGTCTCCTTTTGTTTGTTTCAAGTGTCAATAGATGAACATAAGGAATCTGGATCACTAACAAGAGGAGTAGACACTACATGATCCTTGATGGGATTACTACTTAAACGTTTAGTTTTAGTGTTCATCAAAGTCTTAGGTGGTGGCGGAACCACTTTATAACCCAGTCCCTCCCCGTTGTTCCTTTCTTTTACTAAGTGTTGGACTATGTGCGACGAACTAGTCCAACTATGCAGTTTCTGTTTTAGTGAATTTACTTCTACTTCTAGGACTGCTTTTGTTTCTTAGTGTCTTCTAGGGAGTTTAGATAATACCTAATGTCATTAGCTTGATTAAAGGCAACTACTTCGGTTTCCCTAAGCTGTTTAGTCAAAAGGTCTATCTTTTCTTTATAACTGAGCTCATTTTGTTTTAGTACCCTATTAGGCTCATTGCATAGATGCAAATCTTTTATCAAGTTATCATTATGATCTAATAACCTAGCAAATTTAGCATCTATGCTATTCCTAAAGGCATCACAATCAGAACAAGCATGATTATTAAACATTGTGTCAGCAGTACTTACCTGAGCAGATTCAGAAGCGTTTGCCATCAATGCAGTATCAGATGATTCTGATTCTTTTGCTTATGTCGTTTCTGTCTCTGACATGGTAGTCACCACTTTTGGCTTGTAACTGACCTCGGTTGCAGTTGCTTCTTCACTATGTGACATTGCTATCTCAACTGCTAGATCTACTTCACTAGCGGAATCACTATTAATATCTTTTACATTTGCAATGTTTGATTCCCCAGGTGAGACAAACCTAAAACTCCAATCCTGTCCTTCATCATCATAAGCAGTCAAGGCTTTTGAGTCCTTGTTTGAGGAAGTAGAACTGGTAGTTTGCTTGTCTAGACGAGTGAACGATGAGAACGGGTTCCCATTCCCAGTCTTCTTTGGCTTCACACATTCTCTCTTGAAGTGCCCCTTTTCACCACTGTTAAAGCAGGTCACTTTACTCTTGTCGAAGCCAAAGGTGGTATCCTTAGTAGCAACCAAGTTCTGTCCAGTCTTTTTCACAAACTTCTTTGCCCTCCGGACAGCACTTGCTAAGGCCCACATTATGTCCATTCTCTCAAGCTCCATTTCGTCCACCTGCTCATAGTCCTCGTCTGCCAGATGGTAGTTTCCAATCTTTCCAGCTACAAGTTCATCATAGGAATGGACCATTGCTGGTAATAGATCCATGTGCTCCCGAGCTACTTCCACAGTCACATTACCGAGGTTCTTGGTCTTCAGTCTAGTAGCATTTGCTTCAGATCCAATGTATTGGGTAGAAAAAGACCCTGACATTTCTGAACCTGAAGAAGGTGCATGTGTAGGACTCGATGAGCTAGTCACAAATGCAGTCGGGAGGGGTGCTCCAGATGTCTTAGCTTGAGGAGTGGCATTGTATAAAGCTGGATTTTGAATGTACGTAGACTTCTGATCTCTGTACTTCATTCTAAGTGATTCTTCTCGTAACTTAAGAATGAAGTCATTAATATCCAGTTTTGACAGCATACCATTCTGTCTAAGATTAGACACGAATGAAACCCATTTTTCAGGCAATCCGTCTGCAAAATTATTAACTTTCTCTTCCATGGTAGTAGCCACTCCATGTGTATGCAGTTCACTCATCAGATGGTAGAATCTATCTATAACATCGTCCAAACTCTCGTTTCCCATCGATGAGAAGTTGTCGAATTCCTTCTTTAACTCTTTAGCCTTGATAGCCTTCAACGAGGCATTCCCGCCGTACCTCTTCTCTAGCTCATCCCATAGTTTCTTGGACTGCTTATTTTCTGAGTACTGGTGGAATATCTCTTTAGGGATTGACTGTGTAATCAATGCATAGACCCTCTTCTCTGCATTATATTTGACTTTCTGCGCGTCTGTCATCCCTCCTAAGGTTAACTTTACTCCATTGGCTCCCACCGGTGTACTATATCCAATCTCGATGGCCTCCCATAGATTCGGATCCACTCCATTGAGGTAGATCTCAAAACGTTGTTTCCAGTGGGGAAACTCATCTAACGTTAAAAGCTTTGGTGGTTTATTATGATTACCCACCTCACTCTCAAGTAACAGCAGCTCTGGATCCTAGAGTCCTTCCCAGCAGTAAAGGCTGACATTTGATCTTCCATTTTAAATAACTTTAAGTCTAATAAGCAATTTTGAGTCGGCCGACTGAAGGGTGCGAATGGACTAGGCGTGCGTATGAACACTCAGTCGTGCGTATGAACTATACGACTGGTTCAATCGTGCGGCTGAACTAAGTGATTAGCTCAGTCGTGCGAATGAATCTGATGCGTATGAACCGTGCGACCGAACGGTTCAATCGTACGAATGGAGATACAACTATGTCCAATCGTGCGACTAAGCTATGCGAATGAGTCCAGTCGTGCGAATGGCTCACTCGTGCGACTGAAGCTGCTGTTATGCGAAAATTTCTAGGTTAAACGTGTTTTAGCCGTAAAAATTCGAACTTTCGCAAGGTTGAATTGCCTAAGTCCGTAGAAACCAAACTTTGATGAGCAGGGAACGTCCAAGATCACTTTTGACACAAAGATTGCGTTTTTAGTGCAAAAACACAAACTTTTTATCAATCTTGATTGAATCACACGTAATCAAGAACCAATGGCTTTGATACCACTTGTTAGGACCTGGTATTTGACCGAAATACCTAGAGATTAATGTGTAAACCAGATCAAATAGTGCGGAATCCTATTTGATTGGCGATCCAATCAGTGAGAACACACGAAGAATTAATCAAGAATTGAAACTAACGTTAGAAATCGATTGGGAATCGATCTAATGTGTTCTATGAACTTGGAGAACGAATTGAGAGGTTTATCGACGGCTAGGGTACGTCTGGAATCGTAATTAATCGAGAGTCTTTCTTTTTCACGAATTGAGTTGTATTTATAGGTTGGTGTTATTCAATCGTGCGACTGAACCATTAGTCTGGTTCAGTCGTGTGATTGAACCATGCGGTTGATTCATTCGTACGACTGAGTGTTCAGTGGTGCGACTGAGCCAATCTTATGTTACAATCGTACGACTGTTCCAGTGTCCTGGTTCAGTCGTGCGACTGAGTCAATTGTGTGAAGTTATTCATGCGTATGGTTCATTCGCATGAGCCATTCGCATGAGAACTTTATTATGTTAAGTTTGAATGTATTGTGTATTAATTAATAAACATTATATGTAATCATTCAAGCAACCACTAACCTAATTAACCAATTCAAGGTCAACTCATTAATGAAACATTAAACATTATAACTAACAAACAATCAATATCATTTCATCAATCATACCAAACATGATCTATTACATCATATATCATGATCTAGGGACATACATGTATCAACAGAGAGATTCATCTTCCTCGGATTTATGAGTCCCATTCTACTATGCCAGGAGATGGATTCCTTTTCAGTTGCCTTTAACAAGAAGCATTGGACTTGATGATCGGTTGTGGAGACCTTTGACAGATCCAAGACGTATAAGTCAATATACCTTGAAGCTGACATTAAAATTTGGTCCTCAGGAATGATGTACTCTTTCTTCAACACGTAGCACTTCTTGTTATCAAACACAACCTTAAAACCTTTATCATAAATTTGGGATACAAAAAGTAAGTTATCTTTTTGTTGTTGAACATAGTTGACCTTGTCAAACTTAACTTTCTTATTTCCTACTTCTCCCTATGTAGTGATGTACCCTCCTTTATTTCCAGCAAAAGAAACATGTCCTCCTTTAATCTGTTTGACGTTTGAGAGGAGAGACAGGTTCCCAGTCATGTGCCGGGATGCTCCACTATCCACAATCCAAGTGTTTGTGATTGCACTATAACGGATACCTTACATATTTAAGGAAATGATTAGTGAAGGTTTGGCACCCAAGCCTTAACTGGCTTGGGTAACCCAGAGGAATCACACATCATTATTTCAACCCACTGTCCATTTGAAAGCCAGGGCATATCATTCTTCTTACTGCTCTCAGTATCAGACATTGGATTTGACTTTTCTTTCAACAAACCAGTTTTGTGCAAGGCATGTTTGTGATAAACAGACAACTGGTTTATGGTTTGAAATTTAGTTACATTATTTCTTTTAGTGGAGTACGAGAACTCCTTTTAGAGGAAATCTGTTTAGTATCATGAAGTTCAATTTTCTTTCATGGTGTCTGATACTGAGGACAATTAGAAGCAATATGTCCTCTCATTCCACAATTGTAGCATGATCGACCTTCTATAGGTTGGGAAAGACGTCTCTGTGGGGAAGTGTGTGAGACTGGTGTGACTTTGGGCTTTTTGGATTTTAACTCTCTTGTTTAGATGTTTTAACTTCTTTAACAAAATTTACCTTTTGAACAGTTGTAACATCTTTTGCCTTTTGTTTGTTTAGACTATTACGAGGAGCATGTGTTTGGGTACTTTGTTTAGTCAGTTTATGTTCAAAACTAGACGTTGTGGAAACTGACTCTACATTGACCTTTTTGAACTGTTCGTCCAAATTCACAAACCGCATTTTACCCTTAGATTTCAAAGTGTCCTCCTTCAGTTTACTGACATATTCCACCATTTGGCATGTGGAATCTGGATCACTAACTAGAAGAGTGGTCACCACATGATACTTAATCGGATTGTTATTTACTGATCAACATTTAGTATTTAACAGGATCTCATACAGTGGTGGAACCACTTTGTAACCTAATTGTAACACCCTGCTATTTTTTGACAACAAAGAAGAATAAAGTGAAGAAAAAGAAAGAAAAGGAATAAAACCAAGTCTAGGGGAAAAACTTGTCCAAAAGGACAAAATGTTTGAAAAGTGGGTGTAAAAGGTGGTATGGCCGTCCATATGTCACATATATCACTGATCTTCAGGTTTTAGAGAGAGAGAGTAGCTGGAAGCAGCAAATTCTTGGTTTTGAAGGAAGAACTAAAAAGAATTCGAATTTAAGGTAAGAATTCATGTTTTTATGGTGTTCTTAACGAGTTATGTCCTTGGGTTTATGCTTATGTGTGTTTATATGTGTTTGGGTATGTTTTTAGTGGATTTCTAAGCGGTTGAATTCAATTTGCAAATGAGTTTGGAAGAAACCATACTGAAGAGCTGCAAAGGTGAGTTCTAGGAACCCTCTTATACCTGTTTTAACTGATTTTGGGGCTGGAAATGCATGAATGTATGTTTTCATTAAACTGGGTTTTAGACCCGTATGTTTGAATGTGTGTATGATGACGCTACGTTATGATGTGTGACTATGTTCATGCTTGATGATGTTTCTAAGATTTAGGATGTATGATCTAAGCTTAAAACATGATGAATGGTGATTTGAGATTGAAATATGATGTTTAAGGCTCATATGTTAAGTTTTAGAATATGCACGT
Source organism: Flaveria trinervia (assembly GCA_025506515.1). Classification (NCBI taxonomy): domain Eukaryota; kingdom Viridiplantae; phylum Streptophyta; class Magnoliopsida; order Asterales; family Asteraceae; genus Flaveria; species Flaveria trinervia. The sequence goes on from CM046447.1 coordinate 37,244,126, forward strand.
GTTGAAAAGTCAATGCGGATGAAGTAAGTCAATGCGGATGAGCATTGACTAAGAATGACAAATGCGTATGAATGTTAATGCGGATGGAAGTCAATATGGATGAACATTGACTAAGTCTGAGAAATGCGGATTGACTAAGTAAGGGGAAATGTGGATGAGTAATGGGAAAAGATGCTGATGAACAGTTAATGCGGATGAGTATTAACTACTAAATAAATGTGGATGAACAGTAAATGTGGATGAAGTAAGTCAATGCGGATGAACATTGACTGAGTATATGAAATGCGGATGAGTAAGGCAAATGCGCATGACAAATGCGGATGAAGTAAGTCAATGTGGATGAGCATTGATAAAGTGTATGAAATGCAGATGAAGTAAGACCAATGCGAATGAACTATAGTAAATGCGGATAAACTATTGGAAATGCAGATGAACACTTAGACTTTTTTGACTTTCTGAGGAAAAGACGAATGTAGGCTTTGACTTGAGATGTTCCCGGGGATTCATGTAGGCTAACTTTTGAGGGCATAGATGTTAAGATGGGCATGTACAGATGTGTGATTGATGCATATGCATGATGTTGATATATGATGTTGTATGATTATACTTGATGTATGTTATGAATGTATGATGATGCCCTGTATGAGGATGATGACTGAATGTTATCTTCCTTGTGATGTATGTTTATCTTTCTGTGGCTTTACGTATTATGTTAATGAATGAATCAAAAGTATTATGTAACGTAAAGTGAAAGATAATGAAAGAGGAACATGATGAATGAATGCATGCATTAATGAACGAATGAATGTAAGAAGGATTGCAAGCAAATGTATGGAGGTGCACACCCAATGAAGGTGTTAGCTCAACGGTGTGCGGGTTAGCTACCCCGAAGGATGCATATTGTGGTCCGATCTTTGTGATTGACCATATGAATGGGATCCTTGCCACTTGCCCTAGGTACTGGAGTCAGCTTCGTGCATAGTGTTCGAGGTCTATGAAAGACCTCAGGCCCAGTTACCTACTTCCTGGTTCGGGGTATAGCATATGGCATTGATCCGGAATGAAAGAGAAAAGATAAATGATGAATGTACTTGCCCCAGGTACTGGAGTCAGCTTCATGCATAATGTTCAAGGTCTATGAAAGACCTCAGGCCCAGTTACCCGCTTCGTGCATAATGTTCGGGGTAATGTACATGTCACTAGAAGTAATGAATGAACAAATGAAAGTAAGAATGTATGAAAGAATGGAAGTTAATGAATGAATGATGAAGATAATAATGATATTATATGTGCATACATATGATATATGATTGCATGAAAGTAAAGCAAAGTTTTAATGAAGGTAAAGTATTGTTTTATTATAAAACTAGAACTCACACATCAACGCTGACTTTTATGCATTTTTCAGTTGGTAGGTGAGCATTGCTAAGGATGGCACGGAGCAGCTACTCGACATTTTGAATGGCATTCTTTTGTTAATGTTTTTACGTTATAATATGAACGAATGATGTTTTGAAATGAACGGTTGTATTAACTTGCAAAAGCATTTGTAATGATATGAAAAGTTAGTTTTATGTTTCCGCTGCAATGTTTAATGAATGATTAATTGTAAAGTATATGTTTTATGTGCGATGATTTACTAGCTGTAAGCCTCTCGGGGACGGGGCCTTACAAGTTTGTATCAGAACCAAAGTTAAGTGAAATGGGTAAATTTTCAAACTAAACCTTAACTTAAACGGAGAATGGGACGGAAAGGGAAGGGATGCCAATTTGAGTAGTTGCATGCCATTAGATATTTTCGTAAAGTTAACCGGTATTACGTGTGTATGTTATGTGGTCATGTGTTGCTGGTAGAATTAGATACTGGTGTAGTCAGGATAGGTAATGCTTGGGGTATGAAGAGTAAAGTAAGTGGCTAATCACAACTGGCCACTATAATGGGGACTTACTATACGTTACATAAACAGAGCTGTTTCCTTGAATGACCGTGTTGGTGTTTGAATTTTTCAGCGTTTGTGTGGGAGAATGGCCGGCGGTAGATCATCTAAAGCTTCGCGTGGTGGTGGACGTGGTGCTGAACCACGGGTTACAAAAGGAAGGCCTAGGGCCTAAAAGGTGGTTCACGAAGAACCGGAAACCCCTCATCCAAAGGGCGGAGATGAGAGTGCTAACCTGAGAGCCTGAGTGAAGGAGGCGGTTGTGGAGGAAGTGCATCAAGTCTTGTAGACGATCCTACCGTTTGCGGTGACCGAAGTGATAAAGGCAGTTAGGGAGGGGGAGAAAAGGGAAAGGAATAGACCTACGGGCGAATGAAGACAGCCAGAGGCTGAGATGGTTCCGTCTGATGATGAGAAGAAGAGGAAGAAGCAGAGCCTGTGCAGGAGGCGGTATGAGGCTATAACTACGGGGTGTTTATGTGATGCAAGCCCCATACTTTTGATGGAAACGACACTGCTGCTGGTGCTCACCAGTGGGTGAGGGAAATGCAAGCTGTACTTGATATCAGCGAGTGCCGACAGGACCAGAAAGTTAAGTTCGCTACCCACTCTTTTGTGGACTCGACTCTGTGCTGGTGGGACAATATAGTCCAAGCCGAGGGTAGCAGGTTTATTGGAAGAATGAGATGGTCTGAACTGAAAAAGTTGGTGATTCAGGAGTTTTGTCCTCACTGGTAAATGGACAAGGTTGAGAGAGAGTTTTTGTGACTTAAGGCGGGAACAATGACACACCAAGAGTACACCATAAAGTTCAATGAAATGGCACGTCCGGTGCCGGATAAAGTGACACCTCTATCACGGATGATTAGAAGGTACATCTAAGGTTTGCTAGCGGACATTCGCACGCACATGATCGCTGCCCGACCGAGCACGTTTAGGTCAGCAGTGGATTTAGCAAGGAGATTGTATGATGAGAGGACTGTGGTGGTGGTGGCTGAAGGTAGTCGGAAGGGTGGAGGTGATAGAAACTGGAATAGGAAGAGGTTTGGTCGGGGTGTTGCCTTGACGAGTAACAAGAAGGCATGAGTTGATGATCGCCATGTGGTCACATCAAGTGCGGGGTTGAAAAATTGTGGAAAGTGTGGGAATGAGCATGGTGGCGAGTATAGATGGGGGTTGAATGTTTGTTTCAAGTGTGGGAAGCCTGGTCATATGGCTAGAGACTTTGGAGGTATGAAGTGTTTCAATAGCGGGGAAAGTGGTCATACGAGTAGAGATTGTAAGAAGCCAAGAGCTAAGGGTTCTGGGGTAAAGAAAACATGAGGTGAAGGACCAAGGGCGAGCGTCAAGGCATTCACTATGACACAGGAGGAAGCTAGAATGGACCCTGATGTTGTTTACTATACGTTTCTAGTGAACCAAAGTTTAACTTCTGTGTTATTTGATTCGGGTGCCGATAAAAGTTTTATTTTTGTTGCTTTTTGTGCTAAGCTGCCTGTTATTAGTAGACGTGTTGATGAGACCTTCGATGTAGAAACTGCCATAGGTAAGTCTACTAGGATCTCTAAGATGATGGAGAACTGTGATGTGGAGCTAGAAGGTCATAAGTTTCCTGTTAGACCATTTGTGATGACTTTAGGTGGTTTTGATTGGTTCATGGAATGGATTGGTTGGCGGAATCCGAGGCGAACATTGTGTGATGAAAGAAGATGATTCGTTTGACAGCGCCTTACGTGAGTTTGATAACTGTTTATGGGGATCGGGTTACTACTATCCCGAAAGTAATCTCAATGGCGGTGGTGAGAAAGTGTATGAGGCGTGGATGTAGCGCCTACTTGGCTTATGTGAAGGATGTGGATACGCCCACGCCACAACTGTCTGATGTACCGGTAGTGTGTGACTTTCCAGACGTGTTCCCAGAAGACTTACCAGGAATGCCACGTGACAGAGAGACTGAGTTTCAGATTGATCTGATACAGGGTGCCCAACCTATTGCCAAGGCACTGTATCGGTTGGCTCCGATTAAGATGAAGGAATTGATGGAGCAGTTGCAGGAGCTGCTGGATAAGGGATTCATCAGACCGAGTATCTCTCCATGTGGTGCTCCGGTCCTGTTCGTGAAGAAGAAAGAAGGTAGTATGAGGATGTGTATTGACTACCGTGAGCTGAACAAGTTGACGGTCAAGAACCGATACCCCTTACCGAGAATCGATGATTTGTTTGATCAGCTTCAAGGTTCCAGTTGGTTCTCAAGAATAGACCTTCGATCAGCCTATCATCAACTGATGGTGAAAGAGCAGGATGTTCCTAAAACAGCTTTTCGCACGCGCTACGGTCACTATGAGTTTCTTGTCATGTCTTTTGGTTTGACCAATGCGCCAGCTGCTTTTATGGATCTGAGAATCGTGTGTGTCGGCCTATATTGGACAAATCTGTGATTGTATTATTGATGATATCCTGATTTATTCGAAGAGGGAGATTGAGCATGCCGGTCATATTCCGGAGGTCTTGGAGACGTTGAGAAAGGAGAAACAGTATGCCAAATTCTCCAAGTGCGTATTTTGGTTGTGTGAGGATCAGTTCTTGGGTCATGTGCTGAAACCTAAGGGGATCATGGTGGACCCGATTAAGGTGGAGGCAGTATGTAACGGAAATCTCCAAAGACGCCATCCGAGATTTGCAGTTTCTTGGGTTTGGCGGGTTACTACAGGAGATTCATTCAAGACTTCTCCAAGATTTCTTCTCCACTAACTAAGTTGACCCGGAAGGATGTGAAGTTTGTATGGGGTCAAGCTCAAGAGAAGGCATTCGAAGAATTAAGGCAAGATTGACTGAAGCTCCTCATCTGTCATTACCCGATGGGAGTGAAGATCTGGTGGTTTATTCTGATGCTTCTTACTCAGGGTTGGGGTGTGTACTAATGCAGAGAGGAATGGTTATAGCATATGCATCCCGATAGTTGAATGTTCATGAGGTCAACTACCCTACTCATGACTTGGAGCTGGCAGCCGTGGTCTTTGCACTAAAGATTTGGAGGCACTATCTGTACCGGATGAAGTGCACCATATTCACTGACAACAAGAGCTTGAAGTACTTCTTTGATCAGAAAGACCTGAGCATGAGACAAAGAAGATGGTTGGAGCTCATAAAAGACTATGATTGCGAGATCCACTACTATTCGGGCAAAGCCAACGTGGTGGCGGATGCCCTTAGCCGAAAGGAGAGGCCCGAAACGATTTGGGTGAAAGCATAACAGATGATCATGACCTCTAATGTGATAGAGCAAGTCAAAGAGTTTCAAGATGAGGCACTGAAAGAATATCATCTTAACTCTGAGAGAATGAGAGGTCTGGTCGCAGAATTGGGTGAAAAAATGCTTGGTGTTAGAACTCGATTCGGGAGAACGCGGGTTCCTCGTTTTGGGGATCTACAAGTGAAGATTTTAGATGAAGCCCACAAGACTCAATACTCCATTCATCCGGGTGCCACGAAAATGTATCAAGATATGAAGAAAGATTATTGGTGGCCGGGTATGAAGCGCGACGTGGTGGAGTATGTGAGTAAGTGCCTTACTTGCTTATAGGTGAAGGCTGAGCATCAAAGTCGTATGGGAAAATCCAACCTTTGGATATACCGAAATGGAAGTGGGAGCACATCACCATGAATTTTATTACGAAGCTGCCACGTATTCCGAAAGGGTACGATGCCATATGTGTGATTGTGGACCGTCTGACGAAGAGTGCTCACTTCCTACCGATTCGCGAGACATATTCATCCGATAGGTTGGCTGACCCAATCATCAAAGAGATTGTAACTCGTCATAGTGTGCTGGTGTCCATTGTGTCTGATCGTGACACCTGGCTTACATCTAAATTCTAGAAGAAATTCTACGATGCCATGGGGAAGAAGTTACATATTAGCACAACGTATCATCCTCAGACTGATGGTCAGTCAAAAAGGACCATTCAGACCTTGGAGGACATGCTTCGGGCATGTGTTATTGATTTTGGGGGAAGTTGGGATGACCACTTACTGTTAGCTGAATTCTCACACAACAACAGCTATCATGCTAGCATTGGTATGCCACAATATGAGATGCTATACGGTAGGAGATGTTGAACACCCGTTTGTTGGGGTGATATTGGTTAGAAGGAATTGGGAAGCGTCGAGGTAATCGAGGCTACGACTGAGAAGCTTGAGAAGATCAAAGCCTTCATGAAGGCAACCAAAGATAGACAGAAGCCGTATGCCGACAAACACGCGGACCGATTCAGTTCCAGGTGGGTGACTGGGTTATGTTGAAGGTCTCACCTTGGAAGGGTATCATTCTTTTCTGAAAGCGGGGCAAGTTGAGCCTGAGATACATAGGCCCTTTCCGAATCGTTGCTCGAGTAGGAGAGGTGGCCTATAGACTGGAGTTACCAAAAGAGTTAAGTGGAATTCACCCGACATTCCATGTATCTCATCTGAGAAAGTGCTCAGCTGATGAAGACATGATTGTTCCACTAGAGGATGTCGAAGTAGAGGAACAACTCAATTACGTGGAGCAACCGGTGGCAATCATAGATCAAAAGGAAAAGAGGCTGAGAAATAAAGTGGTTCCCCTTGTGCGTGTACAGTGGAAGCACAGGAAGGGATCCGAGTCAACGTGGGAGACTGAAGAAGAAATGAAGCAGCATTACTCGCGTTTGTTCGAGGAATAACATGCTTGAGGACGAAACCTATTTAAGGGGGGTGGACTTATAACACCTGGCTATTTTTAGACAACAAAGAAGAATAAAGTGAAGAAAATGAAAGAAAAGAAATAAAACCCAAGTCTAGGGTTAAAAAGTGTCCAAAAGGACAAAATGTATGAAAAGTAAGTGTAAAAGGTGGTATGGTCACCCCTATGTCACTTACATCTATGATCTTCGGGTGTTAGAGAGAGAGAGACTAGCTGGGAGCAGCAAATTCTAGGTTTTGAAGGAAGAACTAGAAATAATTTGATATCAAGGTAAGAATTCATGTTTTTATGGTGTTCTTAACCGGTTATGTCCTCGGGTTTATGCTTATGTGTAATTTATATGTGTTCGGGTACGTTTATAGTGGGTTTCTAGGCGGTTGAAATCAATTTTCAAACGAGTTTGGAAGAAGCCATACTCAAGAGCTTCAATGATGAGTTTTAGGACCCTTCTTTTACCGTTTTAAATAATTTTGGGGCTGGAAATACATGAATGTATGCTTTCATTAAATTGGGTTTTGGACCCGTATGTTTGAATGTGTGTATGATGACGCTACGTTATGATGTGTGACTATGTTCATGCTTGATAATGTTTCTAAGACTTAGGATATATGATTTAAGCTTAGAACATGATGAATTGTGATTTGAGATTGAAATATGATGTTTAAGGCTCATATGTTAAGTTTTAGAATCTGCATGTGTTAAAAAGTCAATGCGGATGACGTAAGCCAATGCGGATGAGAATTGACTAAGTATGACAAATGCGTATGAAGGTTAATGCGGATGGAAGTCAATGCGGATGAACATTGACTATGTCTGAGAAATGCGGATTAACTAAGTAAGGGGAAATGCGGATGAGTAATGGGAAGAAATGCGGATGAACAGTTAATGCGGATGAGTATTAACTACTAAATAAACGCGGATGAATAGTAAATGTGGATGAAGTAACTCAATGCAGATGAACATTGACTGAGTATATGAAATGCGGATGAGTAAGGCAAATGTGGATGACAAATGCGGATGAAGTCAATGCGGATGAGCATTGATCAAGTGTATTAAATGCGGATAATGTAAGACCACTGCGGATTAACTATAGTAAATGCGGATAAACTATAGGAAATGTGGATTAACACTTAGACTTTTTCACACTTTTTGAGGAAAAGACGAATGTAGGCTTTGACTTGAGATGTTCCCGGGGATTCATGTAGGTTGACTTTTGAGGTCATAGATGTTTAGATGGGCATGTAGTGATGTGTGATTGATGCATATGCATGATGTTGATGTATGATTTTGTATGACTATACATGATGTATGTTATGAATATATGATGATGCCATGTTTGATGATGATGACTGAATGTTATGTTCCTTGTGATGTATGTTTATCTTTTCGTGGCTTTACGTATTATGTTAATGAATGAACCAAAAGTATTATGTAACGTAAAATGAAAGATAATGAAAGAGGAACATCATAAATGAATGCATGTGTTAATGAACGAATGAATGTAAGAAGGCTTGCAAGCAAATGTATGGAGGTGCACACCCAATGAAGGTGTTAGCTGAATGGTGTACGGGTTAGCTACCCCGAAGGATGCACATTGGGGTCCGATCTTTGTGATTGACGATATGAATGGGATCCTTGCTGCTTGCCCTAGGTACTGGAGTCAGCTTCGTGCACAATGTTCGAGGTCTATGAAAGACCTTAGGCCGAGTTACCCGCTTCGTGCACAATGTTCGAGGTATTGCATATGGAATTGATCTGGAATGAAAGAGAAAACATAAATTGTGAATGTACTTGCCCCAGATACCGGAGTCAACTTCGTGCACAATGTTCGAGGTCTATGAAAGACCTCAGGCCCAGTTACCCGCTTCGTGCACAATATTCGGGGTAATGTACATGTCAGTGCAAGTAATGAATGAACGAATGAAAGTAAGAATGTATGAAAGAATGGAAGTTAATGAATGAATGAAGAAGATAATAATGATATTATCTGTGCATACGTATGATGTATGATCACATGAAAGTGAAGAAAAGTTTTAATGAAAGTAAAGTATTGTTAATTATAAAACTAGAACTCATTCAGCAACGCAGACTTTTTTGCATTTTCCAGTTGGCAGGTAAGCATTGCTGAGGATGACACGGAGCAGCTACTCGGCATTTTTAATGGCATTCTATTGTTAATGTTTTTGCATTATAATGCGAATGAATGATGTTTTGAAATGAACACTTGTATTAACATGCAAAAGCATTTGTAATGATATGAAAAGTATATGTTTTATATGCTATGATTTACCAGCTGTAAGCATCCCGGGGAAAGGGCCTTACACTAATCCCTCCCCGTTATTTCGTTCTTTCACAAAGTTTTTAACTATGTGTGAAGAACTAGTCCAACTCTACAGTTTTTGTTTTAAAGAATTTACTTCGACTTCTAAAACAGCTTTTTCCTTTTTTGTTTCCTCAAGGGAGTTTAAATAGAACTTAATATCATTAGCTTGGTTAAAAGCCGCAACTTCGGTTTCCCTTAGTTGTTTATTTAACACTTCAATTTTCTCTTTGTAATTGTGCTAATTTAGTTTTAAAATGTGATTTGCTTCTATGCACAGTTGCAAGTCATTTACTAAGTGATCTAATAACCTAGCAAATTTCAAATCTATGCTTTCCCTAAATTTATTACATTCATAACAAGCATGGTTGTCAAACTATTGGTCTTTAGTACTTACCTATGAAGATTCAGTTGAATCTGCCATCAGTGTAGAGGTTGACTCTTCAGCTGCTGGAGATTCTGAACATGTCGTTTTGGTATCTTCTTCAATCAGGTGTTTGACCACTTTTGCAGTATCTTTAGATTCTGACATTGCCAGTTCGACTGTGATATCCTCTTCACTTTTAGTATCATCGTCCAACACCTAGACATTTGGAATGTTAGATTCTCCCAGAGGGACAAATTTGAAGGTCCAATCTTGTCCTTCGTCACCTTCAGCAGTCAAGGCCTTTGTCTCCGTACTAGATGAGGTAGCTCCACCTGTTGGTTTGTCCTCACGATTAAAAGTCGAGAACGGGTTGCCGTTGCCTATCTTCTTCGGCTTTACACACTCACGTTTAAAGTGCCCCTTCTCTTCGCAGTTGAAACAGGTAACTTTGTACTTATCAAAACTAAAAGTAGTGTGGTTAGTGGCTATCAAGTTCTTTCCCGTCTTATAACAAACTTTTTAGCTCTCCGCACAGCACTTGCCAACGCCCACATTATGTCCATTCTATCAAGCTTGTTCTTATCGACCTGTTCATAATCTTCATCTGCTAGATGGTAGTTACCAATCGTTCCTGCAACCAAACCATCATACGAGTGAACAACAGCTGCCAATAGATCCATATGTTCTTTAGCCACCTTCGTAGTGATATTCCCGAGGTTGTCAGTCTTTAACTTGGTAGCATTAGCCTGAGGTGCAATATAATGGGTACTTGATGTCCTAGACGTGTCAGACCCTGAACCTATGGTTGGTGAAGGAGCAGCTAAACTTGAGACAAATGCAGTCTGAAGGGGTGCTCCTGAACTTGCTGTTATTGAAGAAGCGTGGTAGAGTGAAAGATTTGATCATATGTTCCTTTCTACGACCTATATTTCATCCTAAGTTCCTCCTCCCTCAATTTCAGGATGAAATCGTTTATGTCTAATTTTCCCAATATACTATTTTGTCTCAAATTAGATACAAACGAATCCCACTTCTCTGGTAAGCCATCCGCCAAGCTAGATACCTTGTCTTCCATCAACGTTGTGACTCCATGAATATGCAGCTCACTCATGAGATGATAGAACCTGTCGATTACATCATCCAGACTTTCTTTACCCATTGAAGAGAAGTTGTCAAACTCCTTCTTTAACGTTTTTGCCTTTAGCGCTTTTAACGAAGCATTTCCGTCATAGCGTTTTTCCAAGGCTATCCAAAGTTTCTTTGCCTGTTTATTCTTAGAAAATTGGTGGAAGATATCCTTTGGAATAGACTGAGTTAACATGGCATAGACCTTCTTCTCTGTATTATATTTCGCCTTCTGGCTATCAGTCATCCCTCCCAATGTCAATTTTACCCCATCTGCACCAACCGGCATGTCATATTTAGTTTCAATGGATTCCCAAAGGTTGGGATCAACTCCATTGAGGTAGATCTCGAAACGTTGCTTCCATTGTGGGTAATCATCTAACATTATTAGCTTAGGTGGTTTGTTATGATTCCTAGTCTCATTCTCCAGAAGCAAGAGGTTCTGGATCCGTGTGTCTCTACCTGCAGTGAACGCGGACTATTGTTCTTCCATCTCGTTAACTTTACACTTTCGAAATCAAATACTTCACTTGTGCGAATGGACCACTCATGCGATTGAACTTATGCGAAAGAGTCAATCGTGTGAATGATATGTGCGAATGAATTCAATCGTGTGATTGGATTAAGTCGTGCGTAAGGAGAGTGTCGTTGGAGTCTATGCGAATGAAGATGGTCAGTCGTACGAATAAACAAGGCGATTGAGTTTAATCCTGCGTATGAGGGGTGCAAAAGGGTTCAGTCGTGCGATTGAGTCAATCGTGCGACTGAAGGCTGCTGTTTTTTTGGAAAAATGAAGGTTTTGAACACTTTGATGCAAAAAAACGAATTTATCATGAACCCTAATTACCGTATTCCAAAAAACGTTAACTTTTTAACCTGGAGACGTCGAAAAACATTGTTGGATACAAAAAGATTTAGTTTTTGAGTGAAAAACGTGATTTTTATGTCAAAATCGATGGAATCACACGCAAATCAAGAGCCAAGGCTCTGATAAAACTTGTCAGGACCGTTTAAGTACGAAGTACTGTAGGATCGTTGAAGGGTGTAGCGTTACAACACAACAACACAAAGAGGAGATTTACTAAACTTAATCAAACAGTAAACTGGATTAACCAAGGTAAGACACTAAGAACACAAGTAATGTAAGAGACAGAACACAAAGAACACAAGTATATGGTTTTCAAGAATGCGGTATATTGCTTTCTCTATGTTTTATTACAAGTGTTACAAAGCATACATGAAAGATACAAGAACATGAGATACTTATACTACATCCTACAGCCGGCTATACTTTGAAAGCCAGCTGGATACAATTGACTAGACACAAAACAAAATCAATTGTACAGTCAAAAGGCAGATTGCCATTTCACTTGTGACTATGAAATGCCATAGCTCACATCCTTATCTATTACAAAAAGGATAAAGTATGTAAAGTAGAAAGTTACAGACTCAAGACCTTAATGTACAGTTGCCAAACGCATGGACCTTTTCACCAACTCATGTAAGTTGGTGACCTTATAGAGGTGCAGCGGAAAGGTGTCCAACTTTATAGTAAAGTACATCAGATAAAGCATGTATTAAAAGTCTTCGGAAGAAATCTATCTTCATGAGTTGAAGCTTCGGAAGAATTTGTCTCTGAGGCTTCAGAAGACTTCATATTTGGCTTTGGAAGATATTGGTCTTGGCTTTGGAAGATTTTACACTTATAGTATTTTCTGTTGCATGTGTAAAACTTCCTAAGCATTCTTCTTCAATGCACTTGTGCAGCATGCAGGAAAGACATTTGATGTTTTGGTTGCATCAGCCTCTTTATTAATCTCTACAAACTCCCGCAAGGCTAATGCTACCAAAACACTTAATAGACTTCAGATGTCATCGGTCGTCATTAGGATGATCACCAATCCTTTCTTCATAAGGTGATCAGGACCTTCAGACTATCAAAGTGTCTTCTCATATCAAAGAGGTCATGTAGAGGCAACTGAAACATATCTTGCCATGTGTAAATGTCTGCAGTGCCTTGATCTCTAATGACATGCCATCTTTCTGGATTTGTAGTGTATGTCCAGGACAAGATGGGTCTTCCTGATGCTAGAGGAGCTGTTTGAATCGGAGTTGATGTAGCATCCTCTGCCTGCACAACCTCAAGATGTTCTGACTCATCCTGGGGTGTAGAAGAGGGTGCAGTCTTCTTCTTTGGCTTTGGTTTAGAAGCCATCCTCTTCTTTCTCTTAACAGGTTTTAACTGACAAGACTGGCCTGCAGTACCAGATTGATCTTCATTGTCTTTCTCAGTTGGGACTTTCTCTCTCTCAGGCTCAGAAGGAGAGGGAGGTTGACCCTGTTGTGGATCAGAAGATGAAGCTTGCTGAGTTTTAGCAAGAGGTCCAGGTTGTGTTGTCTCTGGTTGTTTAAACTTAACCTCCACTTCAGGTGGGGCTTGACTTGGAGTGGAGTGTAAGTCAATGAGCTCTCCACTTTTGATCTTTTGCTTGATCACCCTAATATGCTCATCCATAGTGGATAGAGACATGGGGCCAAGTCTTCTTTCGGAGAATCCATGTAGCTTCAAGAAGCTCATCATCCTCTGCCTATCAGCAGACATTTTCATGCTCTTTTGGATGAGAGCTCATGATTTTTCTGCTTCTTCCCTTAGTTTCTTCTTAGTTGTCTTTTTGTCCTTGATTAGCTCAAGTTCAAGCTATTTTAAGTACTCAAACTCAACATAGTCATAGGACAAGGGAAGGAGTGCATCTGCTTGATAGAAGCCTGTGGCACTCAGGTAGTTGATCATCTTAATCCATTCTTCTTCTTGTCTACCTGAGGTTCTTGTTGAGCCACATATTTTTATGCAGGACTTTCCTGAACTGGGGAGACAATAGGCATATCCTTGTACAGTCTTTTTCTTCTTTGACTTGTACTAGAAGCTCTGCATCTTCTGCCTCCTTCTTCTCCTTTGACCTTTCCAGATCAACCAGTTCATTTAGCTCTTCTAACGGGAGAGAGATGACACTATGTATGTCATAGTTCCTTGTCTGCAGGTAATTTATCATGACTGCCCTCAACTCATCATTCTGAGTATCTAGTCTGGGGGCAGCCGTGATAGCAGACTCCATGAGTCTTGAAGACTCAGTAGAGGAACTTTCTCCCCTCAACCTCCTTTTCCTCTCTCTCTCTCCTCCTCCTCCTTAATCTCCTCAGATGTCATCTTTCTTTTCACTTTGTCACTCACAGACCTTTATGACTCAGGGTGGAGAGAGCTTTGGCCTTCATTGCTTGATGCAGCATCTAAGCTCCAGCCAGAGAGAGGTTGAGAAGCACCTTCACCAGCAGGTGTCTCAATAGGAGTGTGGAACTCTGCAGCAGTTGATGATGATGAGACAGGGGTCTCAGGTTCTACCACTAGGCCTTCAGTCAAGGTTTCCCCTATGAAACTAATCTTAGGGTCTGCCTCAACATCTAGTTGAACGATGGCTTTGCCTATTTGCCTAAGTCTCCTTCTTAAGCTGATCTCTACAATGATCATGTCTTGGATTCTTTGAGCCAGTCTGTCAGCTTGCTTTGATTTGTTTGGGTTGACAAGTGGCATGTTGACTAAATCCAGACCTTCATAGGAGTTCAAAGTCTGAAAATTGAAGACTTTTTGTCGTCCTTGAACTCTTATGATGATTAGGGCTTTCTAGATGTTGTCATACCTCCACCCAATGATGTGATTGGAAGATGGTGAAGATGACATAACCCTTGGGATCCCATCCTCAAATAGACTTTGTATGAATGAGTCAGTGTAGTCCACATCAATGTGAACTTGAGGAGGTTGCTGAGAATGTACAATTGCAAGTGAGGATGGTGAGTCCTCAATGTCCACTCTCTCTGAAGAACTCCCAGGTTCTGTGGCTGTAATAACTTTCTCCCCCTTTTTGGTAGCATCACCCACTTACATAGGTGAGCTGGAAGATAGGTCAATCACATCCACACATTCTTGTGTTCCTGGTTGAGCACTTTTTAAGGGTCTCCCAGCTAGTTTTTCCTTAAGATATGAAATCTTAAGTTGCTGATCATTGATCCTGTTGTGTAAGGTAGTCACCTGAGATTCAAGGTGACTGACCTTTGAGACTAAATAGGTGCATGATTTAGTCAGTTTGTGCACCTTTAGTCTCAGATTCCCCTTATCTTTATCAGAAGACTCATTGGGGGATGAAATGATTGGACCAAAGTCCTCTCTCTCACCACCAGCTTCAGGTTCTTGGCTGCTGGTTTTCCTCTGCTCACTGGCAATCTCAGTTGAGATGTCAGTGGGCTTAGTTGCCATGGTTGAGTTCTTAATGATGTAATCACTTTCAGAAGTGAGAACCTCTTCCATATGGACATCCTGAATAGGTTCAGAAGTGTCCACCTCAGTTGTAGGTGACTGATGTGGGATAGATGTTGGGCTAGATCTTCATCAGTATAGAAGTCAAGGTGGGGAATTAGTTGGTTGAGATCTATAGGCTGGGGATGGTAATTGTTCCCTGAAGGTTGGTCACTTGAGTGTTGAGACTCAGAGTGATGGCTTAAGGTAGTTGGGCTAATGAGCTCATCAGGCTGAGCATGAGGAACCTCAACACTGGTTCTTGAAGAGATGGGAGTGGTTTGTTCATCAAGAGAGTGGGAGCTCTAGTATCCACTTCTTCTTGTATGGGTGAGTATATGGGGGCCTCCACAGATTGAATAGCCTGAGCAGTGGTACTTGGTATGTGATGGTGATTTGAGGCTGTGTGGGTGGTTGGGAGGTAGTAGGTGTGGGCCCAACAGCGGGCTTCGTCAGTATTTTAAAAATGTCAGGCTTCAACAGTCCCAATTTAAGAGTGTTACCTGTTTCCCTCAACTGTGAGCCCAGTTCACAGTTAAGAATGTACTGGACATATCTAGGAAACATGTAATATTTTAAGGAGTCTAGATTAGCAAGTAAATTTGTATAAACAAACTGAGAATACCTGAATTTGACCTCCTGAACCATTCCATAGATTATGATGGAGAGATCCACAAGAATCTGGTCCCATCCACCATGCTTGTTTGATAAGCTGTGGATGACCACATGGAGCAGGAATCTCCACTGGGATGAGACCTTCCCTTTCCTAAAGGTCTTTACAAAGAAATCTCCCTTATATCCCATGTGCTCAAAGGAATGATAGACAGCTTCCTTTGGGATGACCACCTCACCTTCGTCATCATCTAGCTGAAGATGCCTATTGATGATGGTTGGAGTGATGAAGATTGTTCTCCCCTGCATTGTGGTAGCCAGTGCCTTCTCCCCGTCCATAATGACGTCTTGGCATGTCTTCCAGAATTCAAGAAGCTGATCCTCATAGAGTGGAGGATCAATGGTTAGAGAGGTGAAGTAGTTAGACAGAGCTGAGAAACGAAAAACCTCTGAAAAATGAGTATCTTTCTCAGAGCTTAACAGAGCAACCTGATTGTGTTGTCTGTGTAGCTGCATGGTAAAGTTGGGATCATTTCTATGAGCAAGGTTGGCCATTTTGAGGTAGCTTAAAGACGAAGAAAGAAGAAGAAAGAAATTTCAGAGAGAAATTTGGGTTTTTAGGTTTGGAGGAAGAACAGATGATGGAAAGAGGGGGAAACCGTTGGGTTTATATGAGAGAGGGATTTCATATAAAGTTTAATGAAAGAGGATAAACTTTGAAATCCGGATATCGGTCCCACCTCTAAAAAAGTAGTTTACTTTTGCTCAAAAAGTAGTTTTTTTGGAAGTCAAAAAGCTTCCGAAAGTTAATTATCTTCGGAAGTTGAAAAAAAAGCTTCCGAAGCTAAAATGACTTCGGAAGAATTTCTTGAGAGTTTTGAGAATTTTGGTTGGGAAGAGAAATTAAAACTGAGTGCTTTGTATACAAAACAACAATTCTTCCAAGAGTTAATTTTGCTTCGCAAGTAAATGGTCCTTCAAAATATGTAAGTGTGTGAGACAAGTATTTAAGCTTTGGAAGATAAATCTGAAAGCTCTTTCGAAAGTAAATTTCTTAGACAATTATTTATTTTGAAGGCATGATTTGCTTCCGAAGTTAAAAGAATAACTTCCAAAGTATAAAATTTTTTCGAAAATCTAAGGAAAGTCTTCAAAAAGAAATTTTCATCCAAAGAAAACATGAGCTTATGAAAGTGATGAACTAGACAACTTAGGACATATTTTAAGAAATAATAAGAATTAGTTATAAGAAAAGCTTACTTAATGTTTATCATCCCAATAGCTGATATTAGATATTCAAATCTCTATTCATCAAAAGCCTTTGTAAACAGATCAGCATATTGTTCATGTGTGTAAACTTTGACAAGTTTAATTAATCCTTTTTCATAGTTATCTCTTATTAAATGATACCTGATATTGATGTGCTTTGTCCTTGAGTGCTGCATAGGATTCTATGTGATTGAGATAGCACTATTGTTGTGTATGTGAACGGGAGTCTCC
This sequence comes from Flaveria trinervia, assembly GCA_025506515.1. Lineage (NCBI taxonomy): Eukaryota > Viridiplantae > Streptophyta > Magnoliopsida > Asterales > Asteraceae > Flaveria > Flaveria trinervia. The sequence continues at coordinate 37,261,055 of CM046447.1, forward strand.
TTGAAGTTTAACCCATAGTCCAGCATCTGATTTTGAATCCAAAGTACTTGAGCACAACAGCTTGCAACAGCAATGTATTCAGCTTCAGCAGTTGATGCAGAGACACATGATTGTTTCTTGTATTGCCATGAGACAACCCTTCCACCAAGGAATTGACATCCCCTAGATGTAGACTTTGCAGTCATATTGCAACCACCATAATACTATCTGTATAAGCATACAGATTGAAGTCAGGATTCTTAGGGTACCATAAACCAAGTGTTGAAGCACCTTTGAGGTATCTTAGAATCCTTTTGACAGTGATGAGGTGAGACATCTTAGGGTTCGCTTGATATCTTGCATAGAGGCATGTAGCAAACATAATATCAGGCCTGCTAGCAGTAAGATACATAAAAGACCCAATCATAGCCCTGTATAAGTGCTCATCTACACACCCCCCCTCAAGATCAGGTCCAAGGGAGTGGTTTCTAGCTATGGGTGTCTTAGCAATCTTACAATGAGTCATGTTGAATCTCTTGAGTATGTCTTGAACATACTTTGCCTCACTTATCAAGATGTCATCTTCAACTTGCTTCACTTGAATTCCCAGAAAGAAATTGAGTTCCCCCATGGCACTCATTTGAAATTTGTCTTTCATCAGCTTCTCAAAGTCTTTGTAGAGCTTTGGATTAGTTGAACCAAAGATGATGTCATCCACATACACTTGAACTAGCAGTATGTCATTTCCCTGTCCTTTGATGAAGAGAGTTCCATCTATAGTACCTCTCCTGTATCCATGTTTACAAAGATACTCAGATAGTGTCTCATACCATTTCCTAGGTGCCTGATGCTGCCCATAGAGAGCTTTGTCAAGCTTGCAGACATAATCAGGATGATCAGGGTCTACAAAACCAGGTGGTTGTTTGACATATACCTCTTTATCTATCACTCCATATAAAAAGGCACACTTCACATCAAGCCAAAAAACCTTGAAGTTCTTGGATGCAGCAAATGCTTGGAATATCCTAACAGCTTTTTATCTTGCCACTAGAGCGAAGACATCAGTGTAGTCAATCCCTTCTTCTTGTGTGTATCCTTGAACAACTAGTCTAGCTTTGATCTTGATAATGATGCCTCTATCATCTTTCTTATTCCTAAACACTCATTTGGTTCCTATGGTAGTCTTCCCACAAGGAGGAGGACAAAGGTTCCAAACTTTCTGCCTTTTGAATTGAAGCGGCTCTTGTTGCATAGCTTCAACCCAACTTCCATCCTTTAGAACTTCATAAACCTTCTTTGGCTCTATCTGGGATAAGAAACAAGAGTGGAGACAAACATTTGCTTCATGGGTTTGTCCTCTTGTCCTTACTCCTGTGACAACATCTCCAATGATGTTTGGTGAGACTTGTGGATCCTAAGCTGAGGGATCACAGCAAGTTGCTGAGGGAGATCTAAATTAGAGAAATTTAGATCTGGCATAGATGTTTCTCGCACCACATTAGCACACTTTTCAAGAGAGACTTGATCCAAGAAGTGTGTGAGCTCATTGATGTTGTCATCTGTGGTGTGGTTAGTGGCTTCAAGAAATTCAGGGTCACTGTCACCACCATTATTGTTGTCTTCCACAATTAAGTTGTTCTTATCTGGTTGTGGAGCCTTTGAGATGGAATTTGAAGGCACCCCAGATGTATCACCTGAGTTTGTCATTGTAGTGCTCATAGAAACCTCATTAGCAGAAGTAGTTCTAACTGGAGCTGAAGATGCATGACTTGAAGGTCTTCTTAGCTCAAATCTTGGATTAGGATCACCTGTATTTGAATTTTCTTGCAAATCCTGAAACATTCTCACAAGATTTGTTAAAACAGTTGGTAACTAAGTCAAGATCAAATAACCAATCCGGACCAGAACCAGCAACACAGGGTGTGTGTTCATGAAAGTCACATTGGCTGAATCCTCAACAATTCTAGGTCTGAGATTGTATACTCTATAAGCCTTAGCTTGAGAAGAGTATCCAATAAAGTATCCATCATTTGATTTGTCAGCAAACTTGGCAATTTGATCTTTGGTATTCAAGATGGTGCAAGGACAACCAAATGACTTGAGAAAACCAATGAAAGGTTTCCTCTTATGCCAACGTTCATAACGAGTCTTGCCATGAGTTTTAACTACAAAAACTCTGTTCTACACATAGCAGCCAGTGTTGACTGCCTCTGCCCAGAAGGTGATGGGCAGCTTAGAGTCAGACAACATGGTTCTTGCAGCTTCAATCAGTGTCTTGTTTCTCCTCTCAACAACACCATTTTGCTGAGGAGTCCTGGTAGCACTGTATATATAATACCCTTTTCATCAAAAAATCTCAATGTTTAAGATGAAATTCTTCAAAATCTCAGGAGTCTCATCCTTAGTTCTAAGGAAGAAAACCCAGGTGAATCTTGTAAAGTCATGTGTGATCACTAAACATTAAAAGGTCCTTCCTAAACTCATTACATTGGCGGGGCCAAAGAGATCCATATGTAACAAGTGTAGGGGTGTATTGATGGAGTTCCTTTCCTTAGGCTTGTGGGATACCTTATGTTGCTTCCCTTTCAAGCATGCAACATAATGGTCATCACTTATGAACTATTTCTTTGGTATTCCAGTTACCAAATCATGCTTAATCAATTTGTTCGTGTTCTTAAAGTTTACATGGCACATTATTTTATGCCACAGGAAATACTCATCACTATTAGCTTTAGACAGAAAGCATAAAACTTCTCCAGAGGGAGATGTTCTTGCAAATCCATCTTGTACATGTTCCCTTTTCTGGGGGCTCTAAGCAGGATACGCTTATGAGGAATGACCACACCAGGTTTAAAAACAATGCACTCATGCTGAGTAAAGACCATGTTATGACTCTGATCACAAAATTGAGATACACTCAGAAGATTGTATCCAAGCTCCTTGACAAAGTTTACCTTTTCTATGCTGAGCTTACCATTTGTGACCTTGCCCTTTCCAGAAATGTAACCACCTTCATCTCCTCCAAAAGCAACTGGTCCTCCATCAGTCCTTTCAAAGTTCTGGAGTAGTGACCTATTGCCTGTCATGTGCCTGGAATAGCCACTATCAATGATCTAGCCATTTTTGTTTGTCTTCAGCTGTCCCTACACAAAGAAAATGATTAGTTACATTTGGAAACCGAAGCTTTGCTTGTCTTGGGCTCATTAACAGAAGGTAATTTAACAATAATAGATCCTATGGTTGTACTAAGAAGATCTTGAGCTGTTATTGATGGAGAATTCTTAGTCACTTGGTCTTTCTTAGACTTCCAGACCACCTTTGGAGTCTTGGACTTGACCTTCAAAACTTCAGAAGATTTTGGAACTTGGAAGTTTTGATGACTGATCCTTCGGAAGATTCTGCGGACACTGCAGCAGACTTTAGTATTTCGGAAGAACTCTTTTCTTCCGAGACCAACTTCTCTTCCAAAATTAATTTTCCAATTGCCGTCTTCTTAGATTTGGAGCTTTTGAGGGAAAAAGATTTTCCTTCCGAAGCTTGAATCTTCTTGAGACCCTTTGAAGTCTTTGTTTTGGTCATATGGACAGTACCTTTAGGATTGTATGGACAATCCTTAGCAATGTGAGTGGTGCTGTCACACGTGAAACAGTTCATCTTCTTGTTCACAAGAGCCTTTTCATGAGAACAAGACTATCTTTGGTCATTTCCCTTCCCTACCTTTATCTTTGCAGATTCTGAGATAATCCTCTTAGGCTGAGAACTGTGCTTGGAGTTTGATGATCCAGGCAGTGCAGCAGTGGTACACAACAAATCAGTCTTCTTGTTGTTACTGAGATGAGTTGAACAAGAACCAGAACTCTTAGTAGAAGAGTTTTGATTGATGTCTTTAATCCCTATCACCTTAAATCCTGCAGAGATGAAAACTTGTTTTCGCTTAGAATTAAAAGTAGCCTTGACCTCTTAAGCCTTCCTTGCCTTTCTTTTGCTCTTTCTAGTCAAGTTCTTTCTCATGGACTTGGTCATCACAGTCTTCTTTTTCTCCTCAGAAAGATATTGACCCTTCTTGGAATCCTCCTCTTCACTCTTCTGAAAGGAATTCTTCACTATCTCTTCTTCATCCACTTCACTCATAGGATCTATGAGAGGAAGCGCATCTTCACAAGTTCCACACCTAGGAGATCTTACAGACAAGATCGTGTGTGGAGGAGCTATCTCATTGGATCCCAGTCCCTGCCTGTTTTGATAGTAGACATTGTTGTGCAAGGATATGGATATCATGTTCTTGAAGGTCTCTTGTTCAAGAACACCCCTTTCTGCCCTAGCTTTGCTGATCACAAGCTCAGCCTGGCACTCAGTTAACTTAGTTATGAGATCTTTGATTTGAGTCCTAAAATCTATGTGTTCATGTTTTAGAACTAAAATGGTTTTCTCAAGGTCCTCTATCTTCAGTTTACAATCATTTCCAGACTTTCTAAAATCAGATTTTAAAATATTTAAGGACTCAAGGTCAGATATCATCTCCAGGTTTAGGACCCGTATCTATTAACTTTAGTAATGCATTCAGGAGTACAGATGTTCCAGTACCTTGGCTTCATCATGATCTGCCATCAATGCTTGGTTAGGAGAAGCGTCTTCCACTTGAAAGCTCCAGTCAAAACCTTCTTCTTCAACAGCAACAACAGTCTATTGCTTCGACTTCTCATTCTGGAGAGTTTTGTCAGTGTAGTTTGGTTTGGACTATGTTTGGCCACCATTTGCTTTAGGTGACTTACCTTCTCTGGCAAAGTGGCCTATCAAACTTTCCACTGGTTGCATTGCTTAGGAACGTCCATCTAGTCCTCTTGGAGAACTTCTTGGCTCTATGAGTGAGAAGAGCCATCTGCTGGACTATTTCCATGTATTCCAGATCATCTGGATGAATACAGTCCAGGTCTTCAAGAGTGAAAAAAGAGTTGCCACAGCTTTCATCAGAAGACACAAAAGCTTGAGAAGAGCTTGTCTCTTGGAATGGGCTTCCTTGAGTGTAGTTCTCCCTTGTTGTCTCTAGGAAGGTGATGAAAGCACCCTTTGGTGAGTTTTCAGGGTAGCATATGAGATGATGTTTGGGTTCTTGCTATCCCGTTCAACCACATGTAGGGCTAAACCCATTTGATTGTTGGAGTTTCCAGATGAACCTTGCATGTTCATCTCCATCTTGTAGCCACTTAGAATCCCGTATAACTCTATCTGAGTAAGAGTTTTGAGATTTTTAGTTCTCTTGATCATCACACAGTAGTGTGTCCATTGCCTAGGAAGTGAGGACATGAACTTCCTTAGAATGTCTCTATTCTCAAGAGAAACTCCTCCATCCACTAGGGTATGCAGAATCTCAACATACCTGAAGTACTACTGAGTCATGGTTTCACCTGTTTTGAATGTGAAGTTTTCAAACTGCTGATTCAGCAGATCCTTCTTGTTCTCCTAGGCTTCAGAGGAACCCTCATACATTAGTTTCAATGCATCCCACAACTGCTTGGTTGTGTTGCACTTCTTGAAACCTCTGTACACAGAGTTTGGAAGAGCAGTTTGAAGGGCTATCATGGCTTTTCTGTCTATCTCTACTCTCTTCCTATCTGCATCAGAGTAGTTAGCCACATCTTTGGGGATCATACCAGCACTAGTAGCAGAAGGGGAGCTGGGTATGAAAGGTCCAATCTTAATAGACTCCCACATTCTTGAATCAAGAGACCTAATGAAACCTTCCATTCTCAAACACCAGGTATCAAACTCATCAAGAGTGATTAGTGGGGACTTGTGCATGGTTCCAGTTTCCATATCAGTCTTGGAAATGGCTGCCATTTGAAAAGTTTAGTATTTGTGTGTGTGAGGGATTTTAAGATGGTGAGATCTTATATCAAGAGCCTGAAAAGCTCTGATAACAAATGCAGGATCGTTGAAAGGTGTATAGTTACAACACAATAACACAAAGAGGAGATTAACTAAACTTAATCAAACAGTAAATTGGATTAACCAAGGTAAGACACTAAGAACACAAGTAATGTAAGAGACATAACACAAAGAATAGAAGTATATGGTTTTCAAGAATGCAGTATATTGTTTTCTCTGTGTTCTATTCCAAGTTTTACAAAGCATATATGAAAGATTCAAGAAAATGAGATACTTATACTACATCCTACAGTCGGCTATACTTTGAAAGCCAGCTGGATACAATTGACTAGACACAAAACAAAATCAATTGTAGAGTCAAAAGGCAGATTGCCTTTTGACTTGTGACTATGACATGCCATAGCTCACATCTTTATCTATTACAAAAAGGATAAAGTACATAAAGTAGAAAGTTATACACTCAAGACCTCAATGTACAGTTACCAAAAGCGTGGACCTTTTCACCAACTCATGTAAGTTGCTAACCTTACAGAGGTGCAGCGGAAAGGTGTCCAGCTTCATGGAAAAGTACATTAGATAAAGCATGTATTAAAAGTTTTCAAAAGAAATCTATCTTCATGAGTTGAAGCTTCGGAAGACTTTGTCTCTGAGGCTTCGGAAGACTTCATATTTGGCTTCGGAAGATACAGGTCTTGGCCTTGGAAGATTTTACACTTAGAGTATTTTGTGTTGCATGTGTAAAACTTCCTAAGCATTCTTCTTCATTGCACTTATGCAGCATGCAGGAAAGACATTTGATGTTTAGGTTGCATGAGCCTCTTCATTAATCTCTACAAGTACTAACTAATTTATGTGTATACCAAACCAAATAGTGCGGAATCCTATTTGATTCGCGATCCAATCAGTGAGAATTCAAGTATAATCGATCTAAGAAAGGATCAAAATGTTAAGAATGATTGTAAGATGATTAACTGTGATCTTTGATGTTGGAACATGTTTTCTTGAGTTCGTGGACGACTAGGGTACAATTGTGTGCGTAGGGATTCGAATTGTTATGTTTTTCCACAAATTAGATGGTATTTACAGGTTAGGGTCTTTTAATCGTGCGACTGAACCATTGGCATGCTTTAGTTGTGCGACCAAAGCATGCGGTTGATCCATTCGCACGACTGAAGGTCTAGTCATGCGATTGAGTCAACCTTATGTCTCAATCATGAGACTGATCCAGTCTCCTGGTTCAGTCGTGCGACTAGTCCACTAGCATGAAGTATTCATGCATATGGTCCATTACCATGGTCCATTCCCATGAGAACTTCACAAGATTAAGTATAAACATGTTTCTCAATCATTATTGACTAAGAACTATGTAAACAACCACAAACCTATATAGTTAGTTCAATATGCATTATCACATAATAGACAATGAAATATTAAACATTATAATCATCAATCACACATTTCATTCCATTCATACCCATTCAATTATATATACTTTAGACATGAAAGACAATTTACATTTGAGCTCCTAAACTAGGTACACATGTATCTATATGTAGCAGTGCCAAAAGTATCACCCAAGTTGGGGATAACATTACGTTGTGGTCAGTGTACTTTGGATAATGCTCTGCTGTGACATCCTCTATCTCAATCTCATCTACATCGTTGAGCACGTCATCACTCGTGACATTAACTTTTGGAGCATCTTTGACAATTCCATCAGGATTTAGTCAGAATATCTTAGCGAGTTGCTCGTCTGTTAGATCGTGTATAATCTCTCCTTCCTCTGGAGTGTAGCTCACTGATCTTCTAACAATCCCTTTCACATCAAGAATCATGGTAAGTTGAGTCTTGACTTGCTGAAGGGGTTCGACATCATACTCGTCTGTCTGTTGAGCTTCATCTATTTGATTAAACATTTAGCACATCACACATAAGTCAATAATCAAGAGATAGAAACAAAAAGAAACATAGATAACCATTAGTTACAATGATGTAATATATAATTCAAGTACAAAAGTTTTAAATACAAAGACATCTAATCATTACTTTTGTCTTCATCTGTCGTTCTTCACATGGAGGAGTTGAGGACGAGGCTCCTTGATCTTGGTTACTTTTTGCGCTCCTCTCTTGAGCTTGAGTGGAGGCTGATGCACCAGCATTACCTTCTTGAATATCATCATCCTCTTTATCCTTACCGCTCGGTCCTCCTTCATCAACATCTTCCTCAGAATCATCTTCGTCCTCATCATCATAATCATCATCATCATCATCATCATCATCACCATCATCACCATCATCACCATCAACCATCATCACCATACTTAATCTTTAATGGCTCGCTCTTTGATCCCTTCAGCTTTAGCAACCATCATCACCATCCTTAATCTTTAATGGCTCACTCTTTGATCCCTTGAGCTTTAGCAGTATCTTCTTGTTTTTCTTCTCAAGCTCCTTTATCATCTTCACCGAGGGCAACAGCAGCTCATGTTAACTCATGAGTGCTTGGTGGGCACGGCTTAGAGCTCTCTTGTACTGAGCGTTCTTCTCACCCAGCTATACCATCTGCTTTACCTCAACTGGATTCACTTCTATCATCTTTTGTAGCTGAGTAGCCCTTAGCTCATCGGTGGCCATCAGCCTCAGCACAATTCGGTTGAGGTTAGCCAGTTGCTCCTCTAACCCGACCATGGGTAGAGTTGGCCCATCTATGAATATGGATTGGGTGGATGGACCAAGTTGCTGAGTGGTGGTAGTAGTGGATGTGGTGAAGATAGGAGGTGGAATGGGAGTGGGATGTGGTGGAGTGGTTGTGGTAGTGGTGGTGCGAGGAGTGGTGGTGGTAGTGGTAGATGTGGTGGTGGTGGTAGGAGATGTGGTAGTAGTGGTGGCTGTTGTTGGAGCATATATTGTCATATATAGTGTATCCATCGCTTGTCGAATAGCCTAGGCTTAATGTAATACACCTGATATGTTATAAACACATGAAACAGGGTCATTCGCAGGAGCATATGCGAATGAGACTCAGTCATACGACTCAGCCATGCTAATGGACGAGTCGTGCGACTAAGAGATGCGATTAGGCCATTCATAAGACTGAACCATACGTATTGTCCAGTCGTACGATTGAACCCTACGCATGGCTCAATCATACGAATGGGCCCAGACGCATCTGATATGGGCTGAGGCCTATAAATACCAATTTCATTGTCTAGAGTGATTAAAGAGTGTGCCCGGGGCCTTGGTGTTGTCGGATGAGAGCGGAGATCATGCGTGATCTCCCCTTGCGAAGAGTCTTGATTCTTATGTTATAACAAGGTTGTAATCATTAGGTTTTATCAATTAAACCATTTTATTATTGTTCATGTTTATAGTTTCTCTCTTGGTTTTTGGTTTTATTTCCATCCGTCAAGAACACGCTCGGATGTCTACCGATCCAACGCCTTCACAATTGGTATCAGAGCGAGTTACTGCTTGAATGATCTAAGAGTCATTCTAGCAACCCGAGCTCTTGATTTGTAGATCTATTTCAGTTTCTTTGACATTAAACCCACTTCGTGTTCTTCGTGTCTTGCTCAGATCTTGTTACGTGTGTTGTTTCTATGTTAAAATCAAACTCGAAACCACGTTCTTATCACCCTTGCGAATCTAATGATGTCTATTTTGTTTCAGTTCACGTAAAATTCATCAAATTAGGGTATTTGGCATCCTTGGCAGCTGCAGATCTGAAAATCTGCGTGCAGACCCATTCGCGCGACTGGACCATGCTAATGGACCATTCATGCGACTAGACCATGCTAATGGACCATTCGTATGACTGGACCATGCGACTGGACCATTCATATGACTGGAATGTGACTGGACTAGTCTTATGACCAGTCATGCTACTGGACCGGTCTTATGTCCAGTCATGCTACTCGACCAGTCTAATGACCAGTCATGCTACTGGGCCAGTCTTATGAACAGTCTCATGAAGATATCATTCGTATTATCCAATCACACGAATGTAATAATTGTACTCCATGTCATACGAATGAACGATGTTCCACACCAAAAAAGAGGTCTGGAACTCCCTTCTGCATAGATTTAAGGATGAGCAAAGCACATTCACCTTGAGGTTCTTTTGTCAAATAAGTTCGATGGATACCCCATTATTCGTTGGATTTCCAGAATAGGTGACTGTAGTGAGAACACAAAAGAGAGAAAATAAGATGTCAGCAGTCGGTGCTAATTTTGTGGGGTAGTCAGGAGCATCTGACTATTTATGGGCCAATCAAGTTTTACCTATCCGCACCGAGAGGATTCTCATTCTTAGGGGGAATACATGTATTGAGAAATTGAAGATGCAATCAGAAAGTGATGGTGTGAACTGGTTTCCGACGATGAATCTGAGTGCATGCTGACTTGGTTAAGATTGTGAGTTGTGGATTGGAACCTTCTACCTTTTTCCCAATACACCGTATGCAGATGCTAGGAGAGCAATCCACCTTCCACTTTTTTCCCAATACACCATATGAAGATGCTAGGAGAGCATAATGTTTATATATTGGGATATGCTGAATTTGAGGGGGAATTTCTGTAGGTGTTAATGTTATGATGGTGTTATGCAAAGTAAATGAAAGCTATTGTGCTATGATGGGGAATCTTGTTGCTATGATGGTGTTATGCAAAGTAAACGAAAGCTATTGTGCCTAAATTCATTTTTTGGGATACTGTAGCTACCTGACGGATCAAAAACGTTGGCTAATATGGTTTTTCGTTTGATTCTATTGGAAACCAAAGCAAAGATTGACTGAAGATTGTAAGAGGTGTTATCTACTATTCGCAAGCAACGTCCAAGGGGGACTTTGTTGGAGCATATTATGTCATATATAGTGTGTCCGTCACTTGTAAAATAGTCTAGGCTTAATGTAATACACCTAATATGTTGTAAACACATGAAACTGGGTCATTCGCATGAGCATATGCGAATGAGACTCAGTCATACGACTGAGCCATGCTAATGGACCAGTCGTGCGACTGAGAGATGCGATTGGGCCATTCATAATTCTGAACCATTAGTATGGTCGAGTCGTACGATTGAACCATATGCATGGCCCATTCATACGAATGGGCCCAGTCGCATCTGATATTGGCTGAGGCCTGTAAATACCAGTTTCATTGTGCAGAGAGATTAAGGAGTGTGCCTGGGGCCTAGGTGCTGCCGGATGAGAGGGGAGATCATGCTCGATCTCCCCTTGCCAAGAGCCTTGATTCTTATGTTGTAACAAGCTTGTAATCATTAGGTTTTATCAATGAAACCATTTTATTATAGTTCGTGTTTATTGTTTGTCTCTTGGTATTTGGTTTTGTTTCCTCCCGTCAAGAACATGCTCGGATGTCTACCGATCCAACGCCTGCATAGTTGTGGCGGTGGGTGTGGCTGTGGCAGTGGTAGTAGAAGAAGATGTGATCAAAATAAACCTTCGCCTCTTATTTTTCTTCCCAAGGGGATGGCCCATTCTCTTTTTCCCTGAGCTCTTGGAGACTAAGGCTCCCCATGAACTGATGTGCTTGTCAGGGGTGTAAGTAGGATGAGTAACATCAGCAACAACACCCCTCGACTCAGCCTGGCATCCGCCAACAAACTCTATCCCTTTGTCGGTGGCTACAACCCGCCGACATTCCTCACTAAAGGCTCATCATCCGACTCCTCATCTTTATTGACCAAGAAGTCTTGGTGGAAAGCGGCCCTCTCTGTTCAACCAGGTGCCTCACCACCTTGACCCTGATCATCATCGTCATCGTCATCCTCTTCATTTATGGGTGCCATGATGGGCTCGATATCGGAGTCACTGTCATGGTGATGCCACTTCTTGAAAGATGGCACCACATACTCCGCATTGGCCAAATGACCAAATAGTCTCCTCACAGGGGGCTTTACTTGCTTCCCCTGGTAGACTTCATCCTACCCAATGTCGTATCATCCATAACCTCTAAAACAATTGCATCCTCCCTCTCTTTAGGCAGTGAATAAAGCTTCTGATCAATGATCATTTGTAGAAATCTTGGGTACATGCAGAACCCTTCCTTCCCCTTGCCTCTATGTTCTCGATCATATACATGAAAAGCATGTGACAGAAACTGAACGGGTGGTTCAACACTAGATCAACATATGCATTCTGGATTTGATCTGACATCTCGTCAAATCCCCTTCTCCTCGACGCAATGCATTTGAGGATGACGTGAGCTAAGAACTTAAACTGGCGGCACAGGTTGCTTTTGTTGAGCACACCTGCGTTGATGTCCCCAATGTACTTCATCCGTAGAAAGCAGCCCCTAACTGTCAGATGGTGTAGCTTGGTCGGGTGGTCACCATCTTCACCCAGATCCGGGACTTGCTTAAGATCTGCTAAAGTAACACCGATCTCCTATCTGAAGATCAAGCTCTAGATACTGTACGGCTCTGTGGACCTATCTACTGTAGCCCCTTCCCAGAAGGCCTGCTGTAGTGTTCTGTATGGCGTGCAGGGTGTAGATATGGCCTTGAAGATCCTCGATCTCCTGAGAAAGGCAAAGATCCCCGCAAACATGGAAGCATTCCGAGTGGTAGCATCTAAGTGAGCATAGATGTTGTGCTTGGGGCTCATGGTCCATCCTTCATCGATATTACTGCAATACAATAAACATGTACGTTAGATTTATGCATAACAGAAGATAGTTGAAACTTAAACTGTTTTAGATCATCCTTGTTCAATCATGCGATTGAATCATACGACTGAGTTTAGTCGTGCGATTGAGACTGCTGCTAAGTTCAGTCGTACGATTAAGCCTGCGACTGAACTTAGTCGTATGTTAAGCTATAGGGATGAGTCAGTCATGTGATTGCATCACCGATTGATTTATTCGTGTGATTGAATCGTGCGACTTATGTTCATACGGAGTGTCCATTCGCATATTGCTCTGTTCGACACTCCAACTTTTGAATCTTTGTCAAATCGTTAAATTAGAATTCGTGTTAGACTCATTGGATACACGGGGACTTGAAATATCACTTAATGTCCATTATATCAATGATTATGTCTAGTTAAGTAGTCTATTATTTTAATATGTCTTGATTTTAAAATAATCAGCCATTAGGGTTTTAATAAAACTAGTCATTAGGGTCTATTTCAGTCTCACAATACATGTAGATGAATGAGAAATTAGTTAGGATCAGAATCAGTGAGTAATCAAGGTAAACGAAATTCGGGCAGAGTGTTTGCATATGAGAGGGTTTTAAAAGCTTTAAAGGGTGGTGAGAAATGTGACTGACTCACCTCTTTATTTATAATGTTTTAATGTTCAGTCGTGCGACTGGACCCATACTCAAGTTCCATTCGTGCAAACGAGCCCATACTCATGCTCCAGTCGTGCAACTGGGGTTCAGTGGTGCGACTGGCTCACACTTCTTCATTCATTCATATGATTGGTTCTGTTATTTTGTCCAAACACATGGTTGTCCCATACTCATGGTCTAGTTGTGTGACTGGCTCTTACTTATGGTTCAATACTGCGATTGGCTCATCCTTATGGTTCAATCGTACGATTGGCTCATACTTATGAGCTTGAACTCTTTACACTTTCAAATATTTACCATTTCAACCTTTGATAAACATTACGACCTTTTAACATCATTTGATAACCTCAGACGTGATCGTTTTATTTTGGAACCGATTGGTCAATTCAGACGTGATCCCTTTTCATTTAAAACCCGATTGATACATGAGGCGTGACCCCTTTTAATTATTGATTCACAGAGTACATCCAGTTGTATAGTCCGGCATCTACACAACCAAAACTAGAAAATAGAAAATAACTTACAAATTTAAAAGAAAACAAGACATATTTTTGTAGTTTAGGGTTTCAGAGAATAGCTTCAAGTTAATTTGATAATTTCTAGAACAATTCATTATGGAATCATACATGTATATCAGAATAGTTTGGGAACCCCTTTTTAATATGCACTTTGATGCTAGATTCTTGTTTTGTCTGAGAGTCAATAACACTTTCAAGAAATCATACTAGAGCTATAAGATGAACACAATGATTTTGACTTTCAAGAATTGCAACCACGATGATTGTTAGCATGTTTGTCCACTTAAATCCATACACAGACTTTTGACTCACATTGGTGATGAATTAGGTTTAATTATTTCAACACGCATTTTTGGATCTCACATTTTTTTGGTAATCAAAATTCCTCTGGAGATTTTTTGAGCGGTCTATGGGTATTGGAGAAGAAGATACTATTCTAAGAGCTTTCAAAGAGATGCCAAGCCTCAGGTCAGTACCATCACACAGCAGAGAGGTGCAAACAACAATGAATTCTAGAATATTTAGATTTTTCTTATACTCTGGTCAGTGCCACCGCATAGTAGAGAGGCACACAACCTATCTTCTTGTTATAGCATATATACACAACGCACCAACAACATTAGTCATTAGCTTGATTGCTTTTAGCAGTTTTTACATGTGTGTTTGCTCATATTTCTGCTCATCCGCACATATTTGTGGTGTTTATTTTGCTCGTCACCCCTTACTAGAAATGCATTGATTGTGTTAACCAGAAAAAAGATGAGAACCCATAGCAAGTTGAATAATTAGTTTGAATTTTAATTCACCAATGAAGTCTACTCATTTATTGTATTGAATCTACCGACACATCATATAATGAACTAGCAACCTATAGGTCTACTTTCTCTATGTTACCTTGGTAGCAGACCAGTTTAACTATCATTTTTCTTTAGTTGTCCTTAGACTTCTTAAACTTGTACTTTGAATTTCGCATTTAGAGCGAATTACCGTTGAAGTCCCAACCAATTTGTTCCTGTGTACTATCATTTTCCATAAACTTTGAATTAGAATCACAGATTTGATTTCATTTCTTTCAACTAATCTACCCTCCCCTCTTGTTTTTTAAGTAAATAAATACTGTAACTAACTAAATACTAAACTAAACTATTCTTCCCCTAAAATTCTAAAACCGAATCTATTTTTGTGTTTTTGGATTTTAATAGACAAGAAAATAAAATAAAATAAAATAAAATTAAAAAATCATGTCGGACTAAGGACTTTCTTCCTCTAGAATCACATCACTTTTCTTTTTCACGCCATTAACCTCTAAAACATATAAAAACCTAGGTCTGTCAAATACTTTTGTGTAGAGGTCGGCGCATTGAAAATCAGTATTGATTTTAACAACATGATTAATTAATTTTCAAAACAGTCACGTATAAAGGGATAATTAATACCAAAGTGTTTTGTTTTAGGGTGTTGGACCAGATTTTTGGTGACAGCAATAGCCACAGAATTATCAATAAATATAGGGGTGTTAGAAAATTGCAAACTATAGTCACGCATTTGCTGTTGAATCCAGATGATTTGTGAACAACAACTTGTAGCAACAACGTATTCAGCTTCACATGTTGACAGAGCAACTAAGGTCTGCTTCTTACACTGCCTGGTGACTAACCGTCTACAAAAGAACTGACATCCCACTGATATTGACTTGTAATTCATTTTGCCACCACCATAGTCTGAGTCACTATACAATGTAAGTTCAAAGTCATCATCATGAGGATACCACAACCCGAGTGTTGGAGCACCCTTCAGATAACGAAAAATCCATCTGACCCCGATGAGATGATTTACTTTAGGTTTTGCCTCATATCTGGAACAAAGACACGTGGCATACATGATATCAGGACGCGAGGCTGTGAGATACGTGAGACATCCTATCATTCCTCTGTACATGGTGGCATCAACCACATCACCATTTTCATCGGGTGCCATGTCATGCTTCATGGCCCATGGAGTTTCAGTTGTTGAGGCATTCTCCATGTCGAATCGACTGAGGATATATCCTAAGCATTGAGCAGTTTGATCTGTTATGGAGTCTTTTTATAGATCCAAAGCATACAAGTCGTTATATCTTGAAGCTGACATAAGAACCTTATCCTCCTCAATTAGAAAGTCCTTCTTCAACATGTAGCACTTCTTGTTGTCAAATATAACTTTAAATCCTTTATCACAAATCTTGGAGACTAAAAGTTAGTTGTTCTGTAGTGTGAAAACTTTAAATCCTTTATCACAAATCTGGGAGACTGAAAGTAAGTTGTTCTGTAGTTGTTGAACGTAGTTGACCTTGTCAAACTTCACTTTCTCATTTCCAACTTCGCCTTGTGCGATGATATAACCTCTTTTTTTTCCCAGCAAATGAAATGTGTCCCCCTTTAATTTGTTTGACATTGAAAAGGAGGGACGAATTTCCTGCCATGTGGCTAGAAGCCCCACTATCAATAATGTAGGTATTAGTGACAACGCTATAGCGGACACCCTGCACATTTACGGAAACTTATTAGGTCAGAGTTGGGACCTAAGCCTTAACTGGCTTGGGTGACCCATAGGAATCAGATATCATAAACTCAACCCATTTTCCTTTAGAGGATAAGGACACATCCTTCTTCTTCTTGTTCTCACTATCAGACATGTTACTTGATTTTTCTTTCCATATGCTAGTTTTGTGTAAGGCATGTTTGTGGTAAACAGATGGCTTATTGTTTAAACTTTAGATTAACTAACACTCCTAGGTGGAATGTTAGATCTTACTTTAGAAAAACTTGGTTTTGAATCATAAAGTTGAATTCTCTCTTGGCATCTGATAATAAGGACAATTAGATGAAATGTGTCCTCGTTTTCCATATCTGTAGCAAGATCACACTTCTACAGATTGAAGAAAACTTTTTTGTGATATTGAGTTTAGTGAATGTGTGAGGTGAGTCTGGTTTGTTTTTGTCACTTCCCTTTTAGATGTTTCAGCCTTATTAACAAAAATAATTGTTTTAACATTTTGAACATCTTTAACTTGCACATCGTTTGGACTTTGATGATTTACATGATTTTGGTTAACTGGTTTAGTCATTTTGGGTTCTGAAATGGAAGTTTGTGAACCTAACCTTACATTAAAACTTTTAAATGCATCATCCAAATTCTCAACTGGCATTTTGCCTTTTGATTTCAAAGCAGACTCCTTGTGTTTAGTGCTAGATTTCACCGGTTTACCGATGGAATCAGGATCACTAACCAGAGGAGTGGACACCACATGAACCTTTATTGTATTGTTATTGAGAGGTCTACATTTTGTATTTAGAAGGATCTCATGTGGTGGTGGAAGTACTTTGTAACCCAAACCTTCCCCATTATTTCGTTCTTTCACTAATTTTTGAACTATATGAAAAGAAGTAATCCAACTATGCAGTTTTTGTTTTAAAGAATTAACCTCGACTTCTAAAACTGCATTCTCCTTTTTGGTTTCTTCTAAATAATTTAAATAAAACTTTATATCATTGGATTGATTTAAGGGAACAACCTCAGTTTCCCTTAGTTGTTTACCCAAAAGTTCTATCTTTTCTTTAAAACTGCACTCATTTTGTTTTAATATATGATTAGCTTCAATGCAGAGTTGTAAGTCATTTACTAAGTTATCATTGTGTAGAGAATATGCATAGAGGCTGAAGCGACCAAAGACTTTCTACATGCATGCTACACAAGTATTGAAGAAGAATGCTTCGGAAGTTTCACACATGCAACAGAAATATTCTAAGTGTGAAATCTTTCGAACCCAAGACCAATATCTTCCAAAGCCAAAGATGAAGTTTTCCGAAGCTTTAGAGACAAAGTCTTCCGAAGCCTCAACTCTTGAAGACAACTTTCTTCTAAAGACTTTTAGTAACATGCTTTATCTAATGTACTATTCCATAAAGCTGGACACCTTTCTGTTGTATCTCTGTAAAGTCACCAAATTGCATGAGTTGGTGAAAAGGTCCATGCTTTTGGTAACTGACATTGAGGTCTTGAGTTTGTAAACTTTCTACTTCATGTACTTTATCCTTTTTGTAATAGATAAGGATGTGAGCTATGGCATGTCATAATCACAAAGTCAAAAAGGCAATCTGCCTTTTTAACTCTACAATTGATTTTGTTTTGTGTTTAGTCAATTGTATCCAGCTGGCTTTCATGATATGGTCGGCTATAGGATGTAGTAAAATATCTCATGTTCTTGCAACTTTATTGATATGCTTTGTAACACTTGTAATAGAACATAGAGAAAGCAATATACTACATTCTTGAAAACCATATATTTGTGTTCTGTCTCTTACATTACTTGTGTTCTTAGTGTCTTATTGTGGTTAATCCAGTTCACTGTTTGTTTAAGTTCAGTTAATCTCCTATTTATGTTGTTGTGTTGTAAGTGAATCCCCTTCACCCATCTTGTATTTGGTATCAGAGCATTCCAGGCTGTTGATATAAGATCTCACCATCATAAGATCCCACACACAGACAAATACTAAACTTTTCAAATGGCAGCCATTTCCAAGACTAATATGGAAAGTAGAACCATGAACAAGTCCCCACTGATCATTCTTTATGACTTTGATACCTGGTGTCTGAGAATGGAAGGTTGCATCAGGTCTCTGGACACAAGAATTTAGGAGTCTGTTGAAAATGGACCTTTCATACCTAGCACTTCTTTTGCTACTAGTGCTGGTATGATCCCCAAGGATGTGGCAAACTACTCTAACGAAGATAGGAAGAGATTAGAGATTGATAGAAAAGCCCTGACAGCCCTTCAAACAACCCTTCCAAACTTTCTATAGTGAGGTTTCAAGAAGTGCAAAATAGCTAAGCAGTTGTGGGATTCAATGAAACTGATGTATGAGGGTTCTTCTGAAGCCAAGGAGAACAAGAAATATCTCCTGAAGCAGCAGTTTGAAAACTTCACATTCAAAACAGGTGAAACCATGACTAAGCAATACTTCAGGTATGTTGATATTATGGATGGAGGAGTTCCTCTAGAAAACAAAGATATTGTAAGGAAGTTCATGTCCTCACTTCCTAGGCAGTGGACACACTACTGTGTGGTGATCAAGAGGACAAAGAATCTAAAAACTCTTACTCTGATAGAGTTATATGGGATTCTCAGTGGCTACCAGATGGAGATGAACATGCAAGGTTCATCTGGCAACTCCAACAATCAAATGGGTTCAGCCCTGCATGTGGTTGAAAGGGATAGCATAGCATCCCAACATCATCCCATATGTTTCCCTGACAACTCACCTAAGGGTCCTTTCATCACCTTCCCTGAGACACCTAGAGAGAACTAGACCCAAGGAAGCCCATTCCAAAAGACAAGTTCTTCTCAAGTATTTGTGTCTTTTGATAAAAGTTGTTGTAGCTTCCTGTTCACCCTTGAAGACTTGGAGTGTATCCATCCAGATGATCTGGAGTACATGGAGATAGTCCAGCAGATGGCTCTTCTCACTCACAGAGCCAAGAAGTTCTACAAGCGGACTAGAAGGAAGTTTCCAAGCCATGCAACCAGTGGAAAGTTTGGTGGGATAAAGGCAAAGTCAAGTGTTACAACTGTAACATGATGAGCCACTTTGCCAGGGAGTGTAAGGCACCTAGAAAAAATGGTGGCCAAACACAATCTAGACCAAACTACACTGACAAAACCCCCAGAATAAGAAGCCAAAGCAACAGGCTGCTGTTGCTGTTGAAGAAGGAGGCTTTGACTGGAGCTTTCAGGTGGAAGCTGCCTCTCCAAACCAAGCACTAATGGCAGATCATGATGAAGCCAAGGTATTGGAACATCTCTGTATCCCTGGATGCATTACTAAAGTTAATAGAAACAGGTCCTATAACTTGGAAAAGAGATCTGATCTTGAGTCCTTAAACATTCTAAAAGCTTATTTTAGAAGGTCTGAAAATGATTATAAACTAAAGATTGAGGACTATAGAAAACCACTTCAGTTCTAAAACATGTGCACATAGATATTAGGACACAGATCAAGGATCTCATAACCAAGCTGACTGAGTGCCAGACTGAGCTTGTGATCAGCAAAGCCAGGGTAGACAAATGTGTTCTTGAAAAAGAGACCTTCAAGAACATGATATCCTCATCCCTGCACAACAAAGTGTGCTATCAGAACAAGCAGGGACTATGATCAAATGAGATAGCTCCTACACACAAAATCTTGTTTGTAAGGTCACCTAGGTGTTGAACTTGCGAAGATGAGCTTCCTCTCATAGATCCTTTGAGTGAAGAGGATGAAGAAGTGATAGTGAAGAATTCCTCTAAGAAGAGTGAAGAGTAGGATTCTACGAATGGCCACTATCCTTCAGAGGAGAAGAAGAAAACTATGATGACCAAGTCAATGAGAAAGAACTTGATTATGAAGAGCAAGAGGAAAGGAAGGAAGGCTTAAGGGATCAAGGCTACTTTTGATTCCAAGCAGAAACAAGTGTTTATATCTGCAGGATTTAAAGTAGTAAAGACTGAAGAAATCGACCTAAACTCTTCTGCTAAGAGTTCTGGTTCTTGCTCAAATCATCTTTGTAGCAAGAAGATGACTGATCTGCTGTGTACCACTGCTGCACAGCCTGGACCATCAAACTCCAAGAATAGTTCCTAGCCTAAAAGGACTCTCTCAGCATGTGCATAGATGAAGGTGGAGAGGGGATGTGACCAAAGTCAGTCTTGTTCCCAACAGAAAGCTCTTGGGAAGAAGAAAATTGAGTGTGTCATGTCTGAAAGTACTACTCATCTTGCTAAGGATTGTCCATACAATCCTAAAGATACTTTTCACATGACCAAGACAAAGACTTCCAAGAGTTCCAAGAAGATTCAAGCTACAGAAGGAAAATCTGTTTCCTTCGGAAGCTCCAAATCTAAGAAGAAGGGGAGTGGAAAATTGCATTCGGAAGAAAACTTGGTCTCTGAAGGAAGAGATACTTCCGAAGCACTGAAGTCTGCTGCAGTGTCTGCAGGTTCTTTCGAAAGCTCAGTCATCCAAACTTCCAAAGCATAAAAAGCTTCCAAAGTATCGAAGGTCAAGTCCAAGACTCCAAAGGTGGTGTGGAAGTCTGAGAAAAACCAAGTGATTGAGAATTCTCCATCAACAACAGCTCAAGATCCTCCTAGCATAACAATAGGATCTATTACTGTTGCATTACCTTTTATTTCTCTTAATGAGCCCAAGACAAGTAAGGCTTAGGTTTCCAAATGTAACTAATCATTTTCTTTATGCAAGGACAGCTGAAGACAAACAAAAATGTCTGGATCATTCATAGAGGATGTTCTAGGCACATGACAGGCAATAGGTCACTACTTCCGAACTTTGAAAGGATTGGTGGAGGGCCAGTTGCCTTTGGAGGAGAAGAAGGTGGTTACATTTCAGGAAGGGGCAAGGTCACAAATAGTAAGCTCAACATTGAAAAGATCAACTTTGTCAAGGAGCTTGGGTACAATCTTCTGAGTGTATCCCAATTTTGTCATCAGAGTCGTAACATGCTCTTTACTAAGCATGAGTGCATTGTTCTCAAGCTCGGGGTGGTCATTCCTCATGAGCATATTTTGCTTAGAGCCCCCAAGAAAGGGAACATGTAAAGGATGGATTTGCAAGAAACATCTCCCTGTAGAGAAGTTTCATGCTTTCTATCTAAAGCCAACAGTGATGAGTCTTTCCTATGGCATAAAAGAATGTGCCATGTAAACTTTAAAAACATGAATAAAATGATTAAGAAAGATTTCGTAACTGGAATGCCAAAGAAAGAGTTTACAAGTGATGACCACTGTGTTGCATGCCTAAAAGGGAAGCAACATAAGGTATCTCACAAGCCTAATGAAAGGAACTCCATCACTACACCCATACACTTGTTACATATGGATCTCTTTGGCTCCACTAGTGTAATGAGTCTAGGAAGGACCTCTTACTGTTTGGTGATCACAGATGACTTTACAAGATTCACTTGGGTCTTCTTCCTTAGAAGTAAGGATGATACTCCTAAGATTCTAAAACGTTTCATCTTGAAGATTGAGAATCAATCTGATCACAAGGTCAAAATCATGAGACGTGATCAGAGAACTGAATTCAAGAACCAAATCCTTGATGCATTCTGTGATGAAAAGGGTATTTCAAGACGATATAGTGCTCTAAGGACTCCTCAATAGAATGGTGTTGCTGAGAGGAGAAACAGGACACTGATTGTAGCTGTAAGAACCAAGTTGTTTGACTCTAAGCTGCCCATCACCTTCTGGGCAGAGGCAGTCAACGTTGCCTGCTATGTGAAAAATAGTGTTTTAGTAGTCAAGACTCATTGGAAGACTCCTTATGAACTTTGGTACAAGAGGAAATCTTTCATTGGTTTTCTTAGGTGATTTGGTTGTCCTTGCACCATCTTGAATACCAAGGATCAAATTGCCAAATTTGCTGAGAAATCAGATGATGGACACTTCATTGGATACTCTTCCCAAGCTAAGGCTTATAGAGTATACAATCTCAGAACTAGAATTGTTGAGGAGTCAGCCAATGTGACTTTCAATGAACACACACCCTGTGTGGCTGGTTCTGGTCCTGAATGGCTCTTTGATCTTAATTTAGTTACCAGCAGTTTTAACAAATCTTGTGAGACTATTTTAGGATCTATAGATAATCTAAACACAAGTGATCCTGATCCAAGATTTGAGCTGAGAAGACCTTCTAGTAACACATCTTCAGCTCCAGTTGGAACTACTTCTGCAAATGAGGTTTCTATCAACACTACAATGACAAACTTAGCTCATACATTTGGTATGCCTTCAAATTCTAGCTCAAAGGCTCCATAACAGATAAAGATGCTTCAATTATAGAAGACAGTGATGGTAGTGGTGACTATGATAAAGACTTTCATGATGCTGATAACCACTCCATAGATGTCAACCTTAATGATATCACACACTCCTTGGATCAAGTCTCTCTTAATAAGTGTGCTGATGTGGTGGGTGAAACATCTATGCCAAATCTAAATTTTTCTAATTTAGATCTTTTTTAGCAACTTGCTATGATCCCTCAGCTAAGGACCCACAAGTCCCATCCCACCCCAAACATCATTGGAGATGTTGTTAGAGGGGTAAGAAAAAAAGGACAAACCCATGAAGCAAATGTTTGTCCTCACTCTTGTTTCTTATCCCAGATAGAGCCAAAGAAAGTTGATGAGGCTCTTATAGATGCTAGTTGGGTTGAAGCTATGCAACAAGAGCTGGTTTAATTCAAAAGGTAGAAAGTTTAGAACCTTTGTCCTCTTCCTTATGGAAAGACTACCATTGGAACCAAATGGGTGTTTAGGAACAAGAAGGATGATAGATGCATTATCATCAAGAACAAAGCTAGACTAGTTGTTCAAGGGTACACACAAGAAGAAGGGATTGACCACACTGATCGCTTTCCTCCTGTAGCAAGACCGGAAGCTGTTAGGATGTTCCTGGCATTTGGATCATCCAAGAACTTCAAAGTCATTCAACTTGATATGAAGTGTGCTTTTCTTTATGGAGTGATTGATGAGAAGGTGTATGTCAAACAGCCACCTGGTTTTGTAGATCCTGAAGGGGAGTGTGTAGATGAGCACTTATTCAGGGCTATGATTGGGTGTCTTATGTATCTTACTGCTAGCAGGCCTGATATCATGTTTGCCACCTGCATTTGTGCAAGATATCAAGCCAACCCTATGATGTCTCATCTTATCACTGTTAAAAGGATTCTAAGATACCTTAAAGGTGCTTCAACAGTATGCTTATACAACAAAGTTTACATCTGGGGGATGTTAGTTTCTTGGTGGAAGGGTTGTCTCATGGCAATGCAAGAAACAATCATATGTCTCTGCATCAACTGCTGAAGCTGAATACACTGCTGCTGCAAGCTGCTATGCTCAAGTGCTTTGGATTCAGAATCAGATGCTGGACTATGGATTCAACTTCAAGGAGACTCCTATTCATATAGAGAACAATAATGCTATCTTAATCATAGAGAATCCTGTGTAGCACTCAAGGACCAAACACATCAATATCAGGTATCATCTAATAACAAATAATTATGAAAAAGGATTAATTAAACTAGTCAAAGTTCACACAGATGAACAATATGCTGATCTGTTCACAAAGGCTTTTTTCTTTCTTCATCCTTAAGCTACCTCAAAATGGCCAACTCCCCTCACGGAAATGACCCAAACTTTATCATGCCACTTCACATGCAACACAACCAATTTGCTCTGTTAAGCTTTAAGAAAGATCCTCATTTCTCAGTGGTTTGTTGTTTCTTAGCTTTGTCCAACTATTTCATCTCCCTAACCATTGATCCACCAGTTTATGAGGATCATCTACTTGAATTTTGGAAGACCTGCCAAGAGGTCGTAATGGATGGGGAGAAGGCACTGTCTGCCACAGTGTAGGGGAGAACAGTCTTCATCACTTCGGCCATCATCAACATTCATCTTCAGCTGGATGATGAAGAAAGTGAGGTTTCTTTCCTAAAGAAGTTTTCAATCATTCTTTTGAGTAAATGGGGTATGTGGGAGATTTCTCTGTAAAGACCTTTAGGAAAGGGAAGGTATCATAAAAATCAAAGATTTTTGTTTGATTCTACTCAATCAACTCTTGTTATCGATTCTGAAACCACATTTGTATCGGAAATAAGGTGAAATTTCCATAAAAAGTTTAATGAAGACCTAAGTTTCAGAATGTTAAACCTAAATCAATCAATGAACCAACTGATAATGAAGAACACAAAAACATGTCTTATTGATGTAACATAATACACCTTTTCGACTTCAATGAGCATGCAAACCAACACAAATTCTTATCATCATGAAAAACCTTGATATTCATGTTTGTTGTAAGAACAGAGCATGATGAAAAATGAAGCATTTGTAACAAATCAATGAAACAATATCTCATTAATGATTCAAACATAGAAACTGTGATTGTTGAATAACAAACTCACCACTTGCTATGACAACAATGCAACAGAAATGACAAACATTCATCCTTGTCCATTTTGAAGTCAAACTGATAACTAACATGGAGCAAGCTCCATAATGTCAGTAGTTCGGTAAACCCTGATGTGCCTGAAGCTGAAGGACTTAGAGATATGATCAGATTCTTATCTACCACAATGGTAGCCTATGCTATCACTATGAGACCCAAAATCTATGAGAATCTCATCAGGTCCTTCTGGAACTCAGCTGAGGTAGTTGAAGCTGATGATGTGAAAACACTAACTGGGAGAATCAACAATGAGCTCACTTTGAGTATCACTGAAGATTCTGTTAGAAGATGCTTACAATTTGGTGATGATGCTAATTCTCCTCTGGAGCTAGATGATGAAGAAATAACCACATTTTATGTTGATATTGGTTATGAAGGATGATATGAAGCAAAAAGAATTGTTAAAGGATTAGTTGATCTACCATGGAGATTCATAATTCATATGTTTCAACACTGTCTGTCCTAGAGAAAGACAGGATGGAATGACATTCCAGTCTTCACATCCTCAGCAATCTGTGCTCTCTGCACCAACAGGCCATTTAATATGTCTACATATGTTTTCAATGGCCTGATTTCAAAAATTCAAGAAGGGAGAAGATACCTGATCAATGAATAATTCCTTGATATTGCTAATGAAGGATCAGTGCTTGATATTCCTCACTATGATGCAAGATCCTACAAATACATTAAGAAGAGGGACCCCAGAACTTTTACAGTGGTGCTCACTCACCTCTTCTTCCATGGATGATTCAATAAATAAATGAAGAAGGTCAAGCACAAGCACAACCATCACCACAACCGTCACCACCACCATCACCACAACCGTCACCACCACCATCACCACAACCATCACCACAACCAGCACCACAACCATCACCACAATCATCACCACAACCATCACCACAACCATCACCGCAACCATCACCACAACCATCACCACAACCATCACCACAACCATCACCACAATCATCACCACAACCATCACCACAACCATCACCACAACCATCACCACAACCAACACCACAAACAACCCCTCAACCTTCACCAATATCACCTCATCATCACTCACCTATATCACCTCATCATCCCTCTCCAATATCACCACCACATCAATCACCTATATCACCATACCAATCTTTGCCATCACATGATTACCTTGCTGAATTTAGAGGATCAACTAGTGCTTCTAAAACATCCAAATCATCTTCTGATAAGCAGAATCATCATAATCAAATGCCTGCAAAAAGAGCAACTTCTAAGACTGCTCCCTCAGAGAGCTTTGCTGAATCAAATGTGAATAGGCCTGATAAAAAGGATGAGTTAATAACTGAACTGTTGCAAAAAGTTGAAAGAATGGAGGGAATACTAAACGAAAGGGCTAGAATAATTGATGATAGAATTCTAGAGCTTGATGAAAAGGAGTAGGAGCTGAGAGATCTCAAAGAAAAACATAAAGCTGAAATGAAGGAGAAAGAAAAGGAAATTGAAACTTTAAATGCTGCACTTAATCATTCAAGAGAAGAAGTCATTGGACATATTGACACTCTTGCAATTCAAACAATAGGAATGGAAGAACAAGAGAACACTATACAAGAACAAGCTGAAATCATCTCTAATATTGAAAACGAAATTGATAGCAAAAACGAAATGATCTTTGAACTTGAGCTGACAATTAAGATTCAAAGAAGTGAAGTGGATGATGATAAGAATGATGAACAAGAAAAGGTTGATAATGATGATAACAACTTTGTTTCTGACAATGAAGAACAAGAAGGTGATAAAACTCAAACAAAGAATGAGGAACAAAGTCTAGATATAGTGATATACTCTCGAAAAACATATGTTGATCACACTGAGAAATCTGAATTTGAGGAACTTTTTAGTGCTTTAGACAGCTTTACATCTGAAGAATTCAGTGTAGATGATGACTTTTGGGAATTTGTAAACCATCAAAGGACTGATTCTGATCCTATTGTATTCATCCCCAAATCCCTAGTTCCTTTGGAGAAAGAGCTAAGCATGCATATTGTCCCTGCTTTGTCCTTAACTGAAGAACAAAAAGAAAAGATAAGAGAAATGTGTGAAAAAGAAAGAGAAAAAGAAAAAGAATTAGAAAAGGAGAAGGAGGAAATAAAAGTGAATGATGAAGAACAAACAACACCCAAGAAAGTGCCTAAAGTGATTGAAAAGGGTGAAACTTCAAGTCCAAAAATTCAAACTTATTCAAGAAAGAGAAAATATCTAGCTGAAAAAGCTAAGGGTAAAAGACCAGTAATTGAAGAAGAAAGTGTTAAGAAGAAGAAAGATGATCAAAGAAGCCTAGCTGCTATTGCTGAATTTCTTGAAGAACATGAGCAGGCTGAAGCTCAGTTAAAGAAACAATCTATTATCATTGATCTAGAAGCGGGATAGATGGCTGGTGGATATGATGCTGAAAAGGATGTTCATTTGGACGGTCCTATGAAAACAGAATAGGCAGTGGAAGAAAAGGTGTCTAAAGCCCAAACTGATGACTTGATGATCAAAGTAATGTCTCTAATC
Organism: Flaveria trinervia; assembly: GCA_025506515.1. NCBI lineage: Eukaryota > Viridiplantae > Streptophyta > Magnoliopsida > Asterales > Asteraceae > Flaveria > Flaveria trinervia. The sequence goes on from CM046447.1 coordinate 37,288,338, forward strand.
AATCAAGGTTATGATCCAGATGAAGTATTTGGGATGACTTATGAGGGAATGAAGGAAGAGGAAGATAAAGTGAAAAAGCTGCTAGATCCAAATATTGAAATAGAATATGAAAATGCAATCACCAAAGATGCTCCAATGCATAAAGAGTCTTCTATGAAGAAACCAACTGGGTATGAAAGATCATTGCCAAGAAAGGTTCCCCTACCCAAGTTGTCTTCAATGAAGAAATCATCCCCAACTCATGAACCACTATTTCCTGATCCTTATAGTATGACAGATAAGGAAATGAAGGATTACCTCACTAGTCAAGGCTTCACCAAAAGAAAACTGGCAAACATGAAGACTAATTCACTAAAAGCTGCAACACTTAGGTTGATAAATGATAAGATAGAAAAGTTAAAGCAGTTAGAAGAAGAAGTGCTAAATAAGAAGCCAAGATCAAGAGTTTCTGCACATGACATGAATCTTACTCATAAAGATCAAGACTATCTTGCACCTCTTATTCTTAAATATCCAGAGTGGTTTGCTGAACCCTCCCAACTAAAACTTCAGGAAGGGTTGACCAGTGATGAGATGATCAGGGGAGTACCTACTCCAAAAGGCAAAATAGACCAGAAAATTATTGCCTAGAAGTATGATAGTTCATGGATTATATTTATGATTAAAAATGTCTCTGGTCTAGTGCAATTTATTACAGAGTACTCTGCTCTGGTAAATGCACTTGAGATTCATGATCTGGAAGAACTAGCTAATCTGGAGTTGATCAACCATAATGCTATGTTTAGAGGATATGAATATGAAGGAATACTCAAAATGTTCAAGAGAACCAACAACTGCAATTCTTTGAAAACAACATGTATGATAAAAGACAAAACATTCAAGAACCCTTTGGGGATGAAACAGACAAAACCAGCTGAGGAAGTAGTGTTTCCTGAACTTAGAGTGAAACCTACTGAATCATTGAAAAGAAAAATGGTAGCTAGTACACATTCCTCAACACCAATTTCAAATGTTTATTAGGAGGAGAAGACCTATGAATCGGTGATTGAGAGGATGTGGGGAGGCAAAGAAGGTGCTGAAATCTGATTATTCAGTGGCTATGAAATGAGACTACTCGATCAATCATACATTCAATACATATACACAAGGCACTTCAGAGAATATTGTTAGGATCTCAGCCCTTGGTTTAATCGATTGAACAGATATAGCAGCGGAATAGCTCAGAATTAGACAAATTCAAGCAAGAACATTCGATATAAAGCGATAAAAGAATTTTGTTATATAGAGAGAAATATCCGACAAAAGGAATATTGCATTAAGATTGTCGGCCTCAAAGGCACGATTACAGGTGAGTCATTCTTCCTTATAAAGGAAAGAGTGACGTAGGCTGATGTCACTTGAAAGTGACATGTAACCGTTTTATAACTACTGATGTTTAACAACTACTGAAGATGTCAACAACTGACATCTTCTTACAAATGTTCCTAAGTGTTAAACATCTTATTTACAACTACTGAAAAACATAAAACTACTGATACTACAACAACTGAAGAACAACCTCTTCAGTTGTTTACAAGTACTGAAAAGGAAATAAAACTACTGAAAAGTAAACAAACTACTGAAAGGAAAAGAAAACTACTGATGAAGAAAAACCATCACAACAACTGAAGAAGCCCTCTTCAGCTGTTGTCATCAGCTGTTAACATCAGCTGATGTCTTCAGTACTTGATCATCAGACTTTGTCTTTCAGCTGTTGATCTTCAGTCTTTGTCTTCAGTACTTGAGAAATACTTCAGCAGTTGTATTCTTCAGACTTTGTAGAACAGCTGATCAGGTCTTCTTCAGCTATTGTGATGTCCTGTGGGACTTAGAGGTTTCTCTGATCAGGCTCATTGGTTCTTTTGGTCCAACAAACTCCCCCTGAACCAATGCAGCCAAAACCTCTAAGTTATTGATGAGTCCCACTTATTTTGGCAGATAGATTGGTCTTTTTATCCTCTTGATCAGATCAGAAGTGACCCTTTTTCAGCACCGGCCTGGGAAGAAGTCTCTGATGATCTGTTTGGCATGATATGGTTGGGAGCTCTGTATTGGGGACTTGGACACTGAGCTGTTACCCCAACCATGAGATCTACTTCCCGTGTATCAGCCTATAGGATTCCCTGGTGTAAGCCCTTAGAAACATGATCTGCTCATCCATAGTCAGCACCTCAGGCACACCATCAAACAGTCCTTCTCGGCCATACACTTCAGATATGTACTTGGCCTGTTTTCCATTCTTGAGCTCAACCGTGGTTATTTGTCTGTAAGCAAACTCATCTGGATGAGTCCCTTCTAAGAGCAGGTTGAGCTCTTCTTGTTTGAAGTTTTCAAGTCTTTTGTAAACCAATCCCTTCTTTATGATTTTATTCTCCAACATCTTTTGGGGTGGTTGTTTGGCTTCATAGGCTTTCTTGAACTCTTCTACAACTTCCCAGGGGGACACTACAAGAACCACAGTGATGTCTTCGTCGACAACCCTCTTCACTTGGCCCTTGTATTTTGAAGGAATTTCTTTCTTGACAATCCGGTGTGCCACCCTAGGATCAGGCCATATCCTTACTTTTTCCCTTTGGTATTGAAAGGTATTAGCAAGGGTGTACAATCTTAAAACTTCTTTCTTCATACTAATCATTGAAGAGGATGTGGCATATGCTTTGTCAATGCTTTTCAGCATTTCCTCATCATGTCTTTGCATTTGTTCCTCTTCAATCTTTATCATCACATCATGCATTTGAGAAGCAGGAGTGATGGACATTGGATTAGCCTTAGGCAAAGTAATAACTGCAGAGAGTGGCAGTCTGTCTTCATCCTCCTCTTCTTCTTCATCAGCCCAAGTACCTTTCTTTTCTTTTGGCTAGGTACATCACTGGCAGTGGGTTTTGGGGGTAAAGTATTTGGTTTTGTGGGTTGGATGGTTGGTTTAGAGGGTAAAGGGGTTGTTTTAGTGGGTTGTGGAGGTAGTGATTTTGAGGATAGAGGCTTTTCAGACTGTTTTAGCATTTTGGCTGTAAGGGAGGCTTTAGTAAATTTTGTCAGTTCTTTTCGGTTCCCAACCCCAGCTTCATTTAATGCCTCAATCACTAAACCCTTGGAGTATGCTTCAGACGAACAAATCTTGGTGGTTATTGCCAAGATGTTGTCCCTGGTCCATGCCCTTATTTCTATCAGAGATCTTCCCAAGTATTTGGCTATAAATCTAATCATTATCTCCAGCCTTTCTCTTTCTAAGGCATCATAACTAGCCCATCTTGAGTTGATCTCCTCTATCTCCAACCTTCTAATCTCGGAGTCTAGTTGTTGGATGTCAAAACCCTGCCTATATAACTGATCAATGATTTTATCCATTGAACGGTTATGGTTGGCATCAGCTTCTTTCACCGTATCATTCAGCTCCTTCTCCTTCTCAGACTCTCTTTGTTTCCTCTTTTGATATGTCACATGAAAGTCTTTTTGACTTTCATTCACTTCAGCTCTTTTCTCACTTTCCTTCTCCTTCACCTTCTCTGATTCTTTCTCCTTCTCCCCATCTATCCTCTTCCTTTTTACTTTAACTGCCTGACAAAATAAAATCATAAAGAAGGGATTGGTTTACAAAAGACTTGAAGACTTCAAACAAGAAGAGCTCAACCTGCTCTTAGAAGGGACTCATTCAGATGAGTTTGCTTACAGACAAATAACCACAGTTGAGCTCAAGAATGGAAAACAGGCCAAGTACATATCTGAAGTGTATGGCTGAGAAGGACTGTTTGATGGTGTGCCTGAGGTGCTGACTATGGATGAGCAGATCATGTTTCTAAGGGCTTACACCAGGGAATCCTATAGGCTGATACACGGGAAGTAGATCTCATGGTTGGGGTAACAGCTCAGTGTCCAAGTCCCCAATACAGAGCTCCCAACCATATCATGCCAAACAAATCATCAGAGACTTCTTCCCAGGCGGTGCTGAAAAAGGGTCACTTCTGATCTGATCAAGAGGATAAAAAGACCAATCTATCTGCCAAATAAGTGGGACTCATCAATAACTTAGAGGTTTTGGCTGCATTGGTTCAGGGGGAGTTTGTTGGACCAAAAGAACCAATGAGCCTGATCAGAGAAACCTCTAAGTCTCACAGGACATCACAACAGCTGAAGAGACCTGATCAGCTGTTCTACAAAGTCTGAAGAATACAACTGCTGAAGTATTTCTCAAGTACTAAAGACAAAGACTGAAGATCAACAGCTGAAAGACAAAGTCTGATGATCAAGTACTGAAGACATCAGCTGATGTTAACAGCTGATGACAACAGCTGAAGAGGGCTTCTTCAGTTGTTGTGATGGTTTTTCTTCATCAGTAGTTTTCTTTTCCTTTCAGTAGTTTGTTTACTTTTCAGTAGTTTTTTTCCTTTTCAGTACTTGTAAACAACTGAAGAGGTTGTTCTTCAGTTGTTGTAGTATCAGTAGTTTTATGTTTTTTAGTAGTTGTAAATAAGATGTTTAACACTTAGGAACATTTGTAAGAAGATGTCAGTTGTTGACATCTTCAGTAGTTGTTAAACATTAGTAGTTATAAAACGGTTACATGGCACTTTCAAGTGACATCAGCCTACGTCACTCTTTCCTTTATAAGGAAGAATGACTCACCTGTAATCGTGCCTTTGAGGCCGACAATCTTAATGCAATATTCCTTTTGTCGGATATTTCTCTCTCTATAACAAAATTCTTTTATCGCTTTATATCGAATGTTCTTGCTTGAATTTGTCTAATTCTAAGCTATTCCGCTGCTATATCTGTTCAATCGATTAAACCAAGGGCTGAGATCCTAACAAATGGTATGAGAGCCAGTTAATCATTGATCGATCTAACAATTGATCATTGAAACTGTTCAATCGCTCTAAGTTTGATCGAATTAGCAAATTCGCAAGGATCTGTTATAGAGATTGAGAGTGTATCGCTTCTGGCCGTTTTATTTGAGGTTCTGTGTGGTTCTGAGCTAAGTTTATTGTAATTTTACTTGAATCTGTCTGAATTTCCCCAATGACTACTTCTTCGAATGATCCTTTCAATACTGGATCCTCTACCAAGCCTCCGATCTTGGTGAGGAATGAGTATAACATTTGGCAGAGAAGATTGCTCCATCACCTGTCTGTCAATAGCTCAGGTTGTTGGACATCTGTGGTACATGGACCACATAAGACAATGGTGAATGATCCGGAAACAAACCAGTTGGTTCCAAAGAAGAAGGAGCAATACTCCGATGAGGACAAGAAGTTGTTTGAAATCGATGCAAAAGCCCATGGAATTTGGCTATGGCTATTCCTAATGAATTTACTCTGGGCTTCTGCATTGTGAGTCTGCTCATGACCTCTGGAAAGCCATCAAAGAACAATTTGGTGGTACTGATGAGGTTTTAGCAAACAACAGGGAAATCCTCGCCCAACAATATGAGACTTTCTCTCATAGAAAGGGTGAGACTCTGACTCAACAATTTGAGCGGTTTTCATGTTTAATCTCTGAATTGAAAATGGTTAAACATGAATATACCAGGAGTCAGATGAACCATAGATTCCTAAGATCACTGCCTGAGAGATGGAACACATATACCATTGTTCTACGCTCAAATGCTGATGTTGATCGCCTATCTCTCACCCAACTTCATGGGAAACTGCTTACATTTGAGAGAGAGATAGAGCAGAAAAGGAATTGGTTTCATCTGGCAAGCTTACTGAGGATTTTGTCCAAGGGAACACTGCCCTGATTGGACATCAAGAGTCAGAATATGCGTCATCTGAAAGCCAGTATGATGAGCATATTGATTCTCTACAAACACTATGTGCCTGCCTTTGTGAGTGTTGATAGTTATTCTGCTGGTAGTAATAGTGACAATCTATGTTTCATCATGGATGATCTCAAGGGGATTGCTGATGATGACTTAGAAGAGATGGATATTTTGAGCCAAATGGCCTTGATAAATATCAGATCTCAGAAGTTCTACAAAAGAACTGGAAGGAAATTCCCAGGACTCTCTGGCAAAACCAAACTTGGTTTTGACAAGAGTAAGTTGAAGTGCCATAAATGCTACAGGCTTGGACACTTTGCAAGAGAATGTAGATCATCTGGATCAAACTCTCCTGCACCTTTTGTGACTTTTCCTGGCAATAGTCAACAAAACAGAGGGCAACAACTGTCAATTCTGGTTATCATCATCACCACAATCTCCTGCATATTTTGTTCCACAGGGGCCAATGCCATATCCATACCCCTGCTATTACATGCCACAACCAGGCCAGGTTCAAGCACCCACTGCTCAGCAACCACATGCACTCCCTGAGCCCCAACCATCCCAATCTCATCAACCTAATCAACCTCAACAACACAGCTTCTTCACACCAGGAGTTGTTGACTGGAGCAGCTTACCAGATGATGTGTCTGGTAATGAACAACTGTTCTCAGGTGCTGGTCAACATGGTGGTGAGCATCCTTTTGGAAATCTAGCTCTCATGGCTTTGGAATCCTCTGATGGATCATCCTCAAGTACCTCTTCAACACAGGTATCACAGGTATCCTCTGAGGCTAAGGCCAAATTATGTTCTGAAACTTGCATAGCAGCATTTGCCTCTATTAGAGAAGCAAATGTGGCTTTAATCAGTAAAATGTAGAGCTAGAACAAATAATTTCCAAAAATAAAGCTGAGTTTGAGTCTGTACTGAAAGAGAAAACTGATGAGATTTAAAATTAAAATGCCAAATCTCTGATGATAAGGCTAGGGAGGATGTACTCTTAGAGAAGTACAAAGACCTCAAAGATACTCTTGCTGTCACCCAAGTAGAGTGTGATCGATGGGTACAATCTTGCAAGGGCTTTGAAATGCTTCTTAGTAAGCAAACAGCTTCCAATGTGAAGTTTGGAATTGGTTATAATCACACTGCTCCTCCTACAGATTTTGCTTCAAGAGCAGGAGTAGAATCTGATGGAGAAAGTAATGACCAATCCACCTCATCATGTGATTCACTACTTGAAAAGCACCATCAGTAGTTGAAGTCAGTAGTAATCCCTCTGTGAACCTATCAGCTGAGATTGATGGTTCAACTGCTGACACTCACATGATCAATGAGTTGATCAACCCAAGTGTTATCCCTAGAAGTACTGAGGGTACTGGAGAGCAGGGGATAACATCTGGAGTTCAAATCCCAATAACTGATAGCACTAAAGAGAAGAAAACTGTCAGTAGGAAGGATTTGAAGCCTACTAGGGAGTTGACAAGAAGGCAAAAAGTGCTTCTAAACTGCTGAAGAGCAAGTCTTCAGTAGTTTCATCTTCTTCAGTTGATGATCAACAGAGGATGAAGAAGAAACCATGTGAAATATGTGGTCTATTCAATCATCTCACAGATGATTGTTGGTACAAAAAGGGATCCAAACTCAAAGAAAAGGAGAAAATTAAAGAAAACTTGGCTAAAATGAAAACTGAGTTTGAGTCCAAGGTTTGTACCAGCAGCATCAAATCCTGTTACTCCTATGTCCAAAAAGAAATCTAAAAGGGAAGGAGTGCAACAGGCAATAGCTGAGGTTGCTCAAAAGAAGATGGTGCAACACAAGAACTCATCATCAAACACCAATACCAATGTGTCTGAAGAGCTGAAAGCTCTTTCCCAGAATCAGACACAGCTGGTAATGATGGTTCAACATCTGTTGGGAAGAGTTAACAACTTGATGGCCCTGTGTTGAAACCTCAGAAAAGGAGATCCAAGCCAAAGGATTCCTCTTCTACACCATCTCCTTCACCTCAAGCTATTGTGCCCAATAAACCTGTTAGTTTACCATCTATTGATGAGACCAGGCCCAAAACCAAAAAGGTTTGGGTCTCCAAAACTAACTGATTGTTTATTAATGCAGGTCTCTTCAACATGCCAAAGTAGCATCTGGTATGTAGACAGTGGGGGATCTATGCATATGACTGGGAACAACTCACTTCTTAATGACTACTCTCCAGGAAGGAAGGGTTTTGTTTCCTTGGCAATGATGCAAGAGGTTACATCATCGGGAAGGGCTTTGTTTCCAATGGGGAAATAAGGTTGATGATGTCAACCATGTGGAAAATCTCAAGTATAACCTCTTGAGTGTCAGTCAAATGTGTGATAAGGCCATGTTGCCCTTTTCACAAGCCAGAACTGCAGGATTCTGTCATCCAAAGTTCTGAGTTTGATTGACAAGGTATTGGATGCTCATACTCCTGAAGGCCAACAGGACAGGAAGAATGTATGCCTTAGATCTTTCCAAGAAAATAGATCTCAAAGGCCATCCTTGCCTATTTTCCAAGGCCTCTCCTCAAGAATCTAATCTATGGCATAGAAGGCTGGGACATGTTAACTTCAAGAACATGAATCAGCTGATACACCATAGTTTAGTAAGGGGAATGCCTATGAAGGAGTTCAAGTGTGAAAACAACTACACTGCTTGTTTGAAAGGAAAACAGCACAAGGTTTCATTCCCACCTATTGAAGAACCAAAGTCCACTGCCTGCTTACAACTTCTTCACATGGATCTCTTTGGTCCTGTGAGAGTGATGCGCATGGCAAAGAAGAAATACTGTCTGGTAATTGTGGATGATTACTCCAGATTTGTATGGACTTTCTTTCTACATTCAAAGGATGAAGTTGCACAGAAGATAATAAACTTTGTGTGTATGTTGAGAAGCAGTATTCCCTCTCCGTCAAGTGTATTAGAAGTGACAATGGAACAGAATTCAGGAACAATACACTTGATGAGTTCTACCTTTCCAAGGGAATAAAGAGGCAGTTTAGTATTCCAAGAACTCCTGAACAGAATGGAGTTGTGGAGAGAAAGAACAGGACCCTCATTGAAGCTGCAAGGTCTATGTTGGCTGATTCTGGACTGCCATTGACCTTTTGGGCTGAAGCTGTCAACACAGCATGCTATGTGCAGAATAGAGTGCTAATAAATCAGAGGTTGATGAAGACTCCATATGAAGTTCTACATCATTTGGCCCCTCTCATTTCATTCTTTAGAGCATTGGGTGTCCCTGTTTCATTCTCAACACAAAGGATCAGCTCCAGAAATTTGATCCTAAGGTGGATGCAGGGTACTTTGTTGGTTATTCATCAACTTGCAAGGCATACAGAGTCTTCAACTGCAGAACAAAAATGGTTGAAGAGACTCTACATGTCAAGTTCAATGAATCTCCAAAGGACAAGATTCCACAAAGCCCTGTGGAGCTCTTTGATTTGGACATACTGCAATATGTTCCTTATCAATCTCCTGCTGTTGCTCCTGTCAACAGTTCACCACCTGGTGTTACTGCTGAAGATGATGATGATAGTAGTAATCACCTCTTCAGGTTTAGTGACCAACTGCCTGAGTCTTCTACACCTGCTGCTCCTGTAGCTCCAGCAGCACCATCCACAACAAATGCTGATGAGATTTCTGCATCCTCAACTTCATTTGAGTTGCCACATCTTCATGGTTTCAAGAATCTGCATCACATCTGCTGCTGCTGAAGGTCCTACAAACACTTGCACAGATTTGATTGTTTACCAAGAGCTGAAAAATCACCCAATGTCTCAATCCTTGGTGTTATCACTACTGGTGTTTCAACCAGAACCAGTTGTCCAATTTCTGCTTCTATGCTCTCTTCATCAGTCAGCTAGAGCCAAAGAACTATCATGTAGCTTTGAGAGACAATGGATGGGTTGAAGCCATGCAGCTTGAGCTTCTTCAGTTCAAAAAACAGCAAGTATGGGAGCTTGTTCCTCTACCCCCAGGTAAGTGTGCAATAGGCACTAAATGGTGTTTTAGGATAAAACTGATGAAAATGGGCTAATTGTTAAGAACAAGGCCAGACTGGTTGTGCAGGGGTTTGCACAAGAAGAAGGTATTGATTATGATGAAACCTTTGCCCCTGTAGCCAGACTGGAGGCAATTAGATTGTTTTTTAGCCTATGCTGCACTCCACAATCTTAAAGTTTTTCAAATGGATGTCAAAAGTGCTTTTCTATTGGTAACATAAAAAAGTTTATGTGTGTCAACCACCAGGCTTTGAGGATAATAAGCACCCAGAATGGGTATATAAGCTTGATAAGCTCTTTATGGTTGAAACAAGCACCTAGAGCCTGGTATGAGACCTTATCAAACTTTCTTCTACAAAATAATTTCACTAGAGGCTCCATAGATAAAACTTTATTTATTAAGAAGGTGGATCAGCATAAGCTACTTGTTCAAATTTATGTTGATGATATTATATTTGCATCCTCTGATCCCCAATTGTGTGTGGAATTCCAACCTTAATGCAACAGAAGTTTGAAATGAGTGCAATGGGAGAATTACAGTTCTTTCTAGGTTTGCAAATCAACAAAAAGCTGATGGAATTTTCATTCATCAGTCTAAATACACAAAAGATCTTTTGAATAAGTTTGATTTACAAAACTGTAAACCCTGTTCTACCTCCCATGTGCAACACCACACAATTGGATGTTGATCAGAAATGTAAAGCTGTTGATGAACGCTTTACAGATGTATGATTGGTTCCTTGATGTATTTAACAGCTTCTAGACCAGATATTATGTTTGCTACATGTGTTTGTGCTAGATTTCAGGCTGCACCTAAGGAGTCTCATCTGATTGCAGTCAAGAGGATCTTTAGATATCTGCAAGGTACACAATCTCTAGGCTTATGGTATTCCACTGGACATTCTTGCAAATTAGTTGCTTTCTCTGATAGTGACTATGCAGGGTGTAAGTTGACCAGGAATCAACTTCTGGTGGATGTCAATTCCTAGGCAATTGTTTGATTTCTTGGCAGAGTAAGAAACAAACATCTGTTGCTACATCCACTGCTGAAGCCGAGTATATCTGCTGCAAGTTGTACATCCCAAGTACTCTGGCTTCAGAATCAACTTTTGGATTATGGTATTACAGAGACTAAGACTCCATTATTAATGGATAGTGCTTCAGCTCTTTGCATTGTCAAAAATCCAGTCCAACACTCTAGGACCAAACATATATAAATTAGACATCATTTTATAAGAGATTGTTTTGAAAAGGGTCTAATTAATCCTATGTTTGTGCCTAGTGCTGATGAGCTTGCAGACATTTTTACTAAGCCTTTGGATGGTTCAACTTTCCACAACCTGGTGTTAAGGCTTGGTATGCTGCAGCTAGAATAAGTGACAACTACTGATGATCTCAGTAATTACTGATGATCATTGGTAACCATGTCACATATAAGTACTGATGAGTTATTTTACCCTCAGTAGTTTTTATAACTACTGAAGGCTAAAAGCTTTAAGTACTGTACTTTATCTGTTCTAAACTACTGATGTAGTTACAACTACTGAAATCAGTAGAAACAGATAAGTACTGATGTCCTATGAAACAACTGAAAACAGCAAACTGGCTGATGAGTACGTGTTGAGGACAGTATGAAACAGCTGAAAGGCTATGAATTGACGACAACTACTGATGAGTACTCTCTCTTCAGTAGTTCACAAACTACTGTTTCTTCATAAACAACTGAAGCAATACCATGTCTTCAGTAGTTTCACAACTACTGATGACTAACACCAAGTTTTCAGTTGTTTACAACAACTGATGGCACAACCAGGGTCTTCAGTAGTTTCACAACTACTGATGACTAATACCAAGTCCTCAGTTGTTTCAACATCTGAAGTCCAACTCGTCTTCAGTAGTTTTTAAAACTACTGATGCCTAAATTAGAGACTTCAGTTGTTTCAACGTCTGATTGTAAATGTCTTCAGTTGTTTTATAACTGCTGACCACAAAAATACCATCAGTCGTTTCAAACCTCTGAAAGTTAATACCACGTCATCAGTTGTTTCAAATACTGATAACTAACACCAAAACCTTCAGTCGTTTCATAACCCGTACCCTATATATATCTGATCCCTCTTTCAGAGTTTTTCATTCTTTCACGACCTAAAATTTCAAAAGCTCTGAAAATCTTTCACCCTCATTAATGGCGACCATGCAACTCAAGCCTCGACACAACTGTGTCGCGTACCTCACTAAATCGCCCTTCTGGACCAAATTCGATAATGCTATAGATCTTATGGTCCAATCACCACTAAAAACGGCTTTCCTCCTAAATCCAATCATTTATGCCGATTCGCTACATCAGTTTTGGACGAATGCAACTGTTAATGGAGAATCTATCCATTCGTCCATCAACTCTCATAAGGTGGTCATCTCTACTGCTACCATCCGCCAAATATTACTCTTAGATGATGCTGCCTACCCTGTTGGATATCCTAAGCGCCAAATTGATCTTTCATTTGGACAACATGGATATCAAGGAGATCTTAGTGCTTCGACCATCCTGAAGAAATATTTTCCAGATGCTGAACGATTGATCTTTCATATGGTAAATGTTTGCCTGGCCCCGAAGACTTCTTCTTGGGATCAACTGTCTTCCAGATGGCAACAGGTACTGTTCTCTATCCTTGAACAAGAACCACTAAACTTTTCTGAAATAATTTTTCTTGAAATCAAGGATATGGCCACAAAACCACTTTCTAACCGTTGGATACTATATCCTCGGTTTATAATGGCCATAATAGAGAATCAGCTTCATGCTGAGGGACTAGTTGGTCTGGGAGTCCCTGCTTTGGCTGTATTGCCGGAGATATACTCCCGACACAACACTGACCAAACTCTTAAACAGGCTGCCAAGCTGCGCAAACCCACGCAGCTGGAACCCACAGCCTCCACTTCCACATCCAAAGTCACCTCCAAACTCACAAAGAAGAAGCCTAAGAAGGCTACTCAGGGAGTTGAGTCCCCTGAGGATGCCCCTGCTGCACCAAAGCAGGTTATCTTTACTAGAAATAACCCCCCAGTAGAGACTATGACTCCACCAACCGAAGCCGCTCAGGTTTCCTCTCAAAAGGAACCTGATGCAACCACTCAAGGGGAAGCCACACTACTGGGATCTTCCTCACTTGAGGGGATTACCATTGAAAAGCACCACTTGCCCCGGGTGCACACTGCTTCCACACCCTCTCTTGATGCAACCGCCCCTCAAAGCCCTACAATAATTGTTGCAAAAGTGCTGACACAGTTGCATTCCTCACCCCCCACCCAGACACCAATCACTACTGGGATAACCTCAACACTTGAGGGGGAGGATCACAATGCTTCTGTCAACCCACAGCACAGGGGTTATGTTCCATCTCCTGGTGTAGACAAGGAGGTGCAACCTTCTGGTGAGGCTGCCACTGCCCCTGACTCAGCAAATGACCAGGATGCAGTTGGTACCATCTCTAAGACCTCACCAGCGGCAACAGCTGATGACGGACATAGTCCTGAAGCTGGAAGTCCCCAGAACCAAGAACAAGGGCCATGCTATAATTAATCTACACTCAAGGCATGTTATCCTGACTCTGTCAGGAGGTCAGGTGATTCAGTATCAACTGATGATGACCTGAGCTTCTTCTATGATGTAGTTGCTCAAAACACCATCCTAGAGGATGAGGTTAGCAGACTCAAAGAGCTGCTGGCCAAGATGTCTCAGGATGCAAGTCCATCTGCCACCACAATACACCCACAGATGGCACCTTCTTCTGCAGGTCCCCTAAACACTGAGCCAATACATACTTCCAAGCCACCAGCCTCTGCTTTTGGCACTGATTCTCAGGAACAAACCATCCTGATCAATCAGTTGCTCACCTTCAAAAATCCCTACCTCTCATCACTCCCATGATCACAGATATAGTGATCAAAGCCATTGATGAGAGGCTTCCGACAATAATACAACCCTTGGTGGAGGAGTTGGTGACCAATCACTTCTACTACTGCTCAAACCCTTGCACCAATGCAACCAAAAAGGGGGAGAGTCAGGCAGTTAAAGGAAAAAGGAAGAGGATAGGTGGGGAGAAGGAGAAAGAATCAGAGAAGGTGAAGGAGAAGGAAATGAGAAAAGAGCTGAAGTGAATGAAAGTCAAAAAGACTTTCATGTCACATATCAAAAGAGGAAAGAAAGAGTCTGAGAAGGAGAAGGAGCTGAATGATATGGTGAAAGAAGCTGATGCCAACCATAACTGTTCAATGGATAAAATCATTGATCAGTTATATAGGCAGGTTTTGACATCCAACAACTAGACTCCGAGATCAGAAGGTTGGAGATAGAGGAGATCAACTCAAGATGGGCTAGTTATGATGCCTTAGAAAGAGAAAGGCTGGAGATAATGATTAGATTTATAGCCAAATACTTGGGAAGATCTCTGATAGAAATAAGGGCCTGGACCAGGGACAACATCTTGGCAATAACCACCAAGATTTGTTCGTCTGAAGCATACTCCAAGGGTTTAGTGATTGAGGCATTAATGAAGCTGGGGTTGGGAACCGAAAAGAACTGACAAAATTTACTAAAGCTCCCTTACAGCCAAAATGCTAAAACAGTCTGAAAAGCCTCTATCCTCAAAATCACTACCTCCACAACCACTAAAACAACCCCTTTACCCTCTAAACCAACCATCCAACCCACAAAACCAAATCCTTTACCCCCAAAACCACTGCCAGTGATGTACCTAGCCAAAAGAAAAGAAAGGTACTGAGGGCTGATGAAGAAGAACAGGAGGATGAAGACAGACTGCCACTCTCTGCAGTTATTACTTTGCCTAAGGCTAATCCAATGTCCATCACTCCTGCTTCTCAAAGCATGATGTGATGATAAAGATTGAAGAGGAACAGATGCAAAGACATGATGAGGAAATGCTGAAAAGCATTGACAAAGCATATGCCACATCCTCTTCAATGATTAGTATGAAGAAAGAAGTTTTAAGATTGTACACCCTTGCTAATACCTTTCAATACCAAAGGGAAAAGTAAGGATATGGCCTGATCCTAGGGTGGCACACCAGATTGTCAAGAAAGAAATTCCTTCAAAATACAAGGGCCAAGTGAAGAGGGTTGTCGACGAAGACATCACTGTGGTTCTTGTAGTGTCCCCCTGGGAAATTGTAGAAGAGTTCAAGAAAGCCTATGAAGCCAAAACAACCACCCCAAAAGATGTTGGAGAATAAAATCATAAAGAAGGATTGGTTTACAAAAGACTTGAAAACTTCAAACAAGAAGAGCTCAACCTGCTCTTAGAAGGGACTCATCCAGATGAGTTTGCTTACAGACAAATAACCACGGTTGAGCTCAAGAATGGAAAACAGGCCAAGTACATATCTGAAGTGTATGGCGAGAAGGACTGTTTGATGGTGTGCCTGAGGTGCTGACTATGGATGAGCAGATCATGTTTCTAAGGGCTTACACCAGGGAATCCTATAGGCTGATACACGGGAAGTAGATCTCATGGTTGGGGTAACAGCTCAGTGTCCAAGTCCCCAATACAGAGCTCCCAACCATATCATCCAAACAGATCATCAGAGACTTCTTCCCAGGCCGGTGCTGAAAAAGGGTCACTTCTGATCTGATCAAGAGGATAAAAAGACCAATCTATCTGCCAAAATAAGTGGGACTCATCAATAACTTAGAGGTTTTGGCTGCATTGGTTCAGGGGGATTTTGTTGGACCAAAAGAACCAATGAGCCTGATCAGAGAAACTCTAAGTCCCACGGACATCACAATAGCTGAAGAAGACCTGATCAGCTGTTCTACAAAGTCTGAAGAATACAACTGCTGAAGTATTTCTCAAGTACTGAAGACAAAGACTGAAGATCAACAGCTGAAAGACAAAGTCTGATGATCAAGTACTGAAGACATCAGCTGATGTTAACAGCTGATGACAACAGCTGAAGAGGGCTTCTTCAGTTGTTGTGATGGTTTTTCTTCATAGATAAAACTTTATTTATTAAGAAGGTGGATCAGCATAAGCTACTTGTTCAAATTATGTTGATGATATTATATTTGCATCCTCTGATCCCCAATTGTGTGTGGAATTCCAAACCTAATGCAACAGAAGTTTGAAATAAGTGCAATGGGAGAATTACAGTTCTTTCTAGGTTTGCAAATCAAACAAAAAGCTGATGGAATTTTCATTCATCAGTCTAAATACACAAAAGATCTTTTGAATAAGTTTGATTTACAAAACTGTAAACCCTGTTCTACTCCCATGTGCAACACCACACAATTGGATGTTGATCAGAAAGGTAAAGCTGTTGATGAAACGCTTTACAGATGTATGATGGTCGTTGATGTATTTAACAGCTTCTAGACCAGATATTATGTTTGCTACATGTGTTTGTGCTAGATTTCAGGCTGCACCTAAGGAGTCTCATCTGATTGCAGTCAAGAGGATCTTTAAATATCTGCAAGGTACACAATCTCTAGGCTTATGGTATTCCACTGGACATTCTTGCAAATTAGTTGCTTTCTCTGATAGTGACTATGCAGGGTGTAAGTTGACCAGGAAATCAACTTCTGGTGGATGTCAATTCCTAGGCAACTGTTTCATTTCTTGGCAAAGTAAGAAACAAACATCTGTTGCTACATCCACTGCTGAAGCCGAGTATATTGCTGCTGCAAGTTGTACATCCCAAGTACTCTGGCTTCAGAATCAACTTTTGGATTATGGCATTACAGAGACTAAGACTCCATTTTTAATGGATAGCTGCTCAGCTCTTTGCATTGTCAAAAATCCAGTCCAACACTCTAGGACCAAACATATAGAAATTAGACATCATTTTATAAGAGATTGTTTTGAAAAGGGTCTAATTAATCCTATGTTTGTGCCTAGTGCTGATGAGCTTGCAGACATTTTTACTAAGCCTTTGGATAGTTCAACTTTCCACAACCTGGTGTTAAGGCTTGGTATGTTGCAGCTAGAATAAGTGACAACTACTGATGATCTCAGTAATACTGATGATCATTGGTAACCATGTCACATATAAGTACTAATGAGTTATTTTACCCTCAGTAGTTTTTATAACTACTGAGGCTAAAAGCTTTAAGTACTGTACTTTATCTGTTCTAAACTACTGATGTGTTACAACTACTGAAATCAGTAGAAACAGATAAGTACTGATGTCCTATGAAACAACTGAAAACAGCAAAAAGGCTGATGAGTACGTGTTGAGGACAGTATGAAACAGCTGAAAGGCTATGAATTGACGACAACTACTGATGAGTACTCTCTCTTCAGTAGTTCACAAACTGCTGTTTCTTCATAAACAACTGAAGCAATACCATGTCTTCAGTAGTTTCACAACTACTGATAACTAACACCAAGTTTTCAGTTGTTTACAACACTGATGGCACAACCAGGGTCTTCAGTAGTTTCACAACTACTGATGACTAATACCAAGTCCTCAGTTGTTTCAACATCTGAAGTCCAACTTGTCTTCAGTAGTTTTTAAAACTACTGATGCCTAAATCAGAGACTTCAGTTGTTTCAACGTCTAATTGTAAATGTCTTCAGTGTTTTATAACTGCTGACCACACCAATACCATCAGTCGTTTCAAACCTCTGAAAGTTAATACCACGTCATCAGTTGTTTCAAATACTGATAACTAACACCAAAACCTTCAGTCGTTTCATAACCCGTACCCTATATATATATCATCCCTCTTTCAGAGTTTTTCATTCTTTCACACGACCTAAAATTTCAAAAGC
The DNA here is from genome assembly GCA_025506515.1 of Flaveria trinervia. Classification (NCBI taxonomy): domain Eukaryota; kingdom Viridiplantae; phylum Streptophyta; class Magnoliopsida; order Asterales; family Asteraceae; genus Flaveria; species Flaveria trinervia. The sequence continues at coordinate 37,305,947 of CM046447.1, forward strand.
TCTGAAAATCTTTCACCTTCTTAATGGCGACCATGCAACTCAAGCCTCGACGCAACTGTGTCGCGTACCTCACTAAATCGCCTTCTGGACCAAATTCGATAATGCTATAGATCTTATGGTCCAATCACCACTAAAAACGGCTTTCCTCCTAATCCATCATCATTATGCCGATTCGCTACATCAGTTTTGGACGAATGCAACTGTTAATGGAGAATCTATCCATCGTCCATCAACTCTCATAAGGTGGTCATCTCTACTGCTACCATTCGCCAGATATTACTCTTAGATGATGCTGCCTACCCTGTTGGATATCCTAAGCGCCAATTGATCTTTCAGTTGGACAACATGGATATCAAGGAGATCTTAGTGCTTCGACCATCCTGAAGAAACATTTTCCAAATGCTGAACGATTGATCTTTCATATGGTAAATGTTTGCCTGGCCCCGAAGACTTCTTCTTGGGATCAACTGTCTTCCAGATGGCAACAGGTACTGTTCTCTATCCTTGAACAAGAACCACTAAACTTTTCTGAAATAATTTTTCTTGAAATCAAGGATATGGCCACAAAACCACTTTCTAACCGTTGGATACTATATCCTCGGTTTATAATGGCCATAATAGAGAATCAGCTTCATGCTAAGGGACTAGTTGGTCTGGGAGTCCCTGCTTTGGCTGTATTGCCGGAGATATACTCCCGACACAACACTGACCAAACTCTTAAACAGGCTGCCAAGCTGCGCAAACCCACGCAGCTGGAACCCACAGCCCACTTCCAACATCCAAAGTCCCCTCCAAACTCACAAAGAGAAGCCTAAGAAGGCTACTCAGGGAGTTGAGTCCCCTGAGGATGCCCCTGCTGCACCAAAGCAGGTTATCTTTACTGGAAATAACCCCCAGTAGAGACTATGACTCCACCAACCGAAGCCGCTCAGGTTTCCTCTCAAAAGGAACCTGATGCAACCACTCAAGGGGAAGCCACACTACTGGGATCTTCCTCACTTGAGGGGATTACCATTGAAAAGCACCACTTGCCCCGGGTGCACACTGCTTCCACCCCTCTCCTGATGCAAGCCCCTCAAAGCCCTACAATAATTGTTGCAAAAGTGCTAACGCAGTTGCATTCCTCACCCCCCACCCAGACACCAATCACTACTGGGATAACCTCAACACTTGAGGGGGAGGATCACAATGCTTCTGTCAACCCACAGCACAGGGGTTATGTTCCATCTCCTGTGTAGACAAGGAGGTGCAACCTTCTGGTGAGGCTGCCACTGCCCCTGACTCAGCAAAGACCAGGATGCAGTTGTACCATCTCTAAGACCTCACCAGCGGCAACAGCTTGATGACGGACATAGTCCTGAAGCTGGAAGTCCCCAGAACCAAGAACAAGGGGCACATGCTATAATTAATCTACACTCAAGGCATGTTAATCCTGACTCTGTCAGGAGGTCAGGTGATTCAGTATCAACTGATGATGACCTGAGCTTCTTCTATGATGTAGTTGCTCAAAACACCATCCTAGAGGATGAGGTTAGCAGTCTCAAAGAGCTGCTGGCCAAGATGTCTCAGGATGCAAGTCCATCTGCCACCACAATACACCCATAGATGGCACCTTCTTCTGCAGGTCCCCTAAATACTGAGCCAATACATACTTCCAAGCCACCAGTCTCTGCTTTTGGCACTGATTCTCTGGAACAGAACCATCCTCATCAATCAGTTGCTCACCTTCAAAATCCCTACCTCTCATCACTCCCATGATCACAGATATAGTGATCAAAGCCATTGATGAGAGGCTTCCTACAATAATACAACCCTTGGTGGAGGAGTTGGTGACCAATCACTTTCTACTGCTCAAACCCTTGCACCCAATGCACCAACAGGGGGAGAGTCAGGCAGTTAAAGGAAAAAGGAAGAGGATAGATGGGGAGAAGGAGAAAGATCAGAGAAGGTGAAGGAGAAGGAAATGAGAAAAGAGCTGAAGTGAATGAAAGTCAAAAAGACTTTCATGTCACATATCAAAAGAGGAAAGAAAGAGAGTCTGAGAAGGAGAAGGAGCTGAATGATATGGTGAAAGAAGCTGATGCCAACCATAACCGTTCAATGGATAAAATCATTGATCAGTTATATAGCAGGGTTTTGACATCCAACAACTAGACTCCGAGATCAGAAGGTTGGAGATAGAGGAGATCAACTCAAGATGGGCTAGTTATGATGCCTTAGAAAGAGAAAGGCTGGAGATAATGATTAGATTTATAGCCAAATACTTGGGAAGATCTCTGATAGAAATAAGGCCTGGACCAGGGACAACATCTTGACAATAACCACCAAGATTTGTTCGTCTGAAGCATACTCCAAGGGTTTAGTGATTGAGGCATTAAATGAAGCTGGGGTTGAGAACCGAAAAGAACTGACAAAATTTACTAAAGCCTCCCTTACACAGCCAAAATGCTAAAACAGTCTGAAAAGCCTCTATCCTCAAAATCACTACCTCCACAACCCACTAAAACAACCCCTTTACCCTCTAAACCAACCATCCAACCCACAAAACCAAATCCTTTACCCCAAAACCCACTGCCAGTGATGTACCTAGCCAAAAGAAAGAAAGGTACTGAGGGCTGATGAAGAAGAAGAAGGAGGATGAAGACAGACTGCCACTCTCTGCAGTTATTACTTTGCCTACGCTAATCCAATGTCCATCACTCCTGCTTCTTAAATGCATGATGTGATGATAAAGATTGAAGAGGAACAGATGCAAATACATGATGAGGAAATGCTGAAAAGCATTGACAAAGCATATGCCAAATCCTCTTCAATGATTAGTATGAAGAAAGAAGTTTTAAGATTGTACACCCTTGCTAATACCTTTCAATACCAAAGGGAAAAAGTAAGGATATGGCCTGATCCTAGGGTGGCACACCGGATTGTCAAAAAGAAATTCCTTCAAAATACAAGGGCCAAGTGAAGAGGGTTGTCGACGAAGACATCACTATGGTTCTTGTAGTGTCCCCCTGGGAAATTGTAGAAGAGTTCAAGAAAGCCTATGAAGCCAAACAACCACCCCAAAGATGTTGGAGAATAAAATCATAAAGAAGGGATTGGTTTAAAAAGACTTGAAAACTTCAAACAAGAAGAGCTCAACCTGCTCTTAGAAGGGACTCATCCAGATGAGTTTGCTTACAGACAAATAACCACGGTTGAGCTCAAGAATGGAAAACAGGCCAAGTACATATCTGAAGTGTATGGCCGAGAAGGACGTTTTGATGGTGCGCCTGAGGTGCTGACTATGGATGAGCAGATCATGTTTCTAAGGGCTTACACCAGGGAATCCTATAGGCTGATACACGGGAAGTAGATCTCATGGTTGGGGTAACAGCTCAGTGTCCAAGTCCCCAATATAGAGCTCCCAACCATATCATGCCAAACAGATCATCAGAGATTTCTTCCCAGGCCGGTGCTGAAAAAGGGTCACTTCTCATCTGATCAAGAGGATAAAAAGACCAATCTATCTGCCAAAATAAGTGGGACTCATCAATAACTTAGAGGTTTTGGCTGCATTGGTTCAGGGGGAGTTTGTTGGACCAAAAGAACCAATGAGCCTGATCAGAGAAACCTCTAAGTCCCACAGGACATCACAACAGCTGAAGAAGACCTGATCAGCTGTTCTACAAAGTCTGAAGAATACAACTGCTGAAGTATTTCTCAAGTACTGAAGACAAAGACTGAGACAACAGCTGAAGATCTAAAGTCTGAAGACTTCAACAAGTACTGAAGACAAAGACTGAAGATCAACAGCTGAAAGACAAAGTCTGATGATCAAGTACTGAAGACATCAGCTGATGTTAACAGCTGATGACAACAGCTGAAGAGGGCTTCTTCAGTTGTTGTGATGGTTTTTCTTCATCAGTAGTTTTCTTTTCCTTTCAGTAGTTTGTTTACTTTTCAGTAGTTTTATTTCCTTTTCAGTACTTGTAAACAACTGAAGAGGTTGTTCTTCAGTTGTTGTAGTATCAGTAGTTTTATGTTTTTCAGTAGTTGTAAATAAGATGTTTAACACTTAGGAACATTTGTAAGAAGATGTCAGTTGTTGACATCTTCAGTAGTTGTTAAACATCAGTAGTTATAAAACGGTTACATGTCACTTTCAAGTGACATCAGCCTACGTCACTCTTTCCTTTATAAGGAAGGATGACTCACTTGTAATCGTGCCTTTGAGGCCGACAATCTTAATGCAATATTCCTTTTGTCGGATATTTCTCTCTCTATAACAAAATTCTTTTATCGCTTTATATCGAATGTTCTTGCTTGAATTTGTCTAATTCTGAGCTATTCCGCTGCTATATCTGTTCAATCGATTAAACCAAGGGCTGAGATCCTAACAAATATCAAACAAATTGGGTCAAGAAGATCTACATTTCTTTCTAAAGTGTATCAAAATATTGAAGATGGCTTATGATCAGATTAATGCTAAGAGGGAGAAAAGGAAGAACAAGAAGACACCTTTACAGTTGGGCAACATTGTCAAACTTGAAGTTGATGTAGATGGTTCTCTCTTGATTCGCAGGGATGGGCTATCAACAGTGTCTATTTGGGAACCAATTTCTCTAAAGAAACTACCACTTGAAGCCATTCATGATATGAGCAGAATGAAGATTCATGTACGAAACAAGGACAAAATGTCAAATCCTCAAGATTTTGTCAACATGATCAAGGCAATTTTGGATCCAAGACAAGCAGCACCTTTTACACCACCAAAAGACCCAGTTGAATCATCACAACATCAATCACCTCCCAAACATTAAGGAAAAACTAGGCTATAAAATCCTTTGGGGGAGTATTGTTGCACCCTGAAAGGATCATACATGCCAACTCAATGGGTGATTTGATGATTTCTATGCTGGAATCCCTCAAGTCCAAGAAGAAATACGGATGAACTTCTGCTATGGAAAAGAACAAGTGTTCTCTTCCACATTTGTCAATGCAAAAGACATAATGCTAATGCGAACACATATTTACTCTTCCGCATTGACTAATGCGGAAGACTAAAAGTTAATGCGGACAAGACTTTGTTCATCCGCGTTTGACAAATGCGGATGACCGAACAAATGCACATAAGTATTTGTTAATCCGCATTAACAAATATGGATGACCAACATATTAATGTGGATGATCAAGTGAAGAAATGCTGATCAAGTTAACTCATCCGCATTTGTCAATGCGGATGAACAAGCAAAGATGTGGATGAAGACTTAGACTAGTTCTGATGTAATAGGTCAGGGGTAGTTTAGTCATTTTGTAAAAGGCATATTGTCTGCCTATAAATAGAATAGATAACCTCGTACATCAGGTGACGGCTGATAGATAGAGAATTTTTGCTGTAATTATTCTCTGTAATTAATCAACATTCATATATACGATACAAAAACATTTATGAGTAATTTTCTTGCATTGAATGTTCTTTGATTGTTTGTTTCCGCCATTCAATCACTAACTTGATTACCATATTCGATTCACATTAAGAATCTCACTCTTACTCAACCCCAGTCAACCATGCATGTTCATCTCGATCTGGTAACCATTGAGAATCCCATACAACTCTGTCAAGGTGAGAGTCTTCAGGTTCTCAGTTCTCTTCATAACAACACAGTAGTGTGTCCATTGCCTAGGAAGAAAGAAGATGAACTTCCTTACAATATCTCTGTTCTCAAAAGCTTCTCTATCATCCACTAGGGTATCCACAATCTCAACATATTTGAAGTATTATGGAGTCATGGTCTCACCTGCTTTATGGGTGAAATTTTCAAAAAACTGCTGCAGGAGATCCTTCTTGTTCTCTTTGTGTTTAGAGGAACCCATAACTGTTTAGCTGTTTTGCATTTCTTGAAACCTCTGTACATAGAGTTTGGAAGAGCAGTCTGAAGGGTTGTCATGGCCTTTTGGTCTATCTTTACTCTCTTACTATCATCATCTGAGTAGTCAGCCACAGCCTTGGGGATCATACCACCTCCAGTTACTTAAGAGGTCCTTGGTATGTAAGGTCCATTTTCAACAGAATCCTACATTCTTGAGTTTAGAGACTTGATGAAGCCTTCCATTCTTTTGCACCAAGTGTCAAAGTCATCAAGAGTGATCAGTTGGGACTTTGTCATGGTTCCAGTTTCAATGTCAGATTTGGAAATAGCTGTGATTTGAGATGTTAAGTATTTTATATGTGTGTGGGATCTTATGATGGTGAGATTTTATATCAAGAAACTAGAATGCTCTACTATCAATTATAGGACCGGTGAAGGGTATGCACTTACAACACAATAACACCGTGAGGAGAGTTGCTAAGAACAGTTAACACATCAAATACGAAACTCGTTAACCTTTGTAAAGATGCTAAGAACACAAGTAAATATGAGACAGAACAAGATAGCAAAACACATAAGTAATTGGGTTTCAATATTGCAGTATATTGCTTTCTCAAGTTATATTACAAATGTTACAAAGCATATCAAAAAGTTACAAGTTCTTGAGATACATATACTACATCCTACAATTGGCCATACTTTGAAGGCCAGCTAGATACAATTGACTAGACAACAAACAAAATCAAATATAGAGTCAAAAGAAAGATTGCCTTTTGACTATCGACTATGACAAGTCATAGCACACATCCTAATATACTACAAAAATAATAAAGAACATAAAGTAGAAAGTTACAGACATAAGACCTCAATGTACAGTTATCAAAATCATGGACCTTTTTACCAACATATGAAAGTTAGTGACTTTATAGAGTTGCAGCAAAAAGGGGTCCACCTTATGTAAAGGTACATGAGATAAAGCATGTGTTCAAAAGTCTTCGGAAGAAATCTATCTTCAAGTGTTGGCTTCGGAAGACTTCATCTTTGGCTTTGGAAGATATTGGTCTTGGCTTCGGAAGATTTCACACTTAGCGTATTTTCTGATGCTGGTGTGAAACTTCCAAAGCATTCTACTTCAGTTCACTTATGCATGCATGCAGGAGAGACTTTGGGTGTTTGGGTTGCATTAGCCTTTACATTTAATCCTTACATACTCAGTATGCAAGACTTCTTGGATGTATTTCTGGAGGATTTAGTAGGATTGCCACCTCCAAGACAAGTTGACTTTTGAACTGATCTAGTGCCTAACGCAACACCTGTGGTTATGGCTCCTTATCAATTAGGCCCTTTAGAGATGCAAGAACTATCTAGTCAACTCTAAGAGTTACTAGAAAAGGGTTTTATAGGACTTGACCATTCGCCATAGGAAGAGCTAGTGCTCTTTGTCAAGAAAAGGGTGGAACCTTAAGAATGTGTATAGATTACGAGGAAGTGAACAAGGTAATGATTAGGAATCCATAGCCTTTATCAAGTATAGATCATTTATTTAACCAACTTCAAGGATTGATGGAATTTTCAAAGATTGATGTCCGTTCAGGATATCACCAGTTGAGGGTACACAAGGACCATATATCGAAGATGGCTTTTAAGTTGTGATACAAGCATTAGGAGCTTTTGGTTTTGTCATTTGGACCGAAGAATGCACCCATAGTATTCATGGATTTAATCAATAGAGTGTAAATCCTACTTTGATAAATTCATCATAGTATTCATTGATGATGTTTTCATTCGACGAAAGAGAAACATAAGGGACGCTTGAGGATCATTATGGATTTGTTAGTAAGGGAGAAGCTCTTCTAAGTGTGAGTTTTGGCTGCAGGAGGTGAAATTCCTTGGGCATATGATGAATGAGAAAGAAATTCATGCAGGCCGTGGGAATATTCATGCAGTTAAAATTTAGGAGGCTCCTAAAATGCTTTCAGAGATTAGACAATTCCTTGGATTAGCAGGCTACAATCAATGATTTATTGCAAACTTTTTAAGGATTGCGCAACCATGTATGCAAGTAAGATAGTAGGATAATAAGTTCGAATGGGGTGCCAAGCAAGTTCTGTAATGCACCGATATTAGCACTTCCCAAGGGGTTAGAAGGATTTGTGTGTATTATGGCATGTCGTATCAAGGTTTAGGTTGTGTGCTTATGCAATAGGGTAAAGTGATTTCATACGTATCACAACAACTTAATAATTATGAGATGAACTACATTACCCATGACCTAGAGTTAAGGGTGATGATATTCGCTATTAAAATCTAGTGATACTACTTGTATGGACAAGGTGTATCATTTATACTGACCATAAGTGTCCTCGGTATATTTTCAACCAAAATGAACTAAACATGAGGCAGCGATGATAGATTGAACTGCTTACAGTATAAGAAAAAAGGTTCATCAAGGACTAAATTATAAGAGACTGTTTATTAGTCTTGAATACATAGTATCAAAGACTAGTATATTAGTTACCGATGATAATAGGAACTGATATCTTTGTGACTAATATTAGAGACTAGTAAGCAGTTATTAATACTTTTACTGCTTGTTTAACATTAATTTTTAGTCATAAATATGTTTCCATAGTAAGGAGATTTAAAAGGAAAGTTTTTTGTTACTGATATTCATTCCCAAATAAGTGCACATATAAATGAAATTTAGTGTCGGTGTAAGAATAACTTATATTTAGTCTTTGATAAAGAGAGATAATAATACAAATTGAAAATTAGTTTTTAATATTTCTATATTGGATTGAACTAGGGACTAATAATTAGTCTCGAATAATTGTATCATTCTTAAAGATCTATGACCGATTTTTAGTCTCTATTATTTGGCACAAATTATTCCATTTTAAGAAAGCCATTAAAGACGGAAAATCAGTTTTTAAAAGTGCTTATAAGTAACCTTATACGAAACTAATATTCAGTCTCTATAGAGTTTCACGGCTAAGTAAGCATGGAGTATTATCCAGTCTCCCAAATCAACCTAAATTCTATAATTTCAAGGGAACATAACACAACTAAAAATTGATTATTTAATAGTCATAAAGCATAATGCAATAAGGACTAATATTTAGTTTCAAATGTCTTTTGCCTAAAAAATAAATGATTGATTGTTAGTTTCGAATTAATTATCGCATATTATATTATGTAAAGAAAGATATCAAAGACTAAAAATTTGTCTTAAAGATCCAATCTTATATATAACCTCATTCGAAATTGATATTTAGTTGTTAATAATTTTTAAATTAGATATGCACGGACTGATAGTTAGGTAGTGTTTGGTATGCGGGAATGAGGGGCAGAATGGAATGAACCATTGAAGGTGAATGAATAAAGACATGTTTGGTTGGTGGAGGTAATGGAATGAACTATTACATAGTTGATTCCATTCCCTCAAATTTATTCCATCCACTCCCCCTTCTTTTGTTCATTGTATACCTTCTTCCATCATTAATCACCAACACCACCCACCACAACAACCACCACCGGCCACCACCGCGGCCGGCCATCATTACCCCGGGAACACTATCGCCAGACACCGCCACCGCCGCCACTGCCCAAAACCACTCAAGGCCACCACTATCGGCCACGGCCGGTGCTGGAAACACCACCGGAAACCACCTCTGAAGGCCATCACCGCCTCCGGGAACCACCACCGCTAGAAACCACCTCCGAAGGCCACCACTGTTATTGCAAGAAACAACCTCCAAAGGCCACCACCGACATCGCAAGAAACTACCTAAGGCCACCGCTGCCTCTGGAAACCACCTCCGGCCACAACCGTCCTCGGTAACCACCGCCAGCCACCACCGTCGCCGGAAACCACCATCGTCGGCCACCACTGCTGCCGGAAACCGCCGGCCACCACAGCCACCTAAAACCACCGTCGGCCACCACCGCCACCGGAAACCACCGCCGGCCACCACCGCCATCGAAAACCGCCGCCGGCCACCACCGGCACCAGAAACCACCGCTGACCACCACCGCCACCAGAAACCACGGCGGCCACCACTGCCACCGGAAACCACCGCCGGCCACCACTGCCACCGGAAACCACCTCCGGGCACCACCGCTGGAGGAAACAGCTGCCGGAAACCACCGATGGCCACCACTGCCACTGGAAACCACCTCCGGCCACCACTCCCGCTCACCATCACCATCATAACTACTTTTACGCTTCATTGTTTCGTTTTTTATACCTAACAAATAAAACAAAGGTATGATTAATTTATTACTAAAGGGCAACCAAACAAGACAATGGAATGTAATGATTCATTTCATTCTCTTATCCATTCCATTCCCTTATTCATTCCATTCCTTCGTCCATTCCATTGCCACATACCAAACACACCCTTAGTCTCTTATAAATAACACATATTAAATTTTCTCGGGGGAACATATTAATGACTAACATTCAGTTTTGTATATTTAATATATTGAATTAAGGACGGATATTCACTCATGAATATATTCTATATAAAAAAGAACCAATGAGTTATTCTTAACCTCTACTTATTGGCGTAGGTTATACCATTTTAAGAAAGTTATCTAGTACTAACTATTAGTATTAAAAATTATGTAGATCTTACTCGAATATGACATTCGTTCTACAATAATCAACAAATATTGTACTATTTAATTTGAAGAAATATTTTGGCAACTAAAAATCAATCTCTAAATTAACTCGTATATGAAATACGTAGTCATTAAATTAGAGTAATTGATGTTAAAAAAGGTCAATAGTGGTCAAGTAGTTCCAATTATGGTGAAATATGGTCAATTAGAGCTCATAATTGTCAATTAGGATAAGTTATAGTTAACTAAAATTTTAAGGTCATTATCTGCGAGCACCTGTAATTTAGAGCCAATGCTGACTAATTAGGATATATTATGGTTAATTTGAGAAGTGATGGTCAAGTAAAGTTATTATTGGTCGATTAGGGTCATTGATCAGTGGTTAGATTAAATAATGATCTAGTTAGGGCTTTAAAGCTATTGTTATTCTTAATACCATTATGGTTGACCAATATATGTATGACGATTTGTTATAAGTTATAATATATATGTTGGTAAACCAATGTGAAATCGAACAATCAAAGTGTCTTCCGATGTAACATTTTAAAAACGCATTATGATATGATAACAAACATTATATGCTATGTTTAGCGCTTTTATATGTATAACATCTAACATATGTAATAAAAAATAAATGGAAAAAATGTTGAAAAGGATTAAAGAAATATCGTTTCATGAGTGTTTGATTAAAAAATGATATTTTTATTAGTTTAAAATAATAATAGTGTTAAATAGATCTAAAACTTAATACTTAAATTTATTTAGAACTAATAGTGGTAGTTGATAAAATATAAAAAAAGAATGCATTGGTGAGACTTGATAAAAATGATGATGCACTTATTAAATATGTAAGTTACATACTTTCTTTGATAAAGCATATCTTGAAAAAAAATAAATATCTTTTGAATTTTAAGTTGTTATTGGTTTTAAATATTAAATTTATTACCCTTAAAAATTGACGGAAAACATTATTCGTTACAAAGAGGAGGCTATGGTTAAGTTAATTTCTGAAGGAACAAATCTAACTACTACCAACATGATATAGAGATATAGGCAATCAAGAGTGTGGTGCCAAGGATAAAACAAGAAAATCAGCATGGGAAGTAGGTGTCGAGCCGGTTTACAAAAAAAAAGAGTATTGGATGACGTTGGAAGCTAGATCGTCTCAACCACTAACAAGTGAGGCCGAAGCTTTTAGAAATCATGTTGCTTCACTCGAAGAGGAACTAAAAAAAGGCAAAGATAAGTATGATAAAATGTTAATGTTCATGAGTTCAAAGTTCCCAGATTTTGATTGTTTAGTTTCCACACCTACGAGTACTAGAGCAAACAGTTTAATTGAGCAAATAATGATAGCGGCAATGAAGGTTTCGGATGTTAGTAAAGACCTATGATTTAGAAGTAATTAACTTATTATTTATCTAAATGTTTGATTGTTTGGTTTTAAATTTTTTAACATATGTTTTAGATGTGATGATTGAATTATCATTTGGTATGATAAGACATTGCATTATTTGCTTAGTGGTAAGTAAATATATATATATATATATACATATATGTATATATATATGCATATATATATATACATATATATGTATATATATATATGCATATATATATACATATATATATATATGTATATATATATGTAACACCCGGAAATTTTATTTGAAGCCGACGAAAGAAGAAAATAAATAAAGCCCAAAGTCGAGGGACCAAACTCGCCAGAACGGGAAGAAACTTGGATGAGTGGAAGTATAAAAGGAGACATCAGCCCACACCCTCCCCATTCTTGCCAAAACTCAGCAAAGAAAAGAGAAAATGAGAAAAGAGGAGAAAAGCTTGGTTAGGGTTGATTCGAGCGTGGAAATCGACGTGTAGCGGGTCAAATTGAAGCCCTACTTGACGACATCGTTAATGTGAGTTCTAGGACCCCTCTTTTACATGTTTTTAAATGATTTTGGGGCTGGAACACATCTCAAAACCATTTTTTGGGTATTTGGTTGTGAACTCATTTTTGTATGTATGTGTCTGTGTATGATTCGTTTGGGGCACGATTTCGGGCTTGGTTGCGCTTGAATGGTGTCGTGGTATGCTTCACTAAGGTTAGAATGGCTGATTTGAGCTTAAAAGAGGTTTGGAAGAGTTTGGAGGTCGAACATAGCGGCTTCAGTTCGGCATGAACTTCATTCTGCGTCAGCTAGGGTTAGGCGGCCGAATGGAGGTCCATGCACCCGAGTGAGGTGCAACTGGGGGCCATACGATTGAAAGAGGTGCGACTAAGGTTCATTCGAGCGACTGACAGCCATACGCATCAGGGGTATGTGACTGAAGGAAATGCCGATGAGAGTCATGCGACTGAAGGAAATGCGGATGAAGGTCATGCGAATGGAGTCCATACACCTGTGAGTCGTGCGATTAAGGTTCATACGCGTGAAAGGTGTGTGACTAAGGGCCATTCGCATGAAGGTCATGCGACTGAGGTTCCACACGCCCGGATGTCATGCGACTGAGGTTCATTCGCATGGAAAGTTTGCGATTAGAGGCTATGCGACTGGAGGTCCATTCGCCTGAGTGTTCTCATACGTACGGAAGACCAATGTGACATCCGGAAATTTTCCGTTACCAAACTCCGTTAGTTCCGTTAAGTCTTGCATACACTTGTCATGAGCGTTGGTGACTTAATATTAATAATCTATGATAAACAATAATAATCTAATTAATAATGTTGATTTTTAGTTGTGAGTATGTGGTTCATGATTTTATAGAATTTTAAATGATTGTTTCATAAATTTTACGCGATAACGTGACAACGTGTTATACATATATATATATATATATTATATATATATATAATATATATATATATATATAATATATATATATATATATATATATATATATATATATATATATATATATATATATATATATATATATATATATCTATATATATATATATATATATATATATATATATATATATAATATATATATATATATATATATATAATATATATATATATATATATATTCTACGTGTTATGTGACTTGTTGTAAATGTTTAGGATAATTATTGTTGGTTAATGATATTTATAAATTATAGTTTAGATTATTTAAAAAGTGTTATAATGATAGTTTTTATAAAATAAATCAAAGGGGGTTATTGTGTAAATATATTTAAACCAAATGTTACCAAAATTACCCAACCCTAAACTCTCCAAACCCCATTTGCGGCCGAAACCCCTCACCCCACCCTCATTCTTGCGATTTTGGTCAAGAAACATCAAGAACAATTCAATTTTGGTCGATCCCAAGTGTTACAAGTTGTTTCACAAGTCCAGTTCTTGATTCTATACGTTAAAGGTATGTTTTGTCATGTTGTTCATAGATTTTGATTCAAGATGAACCTTAATCCGAAATTGATGATAATTATATGCAATTGATGATTGTTAGATGTTAATATGATGTTAGTTAGGTTGAATGAATGTTGAATGATGTTGATTATGCAAGAAACTTACGTTTTTGATGTGTTGTTCATAGGTTACTAAGAATAGTAACTTTATTTTCATGATATGATGATTTGATGTTGGATTGATGTTGTTTAAAGGTTTATGATGATGTATGTATGATAGATTGATGATATGGATGCTAGAAAACTAGGAATGAATGTTGTAGTTCATAGATTTCCAAATGTGGAAACTTTTTGATCTATAAGGTTAGTGAATTATGATGTTTGGATGTTGTTGATCATGCTTAGATGTTGATATGAACTTGAATTGGTGTATTATTAATGAATTTATGAATACATTGGGTGTTTGATAGATTTTGGGATGTGCTTTCCCAAAAGGGAAACTTTATTCGCACAAAGTTTGAAAGATGATAGTTTGAGCATGATTGGGATATTAGGAGCATGTTAGTATGTTCATGGATGATTTAATTGTAGAAAATGTTAATTAGTTGTATGGAATGCTTGGATGATCATGTGTGATGTATGGACTTTGATGATCATGTATGATGATGATGGTTGATTAGTAATTAAGACATCATGTTTGGGACTAGAAGTTGATTATTGTGGTGTATGTTGAATGCAATGAACATAGTTAATGAATATGATTGTGATAATCATACACTCGTGCGAATCTGAAGCCCCTACTTAGTAGGATTGGAAGGGTTTAGGATGTGAAGCCGTGAGTGGCTTCACATGGCATGATGTGCGTGATTTGACCTTTGTGTGATATGTTAATTATGTTGTAACTGGTGCAGATGTTAATGTTTTAGATTCACATGACTTGTATGATATTTAGTGGTATGATGATCTAAGTAATGCTTTGGGTAATGTAGCACCTCATGTGATCCATTTGAATTTTAACCATGTATGTCATAGGTTCACGTTTGCTTATTAAATTATAACTCATGATGTCACCAACGGGTCAAGAAGGTCAACTGTGTCAAACGTGTCTGTATTCTGAAACCTTGAGTCTTTGGTTGTAGTGTGCTTAGGGTTCCACACATTCTCTGTTTACACGTACTTATGTACTTACATGATCTAGGTCACCTCTGAAGGTTGTCTGTCCACTCTTTTTTCCAAGGAAACCCTAAGTAGTTGATACGCATATCAGGTGAGTTCATGCCCCACTCTTTACTTAACCTCTTTTGGGGAGATAGCATACTGGTAATCCACAAACGCTTTATGTATTTAAGTTGTGTATAATATTAATATAGTGTTGTTTATCATGGAAAAGTCCTCACACTTTCCAATTGTTAATATTGAATAGCGGGGAAACATGGGTAGAACTACTGGGTCCGACGAGCCCTACCTGTGTGACTCGAGGTCATCCGGGTGCAATTTGTCCTAATGAATATTGTCACGACGTGCTAAGTTGTGACAGGAGGCAACAAATTATCACAGTCAGCTTCAATTGTGAAATCACTATGAATTAATATTTGTTGTTAATAGACTAGCTATCGGTTACAATACACTACTTATATATCTCAACTGTTGAATTGCTTATATTTGAATTTTAACCCTTGAACTCACCAACCATTGTGTTGACATTTTAGTATGCTATTCTCAGGTCATTAAATTCGCTTGCCTTTAGGAGCACTGCATGGATTCGTCATGCATTCTAAGACTCTATTTTTAGAGACATTTTTGTTGGTGTTTATTTGTTAATGTTTAAACATTTCGGTCGGCGCATGTTTTGCCTTATTATGCATTTATGTACTTTGAGTTTCTTTACTTACAAAACGCTTCCGCGTGGTTTTAAAGTTTGAACTTTGGTTGATTTTAGTCTAATTTTGGCATATAGAGTTGTTCTGAGTAACTATTGAGGGTGATTTCGGTGTGTTCGCATGCCTCTCGGTAAAACTCCGCATGTGGATTTTAAGGGTGTGACAGATTGGTATCAGAGCCATTGGTTTTAGGGAACTAGGTTGCATACTCACTAGACTATAACCGCACACAGTTAGTTAGTTACCTATGCCTTATTTCCTCTACTGTATACTCATTGGCATACACATCACACTCTCTGCAGCATGGCATTGTCATCGAGAACTCCGGGTAAGTGACTTGTATCACTTACACCATCTGAGTCCCTACCTCCCGCACCTGTACTCGACAATGGGCTCGACTGGCCCCGTCTAGTTTAACCTCGAGGGGAGATTGATTGGGATCAACCTTTTGCATTGATGGAGCGTGACCCCCCATGAGACTGGAGTTTCTA
Organism: Flaveria trinervia; assembly: GCA_025506515.1. Classification (NCBI taxonomy): domain Eukaryota; kingdom Viridiplantae; phylum Streptophyta; class Magnoliopsida; order Asterales; family Asteraceae; genus Flaveria; species Flaveria trinervia. The sequence continues at coordinate 37,322,145 of CM046447.1, forward strand.
CCCTAGTTTGTTGATCATATAATGTTGGACTCTGAAAGGATCATACATGCCAATTCAAGTGGTGCATGGTTGCTCTGCTGGAATCCCTCATGTCCAAGAACAAATGCGGATCAAGACAAGTATCTGCTGAATAAGAAGAAAAATACAAGTGTTGGTCATCCGCATTTGTCAATGCGGATGACAAGTTAACAAATGCGGATATACATTTGTTCATCCGCATTGACCAATGCGGATTACCAAAGAAATGCGGACAAGTGTTTTGTTCATCCGCATTTACCAATGCGGATGACCAAACTTCAATGCGGTTGAAGAAATGCTGATGAACTCAACTCATCCACATTTGTCAATGCGGATGATCAACAGCCAATGCTGATGAAGACTTAAACTAGCTTTAGTAAGGGTAGTTTAGTCTTTTGTAATGGCATTGATTGTCTGCCTATAAATATAATAGTATATCTCATACATGGGGTAACTTTTGTCTGTAATTTGATTTGATTCTTGGTTCCTAGAATGTTCTGTTTGCATTGAATGTTCTTGTAATCAACCAATCAAAGTATTCAATATATACAAACATATTTATGAGTATGATGTGTATTCAATGTTCATTGATTGTCTGATTCGCCTCTCAATCTTTGACTTAATCACTATATTCGGTCCTTATTGATTCACATCAACTGAGATTATCTTTCTCAAATCCTATCCAGTCATATAATGTATAGGGAGCGCGTACCTGTCTCGAGGCCCAGGACTGGGAGCAACGCTGATCAACCAATGCCTTCACTCCCGCGGACGGTGCAGTCCAATGAGAAACTAATTGCTGCACTGGTGGCTGCACTGGATACTAAGCAACAACAATTCAGGCAACTCACGAGTGATGTTTGTACACTACAACATGAGGTGTACAAACTACGACATGAAATGGACGAACTTGAGGAGCAACACGGAAGACCCTAAATGGGTGTCACCATATGGAAGACGTTCTTATAGCACTTAGAGGATGCATAACTGCTTGTGAACAACGGGATGCAGTAGCCGATAACAGAATTGCTACCTTAGAAGCCCAATTGGCAGCACTTCAGATTGCCATAGCTGCTGCTCCTGCAGAGGACCCTGAGGATGAGGATCCCTAGGAGGAACCCGAGGAGGAGGAACCGATAGAGATGGAAGATGACAGTGATGAGTCAGACGTTGTCAATTGATTTCCTTTATATGAATTGGACTATGTAGTGTTTCTCTCTTTTTGAAACCTATGTGGGAAGGGTTGTTTCCCCACCCTAACAACAAACTTAAATTATGAGATTGACGAATACATTATGACTCATTTACAATTTATTTATCTTGGATATCATTTTTGTTATCATTGTTGTGGTTGTGATGATTCATTATTCCTTACTATTTACTGCACTTCAATGGGATAAATGTGTTTAGTGTTACTCATTATTGTATTTGTGAATGTAAAGTGAAAAATGGACGCCGTGGACGTGGACGTGGACGTGGGCATGGACGAGAACGTGGACATGGCGTCGGAGACCATGGCGGTGGTGCTATAAACATGATTCCTAATGAATTAGCTGCCCTGATAAACGAGCATGTTCAGGCAGCGGTGGCTGCTGCCCAGACGGGACAGCCAGTAGGTAAACAATGATAGAAAATAAAATCAAATATCCTGAGTAACCGTATAGGATATCTGATAAATGTTTGTTGTGTTAAAACAAGACCACTGGTGTGTACCTATAAGTCCATTATGGACTGTAAACCACACACCTATAGTGGTACTGAAGGGGCTGTAGGACTGGTAGGATGGTTTGAGAAGACATAGTCTGTTTTCTCCAAATGCAACTGCCCACCTGCTGATTACGTGAAATATGCCACCGGGACTTTGGAAGGTGTCGCTCTATCCTGGTGGAACGCGCAAGTCCAGATGCTAGGAAAAGCGATGGCAAATGGACTTCCCTAGACTGAATTCAAGGACATGATAACTGAGTAGTATTATCCTCGAAATGAAGTACAAAAGCTGGAGATGGAGTTCTGGCAACTTAAGATGCAGGGCTCGAAAATCGAGGCCTACACCACCCGAACCCATGAACTAGCCACCTTATGCCCTGGGATGGTGAATAAAGTGCACAAGAGGGTTGAGCATTACATACGGGGAATAGTACCTTAATTTTAAAGCATGGTGGTTGGTTCTAACCCGACCACGATTTAGCAAGCCCACCAGTTAGGTCATAAGCTAACCAATCAAGCAGTGGAGCAAGGATGTTTACCTAAGTGGGGCGTTGTGGCTAGCATGCTTGACAACTAGAGGAAGTGGGCTAGCTCCAACAACAACAAATCATCATCATCCAACGGTCAACCCCAATCTCAACAACAACAACAACCAGTTCAGCAACAACAACGAAGTTCGATAATGACTGCAACTTCAACCAGACAGCTTCAAACAATCAGGGACCCAGTGGTTATGGTGGTAAACATCAGAAGTGCACTCGGTGTAATTACCATCATGTGGTGGAGTGGTGTGAAATTTCAAATGTCAACGCTGTGGTAAGATTGGACACGTTGCTAAGAATTTTTGTGGTGAAATATTAAGGAAGCCATAACAACCTCAGGAGACTCCCAAAGGTTGTTTTGAATGTGGGAAGGAAGGGCATTACATGAGAAACTACCCACAACTGAGGTAAAATAGTAATGACAATAATGGCAATGGCCATAACAACAACAACCACGTTAACAACAACAATAATGGCAATGGTACTGGTAATGGTGGCAACAAGGATGGAGCCAAAGGGAGAGCCTTCTTCATCGGCTCAGGTGAGGCTCTAAACGACCCCACAACTTTTTTGGTAGGTTTTCTGTTAATGGGTGTTTTGCTACGGTACTACTCGATACTTGAGCCGATAGGAGCTTTGTGTCCTTAAAGTTCTATAGTCTTTTAAGTGATATACCCTCCGCCTTATAATCTAAATACACCGTAGAATTGGCCGACGTAAACAGATCCATGTAACGCATATCCTTAGAGATTTTAAATTAGAGCTTTCTGATCATACTTTCGCTATAGATCTTATGCATGTTACGTTGGGGAGTTTTGACGTATTAATAGCATGGATTGGCTCTCTAGCAAGCAAGCGGAAGTCATATGTCATGATGAAGTCATACGAATTCCTGTTGGTGACGAAATACTTACAACCAGAGGTGATAGGAGTGGTGTGTGATAGGCATCATCTCATACATGAATGCCCAAAAGTTGTTGCGAAAAGGTCATTTAGCTATTCTATCACCCGTCACTTATAAGCAGCAGAAGAAAGGAGAATGGAGGACATTCCCATAGTGTGTGAATTTTAGAGGTATTTCCAGAGGATCTTTCTGGATTACCATCTCACCGCCAAGTGAAATGTCAAATCGAGTTGACACCCGACGCAGCCCTGATTGCTAGGGCACCTTATCGATTAGCACCGAATGAACTACAAGAGTTGTCATCACAACGTCAGGACCTTTTAGATAAGGGCTTTATTCGACCTAGCACATCACCTTGGGTAGCCCCTGTCCTTTTTGTTAAGAAGAAGGATGTCACATTCCGAATATGCATCGATTATAGGGAGTTAAACAAAGTAACAATCAAGAACCTATACCGTTTACCTCGTATCGATGACTTGTTTAATCAGCTTCAGGGATCAAGCTATTATTTGAAGATTGACTTGAGATCCGGTTATCATCAACTTAGAGTCTGAGAAGAAGACATTCCCAAAGCTATGTTTCGTACTTGTTATGGTCATGCATTTTGGGTTGACTAATGCACCTACTGTGTTCATGGACCTCATGAACCGTGTGTGCAAACCCTAACTCGATCAGTTCATCATTGTGTTTATTGATGATATATGATATATTCTAGGACAAAGGAGGATCATGAAGAGCACTTACGAATGATCATAGAACTATTGGAGAATGAGTAGTTGTATGCCAAATTCTCTAAGTGTGACTTTTGGTTACGAGAAGTGCAATTTCTAGGTCATATTGTTAATGAGAAGGGATACATGTTAATCCTGCCAATATTGAGGCGATAAAGAATTGGACTATACCCAAAACACCGAGCGAGATAAGGCAATATCTGGGATTAGCAAGATATTACCGACGATTCATAGTGGAATTCTCTAAGATCGCACAACCACTCATAGCCTTGACTCACAAAGGAACGATATAAAAATAGGGTGAAAGTCAAGAATCGGCTTTTCAAATGTTAAAAAGAAACTCTGTAGTGCACTGATATTGGCACTGCCAGAGGGAACGGATGATTTCGTTGTGTATTGTGATGCATCGATTCAAGGATTGGGTTTTGTCTTGATGCAACAAGAAAAGGTGATAGCCTACGCCTAGAGACAACTAAAGGTTCATAACAAGAACTATACCACCCATGACTTAGAATTTGGAGCAGTGGTTTTTGCCTTAAAGATTTGGAGACATTACTTGTACGTCACCAAGTGCACTATCTACACCGAACACAAGAGTCTTCAACATATCTTCAAGCAAAAGGAGTTGAATATGAGGCAATGACGTTGGGTGGAGCTACTAAACGACTATGATTGTGCTATCAAGTATCATCCGGGAAAGGCCAACGTGGTTGCCGATGCCTTAAGCTGGAAGGAAACAGCTAAACCCAGATGGTGTGCGAGCTTTACAGCTTACTATAATACCCAACTGCCCAAACAAGTTAAGGAGGCACAGATAGACGCATTAAAAGCGGAACATGTTGCTTTTGAGTCGTTAAGGGGAATGGATGAACAACTAGTGGTGAAGGAGGATGGAATTTGGTACTTCATAGATAGACTTTGGGTGTCTGTCTATGGAAATATAAGGGATTTAGTTATGAGTGAGGCACACAAATCTAAGTATTCTATACATCCTGGATCCAACAAGATGTACATGACCTAATGGCGCACTATTGGTGGCCTAACATGAAGGCGGATATAACTATGTATGTGAGCAAGTGTTTGACTTGCTCGAAGGTAAAGGTGGAATACACAAACCATCCGGACTGTTGCAACAACCTGAGATATCAAAATCGAAATGGGAACAAATCTCCATGGATTTTTATTAACAAGTTACCCCGGACTAATACTGGTTGTGACACGATATGGGTTATTGTGGATCGATTAACAAAGTCTGCTCATTTCCTTGCAATTAAGGAAACTAACAAGATGGAGAAATTAACTCGACTGTACCTTAAAGAGATCGTTTCAAGACACACGGTGTACCAATCTCAATTATTTCTGACCGCGACGCCCGTTTCACGTCACATTTCTGCCAATCACTACAGAAATCTTTGGGTACACGTTTGGATATGAGTACTGCATATCATCCACAGACGGATGGCCTGAGTGAGCATAGCATACAGACGTTGGAGGATATGTTACGTGTTTGTGTGATTGACTTCGGAATAACTGGGAAATTCACCTGCCATTGGTGGAGTTTTCTTATTATAACAACTATATACTACCATACAGGCAGCACCTTTTGACGCATTGTATGTGAGAAAATGTAGATCACTAGTTTGCTGGGCGGAAATTGGTGATAGTCAACTGACGGGTCCCGAGTTAATTCATGAGACAACCGAGAAGATTGTGCAGATACAAAATCATATGGCTGCAGCATGAGACAGACAGAAGAGTTGTGCTGACAGGAGACGAAAACCTTTAGAGTTTTAGGTTGGTGACAAGGTTTTATTGAAGGTCTCACCATGGAAAGGCGTAGTTTGGTTTGGCAAGCGAGGAAAGGTAAATACGAGGTACGTTAGACCATTTGAAATAGTGGAAAGAATAGGTCCAGTGGCCTATCAACTAGCCCTACCTGACTCGCTAAGTGGAATCCACGATCTATTTCACGTTTCGAACCTAAAGAGGTGTCTAACTGATGAAACAATGGTCGTACCACTAGAAGAAAATCAAGTGGATGAACAATTACACTTTATTGAGCAACCAATCAGGTGACGGACCATGAGGTGAAAACACTTAAGCAAACCAAGATACCCATAGTCAAAATCCGTTGGAATTCGCGACATGGACCGAAATTCACGTGGGAACGAGAAGATCAAATGAAGCTTAAGTACCCTCAACTGACGATGCCAGCAGACGAAGGTATTGATTTAAATTTCGAGACGAAATTTCTTTCAACATGGGGATGATGTGACAACTCATCCAAAATTCACTCGATTTTGATTTCTGTGTGTCAATGCAGTAGACCAGTGATGGAACACTCACCATGTAACGCAAATTTCGGGACGAAAATTCATTCAACATGGGGATAATGTGACATCCGGTAATTTTCCGTTACCAAACTCCGTTAGTTCCGTTATGTCTTGCATACATGTGTCGTGAGCACATACTAGTTGTCATTGAACGTTGGTGACTTAATATTAATAATTTATGATAAACAATGATAATCTAATTAATAATTTGATTATTAATGTGATTATGTGGTTCATGATTTTATAGAATTTTAAATGATTGCTTCATAAATTTCACGCGATAACGTGACAACATGTTATATATATATATATTCTATGTGTTATGTGAGTTGTGGTAAGTTTTTAGGATTAGTATTGTTGGTTAATAGTATTTATAAATTATAATTTAGATTATTTGAAAAGTGTTAGAATGATATTTTTTATAAAATATATCAAAGGGGGTTATTGTGTAAATATATTTTAAACAAATGTTACCAAAATTACCCAACCCTAAACCCCCCCAAACCCCATTTGCGGCCGAAACCCCTCACCCACCCTCATTCTTGCGATTCTGATCAAGAAACATCAAGAACAATTCGATTTGGGTTAATCCCAAGTGTTACAAGTTGTTTTACAAGTCCAATTCTTGATTCTACATGTTTAAAGGTATGTTATGTCATGTTGTTCATAGATTTTGATTCAAGATCAACCCTAATCCGAATTGATGATGATTATATGCATTTGATGATTGTTAGATGTTAATATGATGTTACATTGGTTGAATGAATGTTGAATGAATGTTGAATGATATTGATTATGCAAGAAAAAGTTACGTTTTTGACGTGTTGTTCATAGGTTACTAAGAATATTAACTTTATTTTCATGATATGACGATTTGATGATGGATTGATGTTGTTTAAGGGTTTATGATGATGTATGTATGATAGATTGATGATATGGATGCTAGAAAACTAGGAATGAATGTTGTAGTTCATAGATTTTCAAAAGTGGAAACTTTTGATCATGAAGGTTAGTAAATTATGATGTTCGGATGTTGTTGATCTTGCTTAGATGTTGATATGAACTTGAGTTGGTGTATTATTAATGAATTCATGAATACATTAGGTGTTTAATAGATTTTGGGATGTGCTTTCCCAAAAGGGAAACTTTATTTGCACAAAGTTTGAAACGTGATAGTTTGAGCATGTTTGGGATATTAGGAGCATGTGAGTATGTTCATGGATGATTTCTAATGTGATAGAATATGTTAATTTAGTTGTATGGAATGGTTGGATGATCATGTGTGATGTATGGACTTTGATGATCATGTATGATGTTGATGGTTGATTAGTAATTAAGACATTATGTTTGGGAATGGAAGTTGATTATTGTGGTGTATATTGAATGCAATGAACATATTTAATGAATATGATTGTGATCATCATACACGCCTGCGAATTTGAGGCACCTACTTAGTAGGATTGGCAGGGTTTAGGATGTGAAGTTGTGAGTGGCTTCACATGGGATGATGTGTGTGATTTGATCTTTGTGTGACGTGTTAGTTATGTTGTAACTGGTGGGCATGTTAATGTTTTAGATTCGCATGACTTGTATGATATTTAGTGGTATGATGATCTAAGTAATGCTTTGGGTAATGTAGCACCTCATGTGATCCATTTGAATGTTAACCATGTATGTCATAGGTTCACGTTTGCTTAATTGAATTATAACTATGATGTCACCAATGGGTCAAACGGGTCAACTGTGTCAAACGTGTCTGAATTCTAAAACCTTGAGTCTTTGGTTATAGTGTGCTTAAGGTTCCACACATTCTCTGTTTACACATACTTATGTACTTACATGATCTATAACCTCTGAAGGTTGTCTATCCACTCTTTCTTCCAAGTAACCCTAAGTAGTTGTTACGCATATCAGGTGAGTTCATGCCACTCTTTACTTAACCTCTTTTGGGCGAGATAGCATACTAATAATCTACAAAATCTTTATGTATGTAAGTTGTGTATAATATTATATAGTGTTGTTTATCATGGAAAAGTCCTCAGACTTTCGAATTGTTAATATTGAATAGCGGGGAAACTTGGGTAGTACTACTGGGTCTGACAAGCCCCACCTATGTGACTCGAGGTCAACCGGGTTCAATATGTCCTAATGAACGTTGTCATGACCTGGTAAGTCGTGACAGGAGGCAACAACTTATCACAGTCAGCTTTAATTGTGAAATCACTATGAATTAATATTTGGTTTTAATACACTAGCTATCTGTTACAACACACTACTTATATATCTCAACTGTTGAATTGCTTATATTTGAATTTTAACACTTGAACTCACCAACCATTGTGTTGACATTTTAGTATGCTAGTCTCAGGTCATTAACTTCGCTTGCCTTTAGGAACACTGCACGGATTCGTCATGCATTCTAAGACTCTATTTTTAGAGACATTTTTGTTGGTGTTTATTTATTAATGTTTAAACATTTGGGTTGGCGTGTTTTTTGCCTTATTATGCATTTATGTACTTTGAGTTTCTTTACTTACAAAACGCTTCCACATGGTTTTAAAGTTTGAACTTTGGTTGATTTTATTCTATTATTGGCATATAGAGTTTTTTTGAGTAACTATTGACTGTGATCCTGGTTTGTTCACACGCCTCGCGGTAAAACTCTGCATGTGGATTTTGAGGGTGTGACACCATGCAACCGAATAGGGTCCATACGCCTGAACGACCATAGTATTGTCTGACATTGGGGAAAGTGCGGACGTTCGGGGTTGTAGATGGTGTGACCGTCGGGGTTGTAGACGGTGTGATGGCCATGGATGATGTAAGATGATGTATGATGATGAGACGATGATGATGATGTGTGATGCCGTATGGTTATATGTTGTGATGCGTATGATTGGTGTGATGTTTGTTGTCGTGTGATTGTGATGTTGTATTTTACGCATGATGTATGTTATTGGTGTGCGATGTTGCCTGTGTGATTGATGTTGTATGTTGTTATGTACCTTATTATTATGAATGATTGTCTTCCCGTGGTTTTGCATTGAACGTTATGAATGAAATGAAAGTATTATATAACGTAAAGTAGAAGATAATGAATAGAGGAATGTAATGAATGAATCTAAGCACGAATGAAGGAATGAGAGCAAGGATGGCTTGCAAGAGTAAGGAAGGAGGTTCATAACTCACTGAGACTTGTTAGCTCAACTGTGTGTGTAATTATAGTGTGCGATCTTGGCTAACTCATAAGCACATAGACACAGTGGGGGTTAGTTTTGGTAACTGCTCTGATACGTGCGATGTGGTATTTATTGTGTGCTATGTAGCGTGCGATTTTGGCTACCTCATGTGGATTATGTAGCTTGCGATTTAGGCTAGCCATGAGATGGCGTGTGATTCTGGCTACACCCCAAGAGTTCTCACACCGAGGGGGAGTTGGTCTTGGTGACCACTCCGTTGGTGCGATTTGTGCGATATGTGCGATGGATAACATGAGGGAGTATAGACACAGTGGGAGTTCAGTTTTGGTAACTGCTCCGATAAGTGCGACGTCGTACTTACTGTGTGCTATGTAGCATGCAATCTTGGCTACCTCATGTGTGCGATTTGTGCGATATGTACTTCGGGTACGATGATGCAAGGGTGCGATTTGTGTGAAAAGTGCGATGGGTATGAGATGGACGAACGGAAGAAATCATGTTATGAACGAATGAAACGGATGAAGAATCTAAACGAATGTAATGGAAGATAATAATTATATTATCTGTATGTATGTATATTATGTGATCGCGTACGAAAGTAACGAATGGTTTTATATAGGAAGTAAAGTATGTTTTATTTTAAAACTAGAACTCACTCAACATCGCTGACTTTGATGTGTTTCCAGTTGGCAGGTATGTTGCTGAGGATGGCTTTTAAGGGGCGACTACTCAGTTCTTTTGGATGTCATCCATTGTTATAATGCTTTTGTAATGAAATGTAAAAAAGATATTGTGTAATGAACGGTTGTATAGTTTACAAAATCATTTTGATGAAATGAAAATGTTGTTTTTAATGTTTTCGCTACAACGCTTTTACGTAAGATGATAAAAAAATATATGTTTTATGTGCGATAAAGGACCAGCTGTAAGCGTCTCAGGATCGGGGTCTTACAATATAATATACTTATATTGTTGCACCCTGAAAGGATCATACATGCCAACTCAATTTGTGAATTGATGATTACCTAGCTGGAATCCCACAAGTCCAAGATGAAACAAGAAAGGGGTAGTTTAGTTGTTTTGTAAAGGCATCTCGTCTCCCTATAAATAGAATAGTTAACCTTGTACTGAGGTGATGGCTGATAGATAGAGAATTTTTGTTGTAATTATTCTCTGTAATTTATCAACTTTCATATACCAATACAAACAACGTTTATGAGTATTTTTCTTGCTTTGAATGTTCTTTGATTGTTTGTTTCCGCCACTCAAACATTGACTTGATTATCATATTCGATTCACAGTAAGAATATCACTCTTACTCAACCCTAGTCAATTGGTATCAGAGCTTTGGCTCTCGATTCTCTTTCAGATCTGCGCACAAACTGAATAGAACTCGATTGATCTGGTAATCAAGTTGCTAGTAGTGGATATCATCATCTCTACTTAGTAAACATCAAGAATACTCCTGTCAAACAGCAATAAAATCATTACAGAACACATTCTAAACCTCGAAAGAACTGCTTGAACAAGTCAGACTCATCAAACATAATGAATCTTAAAATCAACTAAATCTATACTTAAACAAAACAACATGGATTCTAACAGTTACTCTGAACTTGGTCATACACCTAAACCTCCCATCCTTAAACACAATATGAGTTTAAACAATGGAGAATAAGGTTTAGAAATCATATTACAGGTGTAGATCCTAATTTTTGGATCCCAATATGTAAGGATCAACATATTCCTGTTACTCTATCAACAGCTCAAGTTGCACTTTACAAGATTGCTAGAATACCAATTGAAGACTTAACTTTGGATGAAGATGACTATAAGAAAATCAAAATTGATCTCAAAGCATACTCAATTTTGACTCATGCACTCAAGATGGATGTGCTGAAAAGATTGGAAAAGTATGGAACTGCTAAAGCTGTTTGGGATGCACTCAAAATTATGTGTGAAGGAAGCAGTGAGGTTGCTGAAATTAACAAATATAAGTTGGTCAATCAGTATGAAACCTTCCATCACACCAAAGGAGAATCCATATCCAAGCAACTGCAGAGATTTGTATAGTTCGTAAATGACTTGGAAATTATGGGTGTTTCTTACAATATTAAGAACTTAACAAGAAAATGCTTCACAGTCTACCTGAAAGCTGGAAGCAGAATGTCATAATGCTGAAAAATACTCTTGATCTTGAGAGTACCACTCTAGAAATTATGATAGCAAGATTGAAGCTTTGGAACTTGATGAACGAAGCAGAAACCTGAGTGGACCAAGAGTGATTGAGGCGTACAAATTTCCTTCATAATCTCATTCTGTTGAAAATGCTTTCATCACAGAGGAAGATGATTTATCTCATCAAGAGATCAAATGAACAATACTGGGTTCATTGCAACTCCACCATTCAATCATCCATCAACTTCAGCTCAAGCATCTAAAGTCTCCACTGCTCCTCAAACCTCTCCGGAAGACTTAAAATCAGAAGAGCAAAAGGCAACTTACAATGCCTTTGTTGCAAGCTTTGAAGCATATCTATGAGGAACACTCACTTCTGCCCACCTAATTCAGGAAGATTTGGAAGAAATGGATCTGATGATGTTGAGGAGATGTGGAAATGGCAATGATTGCCATGAGAGCAAAGAAATTCTTTAGAAAAGGAAGAAAGATGAGCCTGAATAAGAATACAAAACTTGGATATGATAAATCCAAGGTGGCCATTTCTCAAGAGAGTGCAATGCTCCCAAAAGAAACAACTATCCAAGGAACTCTCCAGGCCAATCATCATCACAGCCCAATTCAAGCTCTCACTCCAATAATCAACAACAACGGTATCGTCATTCGCATCATCAACAAACATACCAGAATCAACCATAGCTAACAAATCAAGCCCATGCAAGCAGTCAGCCTTTTGCCAGTGCCCTTGTGATTAAACAAGATGGGTTATGTGACTGGAGTGTGTATGATAAGAAAGTCAAGCCTCAATTCCAGAATCATGCTCTTATGGCTCACATCAATGATGGAGCATCTTCAATGCCTACTGAGGTAAAAACTAACCTTTGTAGTGAATAATGCATAAATGAATTACAAGAGTATAGAGAACACAACCATAAACTGGCAGATAAAATTAAAGAAGAAAAAGTGAAGTTAGAAATGATGAAGAGCGAACTAAAAAGTTTTGAAATCAAAATCAAATCTCTCATTTCTGACATAAAAAAACTGCATGGTGAAAAATACAATCTTGCAGCTGAAAATGAGCTACTTACTAAAAGTTAGCTCAAGCTAAAGCTCAACAATCTATGACTGAAGTGAAACTTGAAAAGTTTCAAATGTCTCAGTCAAGCTGTTAGAGATGTTGGATTCACAAAAGGATCCAAAGGACATGTCAGGGATTGGGAATAATTAATGTCCTCCACCATACAATGACAATTACACTGTCATGCCTGACTCTGTCTCACTCTCTAAATCAATTGAACCTAAAACTATGGAACCTAAATCAGTGGTGAAACAAGTGACAAATCCTCAAAACAAACCTGTTGTTTATTTTGAAACCAATGAGGATATAATCATGTTAGGTCACCCAATCAAAATCAAAGAGTGTTCAGACAAGACAATGAGTGTCATGAAACCATCAAGCCCTGTAAAAGCAATTGTACCTATTACAAAATTCATACCATCTATTTTACAAGGCAAAAAGAAATATGTCAAGACAGTGAAACCCACTACTGAGACTAGTTCTGATAATGAGATTGTATCATCACAAAATTCAAGTAAATCAGAAAAGGTTACACTGAAAAAGAAACAAACTGAAAAACTGATTTCAACACATAGAACTTCATCAGACCCTCAGTCATCAAGGTTAAGGCAGGGAGTTGGGTTTGATATCTGTAACAAAGAACATGTTGACCAGTTTGAGAAAGAAGTGAGAAATAGGCTGAAGAAACAGAAACAACCCAAACAACTAAACAAAAGTAGTGTTATGAAGCAAACTAGTAAAAGAATTGATTTTGATTCATCACCTAAAGAAAAGAAAGTGACTCATCAAAAGAAAGTATCAGTTGAGTCACACAAGGAAAAATCTGATTCAAGAAACAAACAATATGATATTTGTGACATGTTCAATCACAACGCAGATAAATGCTTCTTTAATCAATATTGTTCTATCTGTGATATGAATAATCACTCCACCAAAAATTGCTATTTCAACAAGTATTGTTCAATCTCTGACGTGAACAACCATAATACATCTGTTTGTTACTTTAATTAGAAGGGGTTGAGAATTCCACAACACAAGCCCATGTTAAAAACATCTACTGTGATGCACTCTGTCAGACCTCATCTTCATAATACTTAATCTAGGACACCTAGATCAACAAATGATAGAAATAACTTGAAGGATTTAAGGAAGGGTCAAAGAAGACATCTCATAATGAAACACAAAGTTGACCTTTCTAAGCAAAAACTAACTTTTGATAATGAAACTCAGGCTAAATTTTTACAAAGAAATAGAGACCAATGATTTCATTATTCATCTGAATCCTCAGTAGATGTTGATGACATGACTCGACCAATTCATCATCAAAAATCTCCCAGAACACCTCTATCCATATCACAAGTCAAAGGGAAATACCAAGAGGTGACTATCATGAATAGAAATGAGAAACCCAAGACCATCATGGCTTGGGTTCCTTATTCTAATTAGTTCTTTTTGCTTGTAGGTTCATCCACATAGGTCTAATAGCCTATGGTACATAGATAGTGGATGCTCCGGACACATGACTGGAGATCGTTCCCTCTTTCATGATTTCAAGTACATACAAGGAACTACTGTGCCATTCAGTGGAGATTCAGAAGGTGGTAGAATTACAGGAGAAGGATCTGTGACAAACGGGATGCTGTGATTTGACAGAGTGAATTACTGTGAACAACTGAACTTCAATCTGCTAAGCGTGTCTCACATCTACAACAAAAAATATTTCACTCACTTTACAGACACTCACTGTTACATTTTGAAACCTGTGTTCTACATCACCTAAGGAAGAAACATGTCTTTTGTCTAAAGCATCATTTGATGAGGCACAGCTTTGTCATAGACATTTGGGGCACACTAACTTTAAAAATATGAACAAGTTAGTCAAAGGAAACCATGTCATTGGTTTTCCTCAAAAAGAATTCAATTTTATTGATCAATGTTCAGCGTGCCTCAAAGGAAAATAACACAAATCGTCTCACAAAACCAAGCTAGTGAACACTAATAATACTCCATTGAAGTTACTTCACATGGATCATTTTGGACCAATTCATGTAATGAGTATGGGAATGAAACAGTATTGTTTAGTGATCATTGATGACTTTTCTCGATTCACATGGGTGTTCTTCTAACTTCATAAAAATGAAGCATCCCAAATCATTCAAGAATTTATCACTAAAATTGAAAATCAACTTGATCTTAAGGTCAAAATAATAAGAAGTGATAATGGTACAAAGTTCAAAAATGAAAATATGAGTTCCTTTTCTGCAACCAAAGGCATTGTTCATCAATTCAGTGCATCTTGAACTTCTCAACAAAATGGGGTAGCTGAAAGGCGAAATAGAACATTAATTAAAGCAGCAAGAACGGTACTAGCCGATGCTAAACTGCCAATCACCTTGGGGGCAAAAGTAGTTAACACATCATGCTTTGTGCAAAATCAAAATCTGATTGTTAAAGAAAGTAACATGACACCTTATGAACTGATCTTTCATAGGAAACCATTTATTGGATTCCTGAAATCATTTGGTTGTCCAGTCTCAATATTAAATACCCGTGATCATTTGGGAATATTTTCATCCAAGTTTGCTCAAGGATTCTTTGTAGGTTATTATTCGGTCTCAAAGGCTTATAGAGTATTCATTCCTAGACTGAACATTATTGATGAATCTACAAATGTTCAATTCAAAGAACATTGGTTTCCCAAATCTACAAATGGTCCTGATTGGTTGTTTGATATTAACACTTTTACAAAATCATTTGACCAATTTCACTTGTCTGATGCAGGAAATATACATTCAGGTGATACTTCATCAACTGTAAAAAGAAGAGATAATTGTCCATTGATTCCACCTACATCAGATGAACATATGAATGAAGATGTTCCTCTTCAAGCTAATCCCATCAGACAACTGTCTCAAAACCTTAGTGTTTCTTCTGAAGAAGGTCCCAGCCTGGTACTATCTCACTCAGATGACTTGTCAAATGAGATCAAAAATAAAAAACAGGCTTCTCATCTAGTAGAAACTCAAGGTACATCAAATGATGCAAGCAACCTCAGTGCTACTGAAGATATAGCAGTTACTAAAACAGAAGTTGACAATCTTCATAATTCAACAACAATACAAGATGAATGTGCCTCTGACCATAATGAACTGAATGTCTCCAATCATGATGTAACTATTGCTGGTGATACCATTCCAACCACAAGAATACACAAGAATCATCCAGTTGAAACCATTATTGGTGATCTTAATGAGTGTGACAAGAAGCAAGTTCGGTATGGCAAACATCTGTTTGTTCTCCTGCTTTCTATGTCAAACAGTACCCAAAAACATCAAAGAGGCACTTCAAGATAATAGTTGGATTGAAACAATGTAGGAAGAATTGCTACAATTAAAGAAGCAAGAAGTATGGCAGCTTGTAGATCTTCCCGAAGGACAATACCCTATCGATACCAGATGGCTGTACAGGAACAAGACTGATGATAGAGGGATAGTCATCAGAAGTAAAGCAAGACTAGTGGCACAGGGATACACTCAGGAAGAAGGAATCGACTATGACAAAGTGTTTGCTCCTGTTGCTAGACTAGAAGCAATGAGAATCTTTCTTGCATATTCTGCGTCCATGAAATTTACTGTTTATCAAATGGACGTAAGTGTGTCTTCCTGTATGGAAAGATTGCTGAAGAAGTCTATGTGAGTCAACCACCTTGCTTTGAAGATCCAGATTTCCCTCATAGAGTTTACAAGCTTGACAAAGCTCTATATGGTCTTCATCAAGCACCAAGAAAGTGGTATGAGACTCTATCATCCTTTCTTTTTGAATATGGGTATGAAAGTGGAAAGATTGATCAGACTCTCTTCAGAAGAATAAGACGGAAAGACATGTTGTTAGTCCAGATCTATGTGGATGACATTATTTTTGGCTTGACAAACAAGCACTTTGCAAAGAATTTGAAGACCTTATGCATTCAAAGTTCCAAATGAGTGCTATGGGGGAACTCACCTTCTTTCTAGGGATGCAAGTCCAACAAACAGCAGATGGAATCTTCATCAACCAATCAAAATATATGGAAACCATGTTGAAGAAATTCCACTTTGCTGACTGTCAGTCTATCAGAACTCCTATGGATACTAAAGTGAAGATTGGACCTGACCCTGAAGGCATATCAATGGATAAGACTTACTATCAATCAATGATAGGTTCACTTATGTACCTAACAGCCAGGTGGCCTGACATTATGTTTGTTGTTTGTGTGTGTGACAAATATCAAGCTGATCCAAAAGAATCACATATGAACGCAGTCAAGAGGATATTCAGATATGTGAAGGGCAAGCCAGCTCTTGGGTTATGGTATCAAAAAGAATGAGAATTTAATCTCTATCCCTACACAGACACTGATTATGGACGATGCAACTTCAACAGAAAATCCACTTCTGGCGGTTGTCAATTTTTGGTCCCAGACTAGTATCCTGGCAATGCAAGAAGCAGACAAATATGTCTGTGTCCATAGTAGAAGCTGAGAATATTGCTGCATGAGCATGATGCTCTCAAGTTCTCTGGATTCAAAACCAGATGCTTGATTATGGTTTTAACTTCTTACACACACCAATTTCTATTGACAACACATCTGCTGTCTTTATAACTAGTAATCCAGTTCAGCACTCAAAACAAAACATATTGAAATTAGATATCATTTTTGACAGACTATGTTGAAAAGGGCTTAATCAAATTGATTCAACTACCAACTAAAAATCAATTAGTTGATTTGTTTACCAAGGCATTTGAACCTAGTAGGTTTGATTTCTGGTTCAGTCAATTGGCATGATTAACCTTGAGTAAAAACTATGAAAAACATCAAAAACAATTTTAAACATAAGAGAAACCACAAAAATAAATCATGTTTAATGAAGAAAAGAATTCTATGGGAAATGATATAATTACAGTCGTTATATCATTCACTGTGCTTAATTTCAAAATGTAAAAGACTGAAATGACTTACCAGATATGATGGTAGGTTCAACTTAGAAGAAAAGATACATGCAGTGATGAATGAAAGACATATTCAATTTTGAAACACTCATCACAAAGTACAGGTATGTATTGGCTTATCCAATGCATGTGTGTAGTACCTAAACACACCAGGTAATGATACCTTAAGATACTTTATGAATCTCTTTCACCACATCATGTTTTATCTTTGTTTTGTTGCACAAAGACCTGATGAAACTTGCACATAGTGCAAATGTCATGATCCAAAAGATTCCCAATGTGGAACACATCCAAATTGGATGAATCAACAAAGTAACACATTCCAAGTGAATGATCAAAAGAATCCTATCATGGATCATCTTCCAAAGTGAAGTGAAAATAATCCCAATGAGGATCAACATGAAAAAGGATCAAATTAAAAGAATCCCAATGAGGATCAGCGAATATGAGATTTCATGACTTAAGTAACCTGGTAAGCAATGTTGTGACAAAGTTCTACCATGCATTGTATAAGGAAGGTTGATCGTTCCATGCTTATGTGTGTAAGGTAAACATTGAATAATAAATCAACCGAAACATGATAAAAGCCATTTGCATGAAAATATCAACCTGGTATGGGTTTAAGAGGACAAACATACCTTCAATCTTCAAGTTCATAATCATGTCCATATAATCATAAAGGATGCACATGTGTAATGTAAGACTGATATGATCCCAACAAAGAGATCTTTCTCTTCATTATTAATATTAATCAAAATAATATTCAAAATGTTTTAAATCTTTAAAGTTTCGCTCCAAATGTGGACATAAACTTTAGGGGGGAGTAATTTAAAATTTTTGAGTAAGTCTAAATTTTTGTTTATTAACTTAATTTTGAAAAACAAAACAAAAAGAATTTTAGTTGGTGTTGTTGCAATGAGTTATATCATTATATCTCAGCTTATGCCGATTCTTAGAAGAATGATAAGCCCAAGATCTATCAAAATTAGGAAACTTGTATTAATTGTGACATAAAAGTCAATCCAAGCAAGAATTGACAACTTCAACATCCAACTTCATAAGAAAAATCAATCAATGACACCTCTTCATAAGATGAATAATCAATTCAATCACATTAACTTTTGATTAAGTTCAAAAGCTAATGCAGGTAAGTGCATTAGTTAATGCGGGTGAAGGTAACCCATGCATGTAACTAATGAGGCTAACAATACTTTTTTCAAGTGCAACTAATGTGGACAATGAGTTTACTCAACCGCATTAGTGTGTGAAGTAAATGTGGAATTTACTTTACCGTATTGATACAGTTAACAAATGCGTATGAACAGGTCTGTATCGCATTTGCTACAATGCTATGTTGACGTGTCAACAACATTTGATATAGTTGCACAAATGCTGATTGACTTTGTTCTATCGCATTTGCTACTGTGTACAAATACGGATAGGATAAAACAAGCAGCTCTACCGCATTTGTTACAGTGCTGAAGTGCAATGTTATTCTTCCGCATTTACTACAACACAAATGCGGACATCCAAAGATTTCAAGTTTAACTTCTACATTTGTAACAGTACACAAATGCGGATATAATAAAAATTAAGAAACAAAACTTCCACATTTGCAACAGTAGTGGAATGCGGATAGTCAGTCAAAAATTAACCTTCTGCTTTTGCTACGATCAACAAATGCGGATGACCAAAAGTAGCCAAATGTGAACTGTCAGTCAAAAGTTTGTGTTCCGCATTTGCTACAGTTAACAAATGCAGATGAACAAAAGTCAAACAAATTAACCTTCAGCATTTGCTACAGTGGTGACTGTATCTGCTTTTAAACTTGTAAAATTTTTCAAATAGTATTATTTGACTATTTAAAGGAATTCAAACGGTCATTTAATACTTTTCAAATTTGAGAGACTTTATAGTGAGACGAGCGCAAACATACAGTACACCATCTTCAATCATCATCATCATCATAAACATTCAAAGATTTTGTTGTGATTCTTCTCAAAACATTCTTGTCATCGATTCAAAACTACAGTTATCTTGAAAATAAGGTATAATTTCAATAAAATTTTGAAACAAGACCTAAGTTTCAGACTGTTAACCTAAATCAAACAATGAACCAGATAATAATGAAGAAAACCAAAATCAAACTTATTAATGTGATGTAATACACATGTTTGACTTCAATAAACATACAAATTGATAGGAATTCAACTAATGTTGAAAACCCTTGATAATCATGCTTACTGCAAAAAACAAAGCAAAATGAAAAAGATAAATGTGCAACAAATCAAAGTCACATCATCTATTGAATGGTTCAACCATTGAAACCGTGATTGTTAAATGACAAATTCATCATTTTCCATTACAGAAAATCAACAAGAATAACAAGTAGTCTTCCTTGTTAATTTAAAGTCAAAACTGATAACTAACACACATGTCTCTTGTGCAGATTACATGGAAAATCTTACATGGAGCAAGCTCCATAACGTCAGTGGTTATTTAAACCCTGATGTCCCAGAAGCAGAAGGGCTGAGAGACATCATTAGATTCAGTAATACCACAAGGATAGAATATGCCATCATAGTCCGACCAGCTATCTATGAGAATCTCATAAGGTCTTTCTGGAACACAACTGAGGTTGTTGAAGCTGATGGCATTAGAACACTTACTCGGAGAATTAACAGTGAACACACATTGATCACCAGTGAAGAGTCAGTTAGAAGATGCCTAAGGTTAGTGATGATGCAAATGCTCATTTGGAACTGAGTGATGAAGACATAACCACTTTCTTTGCAGAAATTGGTTATGAAGGTGGTTATGAAGCCAAGCAGCTTGTTAATGGATTGGTTGATTTACCATGGAGATTCATTATACATATGTTCGAGCATTGTTTGTCAAAGAGAAAGACAGGATGGAATGACATTCCAGTCCTCACATCATCAGCTATTTATGCTCTATGCACCAACAGGCCATTCAATATGTCTGCATATGTATTCAATGGCCTGGTTTCAAACATTAGAGAAGAATTAAGATACAAGTTTCTCATGTATCCCAGATTCATTCAATGTCTAATCAATGAATCATTTCCTAACATTGCAACTAAAGGACCAGTGCTTGACATTCCACATTATGATGTAAGATCATACAAGTATATAAAGAAGAGAGACCCTAGAAACTTTTATAGTGGGGCTCACACTCCTCTTCTGCCTTGGATGTTGCAATAGATAAATCAAGAAGCACAACCATCTCCAATACAATCACCACAACCTGCTGCTCAACCATCACCAATACCATCACCAATACCATCACCACAATCACCACCACTTTCAACACCACAACCTTCACCACAACCATCTCCACAAACATTACTACAACCAACACCACTAGCAACCACTCAACCTATACCTATATCAACACATCATTACTTTCCAATATCACCACCACAACAATCACCTATATCCCATTTTCAACCTGTGCCATCACAAGATTACCCTGCTGATGTAGGAGGACCAACTAGTGCTTCTATAGCTTCCAAATCATCTTCTGATGAGGAGGATCATCACACTCACATGCCTGCAAAAACATGAACTTCTAAGCCTGCTCCCTTAGAAAGTTTTTGCTGATTCTACTGTTAATAGACCAGATGAGAAGGATGAATTGATCACTGAATTTATGCAAAAGATTGAAAGAATGGAGAGAATTCTAATGAGAAGGGCAAGAATCATAGATGATAGAATTCTGGAACTAGATGAGAAGGAACAGAGATGAAAGGTCTTAAAGATAAACATAAGGCTAAATGACTGAGAAAGATAAGAAAATTGAAGTTGTAAATGCTGCCCTTAGCAGTCAAGAGAAGAAGTCAGTGGACATATATACACTATTTAAATTCAAACAATAGCAATGGAGGAACAAGAAAATATCATTGATGAACAAGCTAATATCATCTCCAAACTTGAAAAAGAAATTGATAGCAAGAACAAAAGGATATCTAAGCTTGAAATGATGATTGAGATCCAAAGAAATGAAGTGGATGACGATGATGACAAAGAAGAACAAGAAAAGGAAGATGTGGATGATAACAAGTATGGGTATGAAAATGAAGAAAAAGGAGGTGATGAAAGTCAAACAAAGTTTAAAGATCAAAGTCTGGATATGGTAATGTATTCTGGAAACACAGATTACTCTAACTATGAAAAAGCTGAATTTGAAGAACTCTTTAGTATATTGGATAGTTTTTCATCTGAAATATTCAGCATTGAGGATGACTTTTGGGAATTCATAAACAACCAAAGAACTGATTCTAAGCCTATTATTTTTATCCCCAAATCACTAATGCCTTTGGAAAAAGAATTGACTTTGCAAATTGTCCCTGCTATCTCTTTATCTGAAGAACAAAAGAAAAAAATCAAGGAAAAGTATGAAAAAGAAAGGAAAGAAGAAACTGAAACAGAACAGAAAGAGGAGGAGACAAGTAAAATGAATGATCAAGAGCCAAGCACACCTGAAAAGGTACTTGGACCAGAAGAACAAGCTGAAACCTCTAGCCCTCCACTTCACACTTACTCACGAAAGAGGAAATACTTAGCTGAAAAAGCTAAAGGTAAAAGACCAATAGTTGAAGAAGAACCAGTAAAGAAACAAAAAGATGACCCAAGAAGTCTAGTAGCAATTGCTGAATTTTTGGAAGAACATGAGCAGGCAGAAGCTCAATTGAAGAAATTGGCTAGTGCAATTGATTTAGAAGAAGGTGAAATTGCTGGTGAATATGAAGTTGAAAAGGATGTCCTTATGGACAGTCCCATTAATGTAGAACAGGTAGTGGAAGACATGGTATCCAAAGCACAAACTGATGATTTGATGATTAAAGCCTTGTTTTTGATCAATCAAGGTTATGATCCTAATGAAGTGTTTGGAATGACTTATGAGAGCATGAAGGAGGAGGAAGAGAAAGTAAAAATGTTTCTTGATCCAACAATTGAAACTGAGTATGAGAAAGCAATGACCAAGGATACTCCAAAGCATAAAGATTCCACTTTGAAGAAATCAACCGGGTATGAAATACTATTACCAAGAAGGGGTCCCCTACGCAAGCTGTCTACAATGAAGAAATCATCTTCATCCTACGAATCATTATTTCTTGATCCTTATAATATGTCTGATAAGGAAATGAAGGAATATCTCTCAAGTCAGGGATTCACGAGAAGAAGGATTGCTAAAATGAAGACAAATTCTTTAAGAGCTACAACTCTTCAATTGATTAACGAGAAGAAAGAAAAACTCAAAAAGCTGGAAGAAGAATTAGCAAGCACCAAACCAAGAAGCAAAGTATCAGCTGAAGACATGATGCTGAACGAGAAAGACAAAGAGCTACTTGCCCCGGTGCTCCACAAGTACCCTGAATGGTTTGCAGAACCATCTCAGTTGAAAATGCAAGAAGGACTAACTACTACAGAACTGATCAGAGAGGTGTCTACTCCCAAGGGTAACGTAGATCAAAAGCTAATAGCCTAGAAGTATGATAGTACATGGAATATGTTCATGGTGAAGAGAATCTCAGGGCTAGTACAATTCTTTACAGAGTACTAAGCTCTTATAAATGCCCTTGAGATTCATGATTTGAAGGAGCTAGCTCAACTTGAACTGATCAATCATGAAGCTATGTTCAGGGATATGAATTTGAGAACATACTTAAGATGTTCAAAAAAACAAATAACTTCAATTCAAGACAATATGCTTGAGAGAAGATAAAACATTTGTCAATCCCCTTGATAAAAAGAAAAAGGTGCAAGCAGAAGAATTGTATTCCCTAAGTTGAAGGTAAAGCCAACCGAATCATTGAAGAGGAAAGTAGTGTTTGGTACTCATTCCGCCACTCCCATCTCAAACGTTTACTATGATGAGAATACCTATGAGATGGTGATTGAAAAGAAGTGGGGAGGAAAGGAGAGAGCTGACATAAGATTATTCAGTGAATATAAGTAAGACTACTTGATGAATCATACATCCACTACATTTATACCAGGCACTTCAGGGAATTAAACAACAAATTGGGTGAACAAGACATGCACCTCTTTCTGAAATGCATCAAGTTGCTAAAACTGGCATATGATCGGATAAGTGCTAAAAGAGACAAAAGAAAGAAGAAGAAAACACCACTGCAGCTTGGAAATATTATTAAACTTTAAGTGGATGTGGGGGGAGCTTACTGATTCATAGAGATGGTCTTTCTACAATCTCCATTTGGGAGCGTATTTCACTAAAAAAATTACGAATGGAAGCCATCTACAACATGAGCAAAATGAAGATCCATGTGCTAAGTAAAGACAAGATGTCAGAAGCAACTGATTTTGTAAACATGATCAAGGCTATCCTGGATCCTACTAAAGCTGCATTCATATTACCTCGAGAAGACCCAGCTGAATCATCACAACATCAATCACCTCCTAAACATTGAGGAAAACTAGGCTGTATAATCCTTTGGGGGAGTATTGTTGCACCCTGAAAGGATCATACATGCCAACTCAATGGGTGAATTGATGATTGCTCAGCTGGAATCCCACAAGTCCAAGATGAAATGCAGATGAAGATCTGCAAGGAAAATAACAAGTTTTATCTTCCGCATTAGTTAATACGAAAGACATAAATCTGATGTGGACAAGTGTTTACTCTTCCGCATTGACTAATGCGGAAAACAAAATACTAATGCTGAAAAACAAGGTACTGTTCCACATTGACTAATGTAGAATAACAAAAGAAGATGCGCACAAGACTTTGCTCATCCGCATTAACAAATGCGGATGACGGACCAAATACGCATAAGTATTTGTTCATCCGCACGAAGCAATGCGGATGACCAACTTACTAATGCAGATGATCAAGTGGAAATGCTGATCAAGATTATCTCATCCGCATTTGTCAATGCGGATGAAAAAGCAGAGATGCGGATCAAGACATAGACTAGTTTCTGATGTAATAGCTTAGGGGTAGTTTAGTCATTTTGTAAAGGCATCTTGTCTGCCTATAAATAGAATAGTTAACCTCGTACTGAGGTGACGGTTGATAGATAGAGAATATTTGTTGTAATTATTCTGTGTAATTTATCAACTTTCATATATCAATACAAACAACATTTATGAGTATTTTTCTTGATTTGATTGTTCTTTGATTGTTTGTTTCCGCCACTCAATCATTGACTTGATTATTATATTCGATTCACAGTAAGAATATCACTCTTACTCAACCCCAGTCATATATATATGTATGTGTGTGTATATATATATATGTATATATATATATATATATTCATACATATATATACACACACACATACACATATATATATATACATATATATATATATATATGATTGTTGACTAATAAAGAGGACACTAATAAGTATTCTTTAGTCTGTAAAATGAACATATTAAAAATGAGAAATAACATTAGGAACTATTTATTAGGCTCTAATTGTATATATGAGGAACTGATTTTCACTCTGTAAATAAATATATTGAATACAAAAATAACATGGTATTAATGTGTGATCATCACTCACAAATATGGTGCTAGTGAAATGTATTTGAGATTAAATAGACTCGATGTTAGGTACTAAGTTTTACTCTCAAATAACATTATATTAGAGACAAATTTTTAGTGCTTAATAACATGGTATCTGAGATTGATTTTTAGTATTAAACATCATGGTATTACTTTATTATCTTTAGTAACAAATAAAGCGTATTCGGGACTTAAATGAGTGAATTGTGTGTTTTAAAGACTCAATTTTGGTCCCAAAAAACACAATATTAAAGATTGATTTCTAGTCACGAAAAAAGTGCATTTGGGACTGAAATGACCTGGTATGAAGGGATTGAATCAAGACTGAATTTGAGTAATTTGGAGACTGGAAGTTAGTCACTATTGATTCCATACAATCACGACTAATATTCAATTGCTGATAACACTATCTAGGATAAAGAATAGGTGACTGGCTCATGACTAGTGTGGATACATATGTACCTAGTTTAGGAGTTTAATGTAAATGCCTATCATGTCTTACATATAGGTAATGAATGGGTATGAATGAAATACAATATGTGGTTGATGCTTATAATATTTAATATTTCATTCTATATTGTGTGATAATTTATAGTGAACTAACAATATAGGTTTATGTTTGTTGTACATAATTCTTAGTCAATAATGATTAAGAAACGTGTTCAAACTGAATCATAAGAAGTCCTCATGCGAATGGACCATGCTATTGGACCATACATATGAAGACTTCATGCTAATGGACCAATCGCACGACTGAACCAAGAAAATGGATTAGTCACACGATTAAGACATAAGAATGGCTCAGTCGCACGAATGAATGGATCAATCGCATGAGTCCGTCGCACAACTAAACCATGTTCAGTCGTACGATTAGAATACCCTAACCTATAAATACCACCTAATTCGTGGAAAAACGTAACAATTCGAATGCCTAGGTGCATAATCATACCCTAGCCGTTCAGAGACTCAAGAAAACTTGTTCCAACTTTATAGATCGTAGTTGATCTTGTTCTAATTGTTCTTAACGTTTCTTTAATCGTTAGATTGATCTGCACTACGTTCTCACTGATTGGATCACCAATAAAATAGGATTTTGCACTATTTGATCTTGTATACGCGCATAATCAGTTAGTACTCCGTACGTACACGGTCCCTAACAAGTGGTATCAGAGCTTGGGCTCTTGATTTTGCGTGTGATTCGATCGGTTTTAGTGTAACAATCACGTTTTTCATTCAAAAACACCAACTTTTTGAGTAAAACGGTGTTTTCGACATCTCCGGATCTAAAAGTTCCCGTTTTTGGCTTAAAAGTTCAGGTACCAAAAACCTTCGAATTTTCAAAACCAGCAGCCTTCAGTCGCACAATTGACTAAATCGCACGACTGTACTCAATCACACCTCCCATACGCACGATTGAACTCAGTCGCTCACCCATTCGTACGATTGAACAATTCCATTCGCATTGTCCATCCGCATTTGTCAAATCGCCCGATTGTTCATCCGCATTTGTCCAATCGCATGATTGGCTCATCCGCATTTGTTCTGTCGCACGATTGACTCATTCGCACCTCTTCATTTGCACGAGTGAATAAGTCTTATCTAAAGTTCAAATGGAAGATCAGTACTAAGTGTTTACTGCCAGAAGAGACTCTCGTATCCATAATCTTTTGCTTCTGGAAAATGAAATTGGGAATCACAATAAGCCCCCTAAACTCATAACGTTAGAAGATTACCCACAATGGAAGCAAAGGTTCGAGATATATCTAAATGGACTTGATCCAAATTTGTGGGAATCAATCGAGACAGGATATAGTATACCAGTTGGTGCTGATGGTGTTAAACTTACCTTCGGCGGTATGACTGATAGCGAGAAGGTGAAGTACAATGTAGAAAATAAGGTGTATGCTTTGTCGACTCAGTCGATGCCAAAAGACATATTCCATCAGTTTTCTGATAACAAACAAGCAAAGAAGTTATGGAAGGCTCTGGAAAAATGGTATGATGGGAATGCAACGTTGAAGGAATTAAAGGCAAAGGCTCTGAAGAAGGGGTTTGATAACTTCTCTTCGATAGGAAAAGAGAGCCTAGATGACATCATCGACCGATTCACCACTTGATGAGGGAGCTGCACACTCATGGGGTAACCATGTCCATGGAAGACAAGGTGTCAAGTTTTGCACATGGGTTGCCAGGGAAGTGGGTGTCGTTTGTGTCAAATTCAAGATAGAAGTTATGCTTGCGAAGTTGGAAATTAATGATTTCATTCTGAAACTGAGAGAGGAAGAATTGAGGATGAAGTACAGGTCTCAGAAAGGATCATACGATCAGAACCCGCCACTTTATAACTTATCTCCCACTCCAACAAGTTCAGGGGCACCACTTCAAATGGCATTTGTGTCTAGTTCAGTAGCTCCTTCCCAAGTCACTACTTCAGGATCTGAAACGTCAGGGTTATCTTGCATCCAATATATAGTACCTCAAGCAAATGCTACAAAGTTTAAGACCGAGAATCTTGGTAATATTACTATGGAGGTGGCAAAGGAGCATATGGATCTCCTAGCAGCAGTAGTTCACTCCTATGATGGCCTAGTTGCGGGGAAGATTGGAAACTACCATCTCGCACATGAAGATTACGAGCAGGTTGATGAAACTGAACTCGAAAGAATGGATATCATTTGGGTGTTGGCTAGTGTTGTCTGGAGGGCAAAGAAGATTGTCAAAAAGGCTGGACAGAACTTGATAGCCACAAAAGACACTAACTTTGGTTTCAATAAAACCAAAGTTACCTGCTTTAACTGTGGAGAGAAGGGGCATTTCAAACGTGAATGTGTTAAGCCCAAGAAGACAGGTAATGGTAATCCATTTTCAACCTTCAATCGTCAAGAGAAACCCACAAGTAGTGCTATCTCGTCAAGCAAGGAAACTAAGGCCTTGACTGCACAAGACGACGAAGGGCAAGATTGGACCTTTCATTTTGTATCTTCGGGAGAATCCAACATTGCTTGTGTAGAGGGTTCGAATGACGACTCTGCAAGTGAAGGTGAAATCATAATGGAACTAGTGATGTCAAATAATGAAGATACTGCGAATGTTGTCAAGCACCTAAATGAAGAAGATCTTAGAACAACATGTTTAGAATCACCGGCACCCGAACAGTCAAACTCGGCTATGATGGCTTATTCAACCGAATCTTCACAGGTAAGTACCAAAGACCAACTTTTTGAAAATCATGCTTGTAATGAATGTAATAAAATTAGGGAAAGCATAGATTCAAAATTTTCTAGGTTATTAGACCATAATGATAGCTTAGTAAATGACTTACAACTATGCATAGAAGCTAATCGGATTTTAAAACAAAATGATCATAGTTATAAAGAGAAAATAGAACATTTAAATAAACAAGTAAGGGAAATCGAAGTTGTTTCTTTTAATCAAACCAATGACATAAAGTTCTATTTAAACTCCCTGGAAGAAACAAAGAAAGAAAAAGCAGTTTTGGAAGTCGAAGTCAACTCATTAAAACAAAAACTGCATAGTTGGACTAGTTCTTCTCACATAGTCCAAGACTTAGTGAAAGAACGTAACAACAGGGAGGGGTTGGGTTACAAAGTGGTTCCACCACCACATGAGATCTTGTTGAATGCTAAATGTAGACCAATAAATAACAATCCAATCAAAAATCATGTGGTGTCCACTCCTCTAGTTATTGATCTAGATTCCACGAGTAAATCGGTGGAATCTATGGCTAAACAAAAGGAGGCCACTTTGAAATCTTAAGGTAAGATGCCTATTGTCAATTTGGATGAACAATTTGAAAAGGTTAATGTTAAGTCAGGTTCAAACATGTCTATTTTTGAACCCAAAAAACCAAACATTTTAACCAACCACGTGCTCTATGTCATAGTCCAAATAAACAAAAGTGTAAAGATATTAAAAATGTTCAAACAATGAATTTTGTTAAAGAAGCAAAAACATCTAAAAAAGAAGTGTCCGAACCCAAACAGAATAAAGTCACACCAGTGTCACACACTTCCCCAAAGAAACAATTCCACCGATATGTAGAAAGTAGATCATGCTACAATTATGGAAAGTATGGACACATCACTTGTAACTGTCCTTATTATCAGATACCAAGAAAGAAAATTGCAGTTCATGATACTAAACCAAGTTCTTGGAAAAGGAGTTCTATCACTCCACCAAAAAGAATTAGTGAACATAAAGATAAAACCGTAAGCCAGTCGTCTGTTTATCACACACAAGCCTTACACCAAAGTGGCTTATGGAAACAAAAGTCAAGTCCAGTGTCTGATAATGAGAACAAGAAGAAAAATGATTTTCCCTCACCCCAAATGGACAGTGGGTTGAGTTTATGATGTGTGATTCCTCCGGGTCAAGCAAGCCAGTTAAGGCTTGGTTCCCTAACCTATACTAATCATTCCTTTGAATGTGCAAGGTGTCCGCTATAGTGCTACTACAAATACCTAGATTGTTGATAGCAGGGCATCAAGGCACATGACTGGAACCTGTCCTTCCTGTCTAATGTCAAACAAATTAAATGGGGTTATATCTTGCGTATCATAGAACAATGGCCACTTGTATAGTGTATAGACATCCTTTTCCGACAAGTTGGTAAGCAACATCGGGTCGAATACTCTGATTGTATCCATTTGGCCCTCTTTATTTAGGACTATGACCGCTTCTGCTATTCTCCAATCGTAGTACCACCACTTAAAGTGTGGTATGAAATCCTTTGTCATTTCCCGGAGTGGGATTCTTGACATTGTGTGCGGAGGATTCCACTACAAACTATCTTCGTTTTCCAGTAATGGCATCCATCTCAGACCTTCTAAAATACCTTGTAGGTTGTTGAGGTCTGAAGTTAATCCACCTGGTGTGGTACTCTTTCTTTAGGGAAGCCTCAAACTAGCCTGACATCTTTCTCGGGTCAGCATACAACAGCTTCAATTTGGCTAGCTGGTTGAGCTCAAAACCTGGTAGAGTCTTTAGATCATGTGGGAATCTAAAGTACTCTATGCCCTTCTTCCTCTTAACGGCATAAACGTTAAGATCATCAAAATATGCCCATGCTATAATCCTTCCTGACACCTTAAGATGTTTCTTGACTCTGTAGATCTTGGTGTAGGCATCCTTCTTCGGTGCAGCACGTTGGGCTCTAACTTCTTAAAACATGCAGCCCATTCAGCCTTATGGATATCAACATCATCCTTTGAGGCTTGGGCCATTCCCTCTGTCTTCTCTGACTCTTGCCCCATTTTGTCTAACACCTCAAATGTATCACCGATAAGGGATTCACCCAGATTGGGAACCACATTGCCCTCATTGTCAGGATACTAAGGATAGTGCTCTGCAGTGACATCTTCTATCTGTATTTCATCAATGTCATTTAGCTCGTCATCACAGGTAGAATTACATGTCGGAGCATCTTTCACTATTTCATCAGGATTGAGCTTGAAAATTTCTGCCAGTTGCTCGTTTGATAGATCGTGAATTATTTCCCCTTCTTCAGGGATATAACTCACTGACCTTCTGACAATCCCTTGCAGATCAAGAACCACTGTGAGTTGAGACTTGACCTGCTGAAGGGGAGCAATATCAAACTCATCTCTTTTGTAATTTGGATCTGTTTGATTTTCACATTTCACACTCAAATCATTAGTAATTTATCAAACGAAATGCATTAACTTAATATAAACATTTAATACATGGTTTTTCAATACACAATACAAAAGTAAATAAATACATAAATATCTACTATTTACTTTTATCCTGAATACTCGGCTCATCACATGGAGGTGCAGAAGCAGAAGCTGGCAGATCTTGTCTGTTCTTTGATCTTTTCTCTTGCCCTGGAGCTGAGACAGATTCAGCTGCTTCTCCTCCGTCAGTGTCATCATCTTCGTGCCATTCTTCAGTTTTCTCTTCGTCAGTTTCACTCTCATCATCATCATCATTTCTGTCCCCATCCCTTATCTTTAATGGCTCCTCCTTCGATCCTTTCAGCTTTAGCAAAATGGTCTTTTTAGCCTTTTCCAACTCCTCTATTTTCTTCCCTGAGGTGACGCTTTGAGTTTGGAGAAGGGCTATCTCGTTGCTCTGAGCAGTCATCTGTCGGGCCTGCCTTTCTATCACTTGAGCCTGCTCTGCAATTTGGTGAGTTTGTGCAGCAGTCAGATCAGTAAGCTGGCGGATTTGGGAGGCCTTTTCCTCATCGGCAGCCAGCAAACGCATTACCATTCTGTTTAGTGCCGACAACTGTTCTTCTACCGCAACTGTAGGTAGAGGTGACCTGTAAGTGAATGAGGGATAGGCTGAGGGCTCGGTTTGGTGGCTAGTGGTGGTGGTGGTGGCTGTGGTGAATATCGGGTCAGGTCGGGATGATAGTGGTGGTGAGTGAGGGGTGAATGATGTAGTGGTGGCTGGGATCTGTATTGTGGTGGTCGGTCTGGTGGTGTCTGTGGTTGCTGTGGGGGCTGTGGGGCTATGGTGGTGGATGGTGTGTCTGAAGAGGTGGTAGTGGTGGTGGTGGTGGCTGTAGTGGCTGAGGTAGTAGTGATGAAGGTCAAACGACGCTTCTTGTTTGGTTTCTGCCCATGGGGTTGAGCCATCCGTTTTCTCCTCGTTCCCTTCGAGGTGGATGCTCCCCCTCCTACGCTGCCGATTGACCCTGGAGCATAGGTCGGGTCGGTCTCTGTCTCTCCAGAGTCTCTTGGGTGCTCACCAACCACCCGAAGCCCATGTACTGTGTGAACCACTTTTCTTCCCACAGTCCTGGTGAGGAGCTCCTCATCAGACTCTTCTTCTTCTACTTCTGTCTCAAGGACAAAATCATGATGAAACCCAGCTGATTCGGTAACTTCTGCAGCCGGGGCGGATGCTGGAGGCACGACATCAGACGTAGTGCCTCTCTGTGGAACAGGCATATTGTCTCCGGCACCCCCACTATCATCATCATCTGAATCATCAGTGGGTAGGACAATTGGCTCCACGTCGGAGTCACTGTCCTCGTGACGCCATTGGCGTCTCCCCGGTGCCACATAACTTTCATATGCTAAATGGCCAATCAGCCTCTTTGCCTGGGGCTTCACTTGCTTGCCCCGGTACACCACCATCCTACCCAAAGTAGTGTATCCATAAGTTCCAAAGTCACTGCATCGTGGACTTTCCTTGGGGAGCAGAGGTAGCTTCTCATTGAATATCATCTGAAGAAACCTTGGATACATACAAAAACCTTCTTTCCCTTTTGCTTCAATGTTCTCTACCAAATAAGCAAAGATCATATTCGAGAAGCTGAAAGGGTGGTTCAGCACTAGAGCCACGAAGGCATTTTGTATCTGATCTGATAGGTCATCGAAACCACCCTTTCTCGAAGCAATGCACTTAAGAATCACATGTGCCAGATATTTGTATTGTGGGCACAGGTTGCTCTTATTTAGCACCCCCGAGTTAATGTCCCCCGCATACTTGATTCGGAGGAAACACCATCTCACTGTCAAAGGATGTAACTTAGTGGGGTGAGTGGAGTCATCCCCAAACTCAAGGATTCTCTGGATGTCAGTAGCGGTAATGTCGATAGCTTGACCCATAATGGTGCTTCGGATGCTGTATGGCTCACGAGAGCGATCCACTGAGGCATTCTCCCAGAATGCCTGGTGTAGTGATTTGTAAGGCGTGCACGGTGTGGATATAGCCTTATGTATTCGTGAGCATTTGAGGAAGGCTATAATCTCGGAGAACTTGACCCTGTTCCGAGTTGTGTGGTCCAAATGGGCACATACGTTGTGCTTTGGATTAAGAGACCATATGTCAGCCATTTTTCCTGTAAAATCGTCGCTCGAATGTAAGAAACTCAACAGCAATGTAAATCAGGATCTGTAGCAATTTTTGGCAGAGTAACGGGAAGAATGCGATTTGGGTGCGATTTTGGTGTGATGAGGAACATGCGATCGATTGAGGCCTTAAATACTGAACCTAGGTTCAATCGGTCGACTGGCCTCATTCACTCAGTTCATTCGTGCGACTGGGGCTCAGTCGTACGATTGGCCTAGTCAATCGCATTCAGTCGGCCAACTTAGTCTCAGTCGGTCGACTTCCTCATTCGGTCTCTTTCATTCGCATCTTCAGTTGACCGACTGAGCCTCAGTCGGTCGACTGCTTCATTCTCCCCCTTCTATTCGGTCGAATGGATCATTCTCATGTCCATTCGGCCGATTGGGAGCCATTCGCATAGTTGGTCCATAACCATGATCCAATCGTGCGAATGGGTCACACTTAGTGAGTTTACAGTCATTTTGAACATTTTACTTTTAGACCCTTTTAACTTTTGACAATAACATTATAAGCTCTTAACCAATTCAGTCACCTCAGACGTGACTCTTTTAAAACACGTTGTCACCTCTGACGTGACTCTTTAAACTTTGAAAAACATGTGGCCATCTCAGACATGACCCTTTTAGGTGAGTTAATTCCATTCTGATTTTCCTGATGTAGTCCAACAGACACACACACTAAAAGATTAAACTAGAAACTTAAACAAAATACACAAATAAAATTTATTTTTGTACTTTTTGTGAGAGATAAAACCCTAAGATGGAATCAACGGGATTTGGTTCCGGAATCGAAAGCTTCAACTTAGATTGACCACACCTCGACCAATTCAATTTTGGAATCATACAGGAACATCAAATCATTTGGGACTTGTTATCAAAATCTTTCGATGCTCAATTCTTGGTGTTCATCCAGAGTCATCAGCAGCTTTAGGGAATCATACTGGAACTCTTAGATTACCACTTTGATTTGAACTTTCAAGAATTGCAGCCACAATGATTCTCAATATGTTTGTCCACTTAAATCCATACACAGACTCTTGACTCAAACCGGTGATTGTTTTTGGTTTATTTAATTCAACGAACATTAGTGGATCCCACACTTATATGGTAATCAACATCCCTCAGGAGCTTTTGAGCGGTCTACGGGTATTGTTACAAGAAGAGACTATTCTTAGAGCTTTCATAGAGAAACCAGTCCTCAGGTCAGTGCCATCACACAGCAAAGAGGCGGCAAACAACAATGAATTCTAGAATATCTAGGTTATGCTTATCCTCAGGTCAGTGCCATCGCACAGCAGAGAGGCACACAACCTATCTCCTTGTTAGAGCAGCTTTTATTTTGCACCAAATGCACCAACAACATAGGTCATTAGCTTGATAGCATTTGTCTTTCATTTTTTTCGTGCTTTGCTCTATTTATGGTCATCCGCACACATTTGTGGTGTTTACATGCTCATTACCCCTTATCGGAATATTATTGATTGTGTTAACCAGTGATAAGATGGAAGCCCATCGTCGGTTGAACAACTTAGTTTGATCTTGAGATCACCAGTCCGGTCTAATCATCTATTGTGTTGAATCTACCGACATATCAATTGTGGTCTAGCAACCTCTAGGTCTACTCTCATTGTGTTACCTTAGGAGCTACCAGTTTTTCTATCATCTTCCCTTTTATATTGCTTAGACTACACAGACTTATACTTTGAATTTTTTTTTCATCTTTTCTAAATTAGGATTTTAAAGTCCCTCTTGACTTGTTCCTGTGTACTATGATATTCCAAAGTGTTTGAATCGGTATCACAGATACGATCTACCTTGTATCAGCTTTCCACTCCTTCTCCCTTGGTTTCCCTTTTTTTTAAATGTTGCTTGCTGACTTATTCTCCTCCTAAAATATTAAAATCAAACCTGGTTTAATTATTTTAGGATTTTAATAAACAGCAGAATAAGATGAGTTTAATTTAAACAGACTAAAATAAACAAATAAAATAAAATAAAATAAAAAAGAAAATTTAACTAAACTACATCGGACTACACATGATCATCATCAGGAATAACATCACTTCCCTTTTTAACGCCGTTGACCTCTAGCAGATATTGAAAACGTGGTTTATCAAAGGCTTTAGTATAGAGGTCAGCGCGTTGAAAATCAGTATTAATTTTTACCACATCAATTAAGTACTCTTCGAAACAATCTCGTATGAAGTGATATTTAATACCGATATGTTTGGTCTTAGGATGTTGGACCGGATTTTTAGTTACTGCAATTGCAGCAGAGTTATCTACAAAAATAGGAGTAGAATGGAACGTTAAACCGTAATCCCGCATTTGCTGTTGAATACAGATGATTTGTGAACAGCAACTTGCAGCAGCAACATATTTGGCTTCATAGGTTGACAATGCAACCAATTTCTGCTTCTTACACTGCCAGGTAATTAATCTTCTCCCAAAGAATTGACACCCTGCTCATATAGACTTGTAGTTCATCTTGCAGCCTCCGTAGTCTGAGTCACTATACGCCGTGAGCTCAAAATCATCATCATGAGGATACCACAACCCAAGTGTGGGTGTACCCTTTAGATAGCGAAAAATCCTTTTGACCCCGATCAGATGATTGACCTTAGGTTTAGCCTGATATCTAGAACATAAACATGTCGCATACATGATATCAGGTCTAGAGGCAGTGAGATACATGAGGGATCCAATCATTCCTCGATACATCGTGGCATCCACAAGATCTCCATTTTCATCAGGTGCAATGTCGTGATTCGTAACCAGTGGAGTACCGGCAGCAGATGCATTCTCCATGTCAAAGCGGTTTAGAATGTCTCTGACGTACTTGGTTGATGTAGAAAGATCCCATTTGGTGTTTGATCCACCTATAGCCCAAGAAAGAACTTCATCTCCACCATAGCACTCATCTCAAACTGTTTCTGCATAACTGCTTCAAATTCTTTGCATAACTCTTCGTTCTTTGAACCGAAAATTATGTCATCAACATAGATTTGTACGAGCAGTAGGTCGCCATCTTTTTCTTTAATGAACAGCGTGCAGTCAATGACTCCCACTGCGAAAGCCGTGTTTCACAAGATGAGTCGAGAGTTTCTCATACCAAGCTCTTGGAGCTTGATGAAGCCTGTATAAAGCCTTGTCGAGCTTGTAGACTCTATCCCGATGATAAGGATCTTCAAATCCCTCGGGTTGACCGACATAAACTGTTTCTCTAATTTCCCCATGAAGAAATGCACTCTTCACATCTAATTGATAGACTTTAATCTTCATGTACGATGCATAGGCAAGGAAGATACGAATGGCTTCCATCCTTGCCACGGGTGCAAATACCTCATTGTAATCAATTCCCTCGACTTGGCGAAATCACTGAACAACCAGTCGAGCCTTGTTTCTGATAATGATCCCTTGGTCATCTTTCTTGCATTTTAAAACCCATTTGGTGCCAATGACCTTAGCACCTTTAGGTCTATCAACCAGAGACCATACACCTAACTTCTTGAACTGAAGAAGTTCTTCTTGCATTGCACTCACCCACGCCTCATCATTTAGTGCTTCACTGACATATTTTGGCTCAACCTGTGAGACAAAACACTAGGCACCATCATGAATATATCCCTTTTCCATAACAGAGGCATAATCAGCTGAGTACAGCTGATTTCGGGTTTGTACTCCTGATCGGACATCCCCAATGACATTGTCTAAGGGATGATAAATGTTTAGACGTGATCCTGGAGTAGTAGGAGCAGCTACCTCAGAGCCAAGATCATGAACATTTGGTTCTTCATCTGAGGTAGTTGGAGTTTGAGGCTCTGACGTCGAAGGTGCACCACTGGTAGATGCTTGTGGACTTTCAGGAACTGGAACCTGTTCCTCCTGACTGTTCTGGGTATCTTCTTCAGCTTCATTTTCAGAGGAGGTGTCACTGTCGTCGATTACTCCCCCTGAATGAGTAGATGATTCTCCCTGTGAGCTAGATGTTGGTGGATTCAAGCTATCATACATCATTCGTGTAGCTAATTCGTCATCCGAGGGAGAGAGAGGAATGTTGAATGACTTGAAGAATCCATCATAGTCAAAGAAGTAGGCGGGTCCTTTGCCGTAGGTGGTGTGGTGAATCGTTGAACATCAACATTACACCAAACTTCTACTAGACCTGTTGAGTTATTGTAAACTCGCTTGTTAGGTATGTTGTATCCTAGAAAGATGCCTTCATCTGCCTTCTCGTTGAATTTACCTTCTTGTGTCTTCTTCAGAAGTGTGCACGGCGCCCCAAATGGTTCGAGATACTCCAAGTTCGGTTTGCGTCTTTGTAGTAGCTCGTAACATGTTTTTCCGTGGCGCTTGACTATCAGGACTCGATTCAGTGTATAACATGCATTTGCCACTACCTCATTCCAGAATTGGATAGGCAGTTTCGAGTCTTGCCAGCATAGTCCATGCTGTCTCTATCAAGCTCCTGTTCTTTCTCTCAGCAACGCCATTCATCTGAGGTGTGTAAGCAGAAGTGAATTGATGCACAATCCCCTTTTCCTTGCAGTATTCCTCCATCCACTGGTTCTTGAATTCCGTTCCGTTGTCTGAGCGTACTTGTCTAACTTTTAGCATGTAGAGAGATTCCAGTGTGGTTACCAACTCCTTGAATGATTCAAGTGTTTCTGATTTGGATTTCAGAAACATTACCCAAGTGAACCTTGAGTAGTCATCGGTGACCACAAAACAGTACAAGTCGCCTGCAATGCTCTTTGTACTGACTGGACCGAACAGATCCATGTGTAGAAGTTCAAAAGGAAGTTCTATTGAATTAACTTTCTTTTCCTTATGAGACTTCTTTGTCTGTTTACCTTTCTTGCAAGCTATACAGAAATCAGGAAGCTGAAAGTTCTTGACATTTACACCTGTCACCAGATCCTTCTGAATCAAGTGATTCATCTTCCTTTGACTGATGTGTCCCATTCTCCTATGCCAGGAGATGGAGTCTTTTTCAGTAGCTTTGGATAGAAAGCACTGAACCTCATGATCCATTATAGAAGCTGTTGACAGATCCAAGACATAAAGATCTTTATATCTTGAAGCAGTCATCAAAACTTGGTCCTCTAGGATCACGTAGTCTTTCTTTAGTACGTAACACTTCTTGTTGTCGAAGATGACTTTAAATTCCTTATCACATATTTGTGAAACAGAGAGTAAGTTGTTTTAAAGTTGCTGAACATAGTTCACCCTATCAAACTTAACTTTCTGATTTCCAACTTCTCCCTGAGCTGTGATATATCCTCCCTTGTTTCCAGCAAACGAAACATGCCCTCCTTTTATTTGTTTGACATTTGATAAAAGAGCTCTGTTTCCTGTCATGTGCCTGGATGCTCCGTTGTCTACTATCCACGTGTTAGTTTCAGCACGGTATTGAACAACCTGCACATACAAGGTAAAGGATTAGTTTAGGTTAGGAACCCAAGCCTTTACTGGCTTGGGTTTCCCAGAGGCATCACACATCAGAAATTCAACCCATTGACCCTTAGAAGGTGAGGGTAGCTCAAGTTCCTTCTTGTCATCATTACCAGACATAGAGATTGACTTCTCTTTCCATAAGCTAGATTTGTGCAATGCCTGTTTGTGATAAACAGTCGACTGGCTAACGGATTGAACTTTCTGTTCACTAGTTCGTCTAGGTGGAGTTAAAGAGCTCCTCTTAGAAGCCCTAGGTTTTGAGTCCTGAAGTGCAATCTTCTTCCTAGGTGTCTGATAATGAGGACAGTAGGAAGCAATGTGTCCACATTCTCCACAGTTGTAGCACGCCCTACTATCAACTTTATGATTAAACTTTCTTTGTGGAGACGTGTGTGACACTCTAGTAATATCACTCACTTTAGGTTTTGACTCTGGTTCTTTTGATGTGTTTACTGGTTTAACAAAATTAACTGATTTAACCTGTTTGACATCCTTTTCATTTTGGTTAATTGGTCTTTGATTTGAAGTATGTGAAAGGTGATCCTTAAAAGCCCTTTTTGGTTCTGATTTGACTTTGTTAGAACCTGACTTTAAGTTAACCTTTTCAAATTCCTTTTCCAGATTAACACAAGGCAATTTACCCTTTGCGTTTGAAGTGGTCTCCTTTTGTTTGTTTCCAGTGTCAATAGATGAACATAAGGAATCTGGATCACTAACAAGAGGAGTAGACACTATATGATCCTTGATGCGATTACTATTTATAGGTCTAGTTTTAGGGTTCATCAAAGTCTCAGGTGGTGGCGGAACCACTTTATAACCCAGTCCCTCCCCGTTGTTCCTTTCTTTCACTAAGTGTTGGACTATGTGCGACGAACTAGTCCAACTATGCAGTTTCTGTTTTAGTGAATTTACTTCTACTTCTAGAATTGCCTTTTGCTTCTTAGTGTCTTCAAGGGAGTTTAGATAATACCTGATGTCATTAGCTTGATTAAAGGCAACTACTTCGGTTTCCCTAAGCTGTTTAGTCAAAAGGTCTATCTTTTCTTTATAATTGTGCTCATTTTGTTTTAATACCCTATTAGCCTCAGTGCATAGATGCAAATCTTTTATCAAGTTATCATTATGATCTAATAACCTAGCAAATTAGCATCTATGCTATTCCTAAAGGCATCACAATCAGAACAAGCATGATTATTAAACATTGTGTCAGTAGTACTTACCTGAGCAGATTCAGAAGCGTTTGCCATCAATGCAGTATCAGATGATTCTGGTTCTTTTGCTTCTGTCTTTTCTGTCTCTGACATGGTAGTCACCACTTTTGGCTTGTAACTGACCTCGGTTGCAGTTGCTTCTTCACTATGTGACATTGCTATCTCAATGCTAGATCTACTTCACTAGCGGAATCACTATTAATATCTTTTACATTTGCAATGTTTGATTCCCCAGGTGAGACAAACCTAAAACTCCAATCCTGTCCTTCATCATCATAAGCAGTCAAGGCTTTTGAGTCCTTGTTTGAGGAAGTAGAACTGGTAGTTTGCTTGTCTAGACGAGTGAAGGATGAGAACGGGTTCCCATTCCCAGTCTTCTTTGGCTTCACACATTCTCTCTTGAAGTGCCCCTTTTCACCACAGTTAAAGCAGGTCACTTTACTCTTGTCGAAGCCAAAGGTGGTATCCTTAGTAGCAACCAAGTTCTGTCCAGTCTTTTTCACAAACTTCTTCGCCCTCCGGACAACACTTGCTAAGGCCCACATTATGTCCATTCTCTCAAGCTCCATTTCGTCCACCTGCTCGTAGTCCTCGTCTGCCAGATGGTAGTTTCCAATCTTTCCAGCTACAAGTTCATCATAGGAATGGACCATTGCTGGTAATAGATCCATGTGCTCCCGAGCTACTTCCACAGTCACATTACCGAGGTTCTCGGTCTTCAGTCTAGTAGCATTTGCTTCAGATCCAATGTATTGGGTAGAAAAAGACCCTGACATTTCTGAACCTGAAGAAGGTGCATGTGTAGGACTCGATGAGCTAGTCACAAATGCAGTCGGGAGGGGTGCTCCAGATGTCTTAGCTTGAGGAGTGGCAATGTATAAAGCTGGATTTTGATTGTACGTAGACTTCTGAGCTCTGTACTTCATTCTAAGTGATTCTTGTCGTAACTTAAGAATGAAGTCATTAATATCCAGTTTTGACAGCATTCCATTCTGTCTAAGATTAGACACGAATGAAACCCATTTTTCAGGCAATCCGTCTGCAAAATTATTAACTTTCTCTTCCATGGTAGTAGCCACCCCATGTGTATGCCCTTCACTCATCAGATGGTAGAATCTATCTATAACATCGTCCAAACTCTTGTTTCCCATCGTTGAGAAGTTGTCAAATTCCTTCTTTAACTCCTTAGCCTTGATTGCCTTCAACGAGGCATTCCCGTCGTACCTTTTCTCTAGGTCATCCCATAGTTTCTTGGACTGCTTATTCTCTGAGTACTGGTGGAATATCTCTTTAGGGATAGACTGTGTAATCAATGCATAGACCCTCTTCTCTGCATTATATTTGACTTTCTGCGCGTCTGTCATCCCTCCTAAGGTTAACTTTACTCCATCGGCTCCCACGGTGTACTATATCCAATCTCGATGTCCTTCCATAGATTCGGATCCACTCCATTGAGGTAGATCTCAAAACATTGTTTCCAATGGGGAAACTCATCTAACGTTAAAAGCTTTGGTGGTTTATTATGATTACCCACCTCACTCTCAAGTAGCAGCAGGTTCTGGATCCTAGAGTCCTTCCCAGCAGTAAATGCTGACATTTGATCTTCCATTGTAAATAACTTTAAGTCTAATAAGCAATTTTCACTCGGCCGAGTGAAGGGTGCGAATGGACGAGGCGTGCGTATGAACACTCAGTCGTGCATATG
Organism: Flaveria trinervia; assembly: GCA_025506515.1. Classification (NCBI taxonomy): domain Eukaryota; kingdom Viridiplantae; phylum Streptophyta; class Magnoliopsida; order Asterales; family Asteraceae; genus Flaveria; species Flaveria trinervia. Next base: position 37,363,602 of record CM046447.1, read on the forward strand.
AACTCTACGACTGGTTCAATCGTGCGGTTGAACTAAGTGATTAGCTCAGTCGTGCAAATGAATCTGATGCGTATGAACCGTGCGACTGAGCAATGCGAATGGAGATACGACTATGTTCAATCGTACGAATGGAGATACGACTATGTCCAATCGTGCGACTGAGCAATGCGAATGAGTCCAGTCGTGCGAATGGCTCACTCGTGCGACTGAAGCTGCTGTTATGCGAAAATTTCTAGGTTAAACGTGTTTTAGCCGTAAAAATTCGAACTTTCACAAGGTTGAATTGCCTAAGTCCGTAGAAACCAAACTTTGATGAGCAGGGAACGTCCAAGATCACTTTTGACATAAAAGATTGCGTTTTTTAGTGCAAAAACACAAACTTTTTATCAATCTTGATTGAATCACACGTAATCAAGAGCCAAAGCTCTCATACCACTTGTTAGGACCTGGTATTTTACCGAAATACCTAGAGATTAACATGTAAACCAGATCAAATAGTGCGGAATCCTATTTGATTGGCGATCCAATAAGTGAGAACACATGAAGAATCAGTCAAGAATTGAAACTAACGTTAGAAATCGATTGGGAATCGATCTAATGTGTTCTATGAACTTGGAGAACGAATTGGGAGTTTTCTGGACGGCTAGGGTACGTCTGGAATCGTAATTGATCGAGAGTCCTCATTTTTCACGAATTGAGTTGTATTTATAGGTTGGTTTATCCAATCTTGGGACTAAACCATCAGTATGGTTCAGTCATGCGATTGAGCCATGCGGTTGATTCATTTGTACGACTGAGTGTTCAGTCGTGCGACTGAGCCAATCTTATGTTACAATCGTACGACTGATCCAGTCTCCTGGTTCAGTCGTGCGACTGAGTCAATCATGTGAAGTTATTCATGCGTATGGTTCATTCGCATGAGCCATTTGCATGAGAACTTCATTATGTTAAGTTTGAATGTATTATTTAATAAACATTATGTGTAATCATTCAAGCAATCACTAACCTAATTAACCAATTCAATATTGACTCATTAATGAAACATTAAACATTTTAACTAACAAACAATCAATATCAGTTCATTAATCATACCAAACAAGATCTATTACATCACATATCATGATCTAGGGACATACATGTATCAACATAAACTATGTTCAACAACATCAAAATAACTTACTTTCTGTCTCCCAGAGATGGGACAAAGAGTTCACGGTTGTATTTGACAAGAAGAAGTGCTATGTTCTAAAAACGGACTATGTTATCCCAGAGGACCAAGTTTTAATGTCAGCTTCAAGATATAATGATTTATATGTCTTGGACCTATCAAAGACTTCCACAACCAATCACAATGTACAATGCTTCTTGTCAAAGGAAACAAAGAAAGACTCCATCTCCTAGCATAGGAAAATGGGACACATTAATCAACAAAAGATGAATCACTTGATCCAGAATGATCTAGTGCGTGGAGTAAATGTTAAGAACTTCCAATTACCGGATTTTTGTGTCGCATGTAAGAAAGGAAAACAGACAAAGAAGTCTTATAAGGCAAAGAAAGTTCACTCAATTAACTTGCCTCTTGAGCTTCTTCACATGGATTTGTTTGGCCCAGTTAGTACACAAAGCATTGTTGACGAATTGTGTTGGGTTCAACAACTGAATAAACTGAAGCTTACCAAATCACAGTTACATCTAACTGAAGATGTCATTGTACAAGTTCAGAGACAAGTTGATTACAACAAAACAAGACATTTCAACATGACAAAGTTACATCAAGACAATTAGAAAGTCAAAATTTGGTCATGTTGTAATTTTAGTATAAATAGACCCACTAGTGCATTTATGCATGTGTGGCTTTTGTATGTGTGTTTCTCATGGTGTAAATCACCATCAAAGGAGAAATCCTCTCCTTTGGGTGGGTTTGATTTCACCAGCCATCAATGATTCTCATTGTAACTTGTTTATCAACATCAATGAAATCATAACATTATTATATCCATCTCTTTGTTCTATGATTCACACACGCCCACCCATCTAAATTTTGATTTCTAGATCTGAACATGATGAATCCTAAGATCCAAGCTCAGTGAATCTGAAATATTGATTTAGCAAAATGGTATCAGAGCTGTTGGTTGCTGGATTTATCTTGTTTTCAGATCTGATTTCATCTTTAATGATGTCAAGAACAATGAAGAAAAGAAGAAAAATGAAATACAAAGTCTCCGTTCATCAAAAACCCACCTGTTCATACCCAAAATCAGAAGAAAAACAAACAAATCTGTTCAACTATGGTACGATTTGAAGAATCTTGAACATGCTCATGATTATTCCTTCAAAATTCGATGCAATTGAACAAGATAAACATCAAAAAAAGAAGAAAACACATTTGTTCATCTCAAAAATCAAGAAGAAAAATCACAGATCTGTTCTAATATGGTACGATTTGAAGAAATATAATCATTCACTGGATTATTCCATCAAAATTCGATGCAATTGAACACGATCATCATTAAAAACAAAGAAAAGATGAAGAAATGGAAGCTACTGCTAATTTCCCGACCTGCACTGCAGTGTGAAATCGTTTTTGTTCAAGTCTGAAAACAATGCGGATGAACAAAAACAAATGCGGATGAAGCTTCATCAAACGCGGATGTGTTATACACAAATGCGGATGTGTTATACACAAATGCGGATGAGTTATCACCAAATGCGGATGACTTGGCAACAAATGCGGATGACTTGTCACAAATGCGGATGACTTGTCACAAATGCGGATGACTTGTCACAAATGCGGATGACTTGTCACCAAATGCGGATGACTTGGCAACAAATGCGGATGACTTGTCACAAATGCGGATGACTTGTCACAAATGCGGATGACTTCTCACCAAATGTGGATGCCTTGACACCAAATGCGGTTAACTTATAAACAAATGTGGGTACTCTAAGCACAAATGCGGATGCTTTGAACTTAAATGCGGATGCATTGAAATCAAATGCGGAGGCCTTGCAAACAAATGCGGATGCTTTGCAAACAAATGCGGATTGGCAAAGAAATGCGGATGTGTTGCAAGAAATGCGGATGACTTGTCACAAATGCGGATGACTTGTCACAAATGCGGATGACTTGTCACAAATGCGGATGACTTGGCAACAAATGCGGATGACTTGGCAACAAATGCGGATGACTTGTCACAAATGCGGATGACTTGTCACAAATGCGGATGACTTCTCACCAAATGTGGATGCCTTGACACCAAATGCGGTTAACTTATAAACAAATGTGGGTACTCTAAGCACAAATGCGGATGCTTTGAACTTAAATGCGGATGCATTGAAATCAAATGCGGAGGCCTGCAAACAAATGCGGATGCTTTGCAAACAAATGCGGATTGGCAAAGAAATGCGGATGTGTTGCAAGAAATGCGGATGACTTGTCACAAATGCGGATGACTTGTCACAAATGCGGATGACTTGTCACAAATGCGGATGACTTGTCACCAAATGCGGATGACTTGGCAACAAATGCGGATGACTTGTCACAAATGCGGATGACTTGTCACAAATGCGGATGACTTCTCACCAAATGTGGATGCCTTGACACCAAATGCGGTTAACTTATAAACAAATGTGGGTACTCTAAGCACAAATGCGGATGCTTTGAACTTAAATGCGGATGCATTGAAATCAAATGCGGAGGCCTTGCAAACAAATGCGGATGCTTTGCAAACAAATGCGGATTGGCAAAGAAATGCAGATGTGTTGCAAGAAATGCTTATGAACAGTTGATGAATAAGACTTCAAAAAGAATAGAAAAACATGAACATGGATGATTGCAACCAACATACACTGTTGGACCAAAAGAACCAATGAGCCAAGATCAGAAAACCTCTAAGTCCCACATGGTATCACAACAACTGCTGAAAGCCTCATCAGTAGTTTGACAAAGTGCTGAAGATTTCAACATCCGAGATCAAGTACTGAAGACCTCAATAGCTGAAGAACTAAAGTACTGAAGTACAACAGCTGAAGAACACAAGTGCTGAAGCTGAAAGACCAAAGTACTGAAGTACAACAGCTGAAGAGTTTACAAGTACTGAAGATCAACAACTGATGTACAAAGTCTGAAGACAAAGACTGAAGACATCAGCTGATGGTATCTACTGAAGTCATCAGCTGATGAAACACCTGAAGGTCAAAGTCTGAAGATCAAGTACTGAAGCCTCAGTAGTTTGTCACAACTGCTGAAGAGTACTTCTTCAGTAGTTGTGATATCAGTAGTTTTATATTATGTTTCAGTAGTTTTGTAAAACGACTGAAGAGCTTGTTCTTCAGTCGTTGTAGTTTCAGTAGTTTTATATTTTGTACTTAACACTGATATGTTCTCAGTAGTTGTGAACATTTCAGTAGTTTGTTAAGAGTTAGTTATTTTTGTATTAGATCTGCCAGTTGTCACTTTCCGTGATAACAGCAGTGATTGTTACACTCTATATAAGGAGTGGCAACCTATTGTAATAGATTATGAATGAATGAATGGAATGAATGAATGATTTGATTGGAAATATTCTACACCTATAAACATTCCTTGAAATCAGAAACATATATTCTCTCCCTATAACCGTATGAGCTCTTAATGAATACAAGTGTCGATTGCTTGCTACAATTTGTCTAATTCTTGTTCATATTCCGCTGCTTTGAATCCTAAGACATCAAACGTGTGATCGCTGATCCTGTCAAATGGTATCAGAGCAGGTTAATCATTGATCGATCTAATAATTGATCATTGAAACTGCTATTCAAGATCTAAGTTTGATTGAATTAGCTTTTGTCATTGCAAGAAACGGTTATAGAGATTGAATTTTCTGTCACTCATCCTGAGATCTTCTCTTGGTTTTCATTGAGTTTGTTGTGGTCTGTTTAAAACTTTTAAAAGCTTGAACTAAATTGTTTTTGAACTGAAAATGACTACTCCCTCCAATGATCCTCACAATACTGGTTCCTCAACCAAGCCACCGATGCTGGTTAGGAATGAGTATAACATATGGCAAAGACGTATGCTCCATCACCTGTCTGTTAACAGCGCAGGGTGTTGGACATCAGTGGTACATGGTCCACACAAGCCTATGGTGAATAACCCGAAACCAATCAAATGGTTCCGAAGAGGAGGGAGCAATACTCAGATGAGGATAAGAAGTTGCTTGAAATTGATGCAAAAGCCCATGGAATTCTGGCCATGGCACTGCCAAATGAAATATATTCTGGGCTAATGCATCATGAAACTGCCCATGACCTCTGGAATGCCTTGAAAGAACAATTGGAGGAACAGATGAGGTCTTGGCAAATAATAGAGAAATTCTTGCCCAACAATATGAGACATTCTCTCATAGAAAGGGTGAGACACTGACTCAACAATATGAGCGGTTTTCTTGTTTGATCTCTGAACTAAAAATGGTCAAACTTGAATACCCAATATTCAGATGAATAACAGATTTCTCAGATCACTGCCTGAGAGATAGGACACATATACTATTGTCCTACGCTCCAGTGCAAGTTTGGACAAACTATCTCTCACCCAACTCCATGGGAAACTGCTCACGTTTGAGAGAGAGAGATAGAACAGAAGAGAAAGTTGTCTTCATCTGGAAAGCTCACTGAAGACTTTGTACCAGGCAACACTGCCTTGGTGGGTCATGAGTCAGAATATGCTTCATCTGAGTGCCAGTATGATGAGCATATTAATTTCTCTTCAAGCACTTCTGATTCTGCATTTGTGAGTGTTGATGGTCAATTTACTGGGTGTAATAATGACAATCTATGCTTCATTATGGATGATCTCAAGGGGATTGCCGATGATGACTTAGAAGAGATGGATATTTTGAGCCAAATGGCCTTGATAAATATCATATCTCAGAAGTTCTATAAAAGAACTGGAAGAAAATTCCCAGGACTCTCTGGCAAAACCAAAGTTGGTTTTGACAAGAGCAAATTGAGGTGTCACAAATGCCAAAGGCTTGGACACTTTGTAAGAGAGTGTAGATCAACTGGATCTAACTCCACTGCACCCTTTGTGACTTTTCCTGGCAATAGTCAACAACACAGAGGGCAACATCCTGTCACCTCTAGTCATCATCCTCAACAACAATCTCCAGCATATTTTTTTCCTCAGGGTCAAATGCCATATCCTTACCCTTGTTATTACATGCCACAGTCAAATCAAGTTCAAGTTCCTATGGCACCACAACCTCACGCACTACCTGAACCTCAGCCTTCCCAATCTCATCAACAAACTCAACCTCAACAACACAGCTTCTTCACCCCAGGAGTTGTTGACTGGAGCAGTTTACCAGATGACATGTCTGGTCATGATCAACTGTTCTCAGGTGCTGGTCAACATGGTGGTGACAGTCCTTTTGGGAATCTAGCTCTTATGGCTTTGGAGTCTGCTTATACTTCATTTTCTAATGCCTCTACATCTCAGGTATCACAGGTATCCTCTGAGGCAAAAGCCAAATTATGTTCTGAACCATGCATAGCAGCATTTGCTTCGATTAGAGAAGCAAATGTAGCTCTAATTAATAAGAACATTGAGCTAGAACAAACAATTTCCAAAAATAAAGCTGAGTTTGAGTCTGTGCTTAAAGATAAGATGATGAGATTTATAAACTAAATTGCCAAATAATTGATGATAAGGCTAGAGAAGAAGTACTTCTAGAGAAGTACAAAGATCTCAAAGAAACCCTTGCAGTTACCCAGGTAGAGTGTGATAGATGGGTACAATCATGCAAAGGTTTTGAAATGCTTCTCAGTAATCAATCTGCTTCAAATGTGAAGTTTGGAATTGGTTACAATCACACTGCTCCACCTACAGATTTTACCCCAAGAGCAGAGGTAGAATCTGATGGTGAGAGTGATAACCAATCCATCACATCATATGATCTACCTTCTGATACAGCACAATCAGAAGTAGCAGTCAGCATCAAGCCCTCTTTGAACCTATCAGCTGATGTTGATGGTTCAAATGCTGACATTCACATGATTAATGAGTTGATCAACTCAGGAGTTAATTCTGAAGGTCCTAAAAGGAATAGAGAGCAGGATTTAACACCTGAAGTTCAAACTTCAACTGCTGTCAGTACTGAAGAGAAGAAAACTGACAGTAGAAAGAGTTTGAAGACTACTAAAGAGGCTGTCAAGAAAGCAAACAATGCTTCCAAAGCATTGAAGAACAAGTCTTTTGTTGCTTCACCCTCTTTAGTTGATGATCAACCTAAGATGAAGAAGAAACCATGTGAAGTATGTGGTTTGTTCAATCATCTTACAGATGATTGTTGGTACAAAAGAGGTTCCAAACTCAAACTAAAAGAAGAAATAATGAGAAAATGGTAAAAATGAAAACTGAGTTTGAGACCACATTTGTATCAGCAACATCAAATCCTGTAACCCTTAAGTCCTCAAAGAAATCCAAAAAGGAAGGGGTTAAACAGGTGACAGCTGAGGGTGCTCAGAAGAAGAAGGTGCAACATAGGAACTTATCAAACTCCACTAGCAATGTGTCTGATGAGCTGAGAGCTTTATCACAAAATCAGACACAGCTGGTTATGATGGTTCAACATCTGTTGGGTAGAGTTAACCAACTAGATGCTCCTATGTTGAAACCACAGAAAAGGAGATCCAAGCCAAAGGACTCCTCTTCTACACCATCTTCTTCCTCTCAGGCTGTTGTTTCAAATAAACCTATTAGTTTACCATCTATTGATGAGACCAGGCCCAAAACCAAAAAGGTTTGGGTCTGTAAAACTAACTAATTGTTTATTTTTGCAGGGTTCTTGAACATGCCAAAGTAGCATGTGGTATGTAGACAGTGGGGGATCTATGCACATGACTGGGAACAGCTCTCTTCTTCATGACTACTCTCAAGGAAAGAAGGGATTTGTCTCTTTTGGCAATGATGCTAGGGGTTACATCATCGGTAAGGGCTTTGTCTCCAATGGAGAAATCAAATTTGATGATGTTAATCATGTGGAAAATCTCAAGTACAATCTCTTGAGTGTCAGTCAAATGTGTGATAAAGGCCATGTTGCCCTTTTCACCAGTCAAAACTGTAGGATTCTGTCATCCAAAGTTTTCCACTTGATTGACAAGGTGTTGGATGATCACACTCTCCTGACAGCCAACAGGACAGGAAGAGTGTATGCCTTAGATCTTTCTAAGAAGATAGATCTCAAAGGAAATCCTTGCCTATTTTCCAAAGCCTATTCTCAAGAATCTAAACTGTGGCACAGGAGGCTGGGTCATGTTAATCTCAAAAACATGAATCAGCTTACCCACCATAGTTTAGTCAGAGGCTTACCAATAAAGGAGTTCCACTGTGATGAAACCTGCACTGCATGTTTAAGAGGAAAACATCATAAAGTCTCTTTCCTCCTATTGAAATGTCTAAGTCCACTGCCTGCTTGCAATTACTGCATATGGATCTATTTGGTCCTGTGAGAGTGATGAGCATGGCAAAGAAGAAATACTGTCTAGTAATTGTGGATGATTACTCCAGATTTGTATGGACTTTCTTTGTACATTCAAAGATGAGGCTGCACAGAAGATTATTCACTTTGTGCTGTATATTGAGAAACAGTATTCCCTTCCAGTCAAGTGTATTAGGAGTGACAATGGAACTGAGTTCAGAAATCATACACTTGATGACTTCTATCTTTCAAAGGGAATCAAAAGGCAGTTTAGCATTCCAAGGACCCCAGAACAAAATGGAGTAGTGGAGAGAAAGAACAGGACCCTCATTGAAGCTGCAAGGTCCATGCTGGCTGACTCAGGTTTGCCACTAACCTTTTGGGCTGAAGCTGTCAACACAGCTTGCTATGTGCAAAATAGAGTTTTAGTAAATCAGAGGTTGATGAAGACTCCATATGAAGTCCTCCATCATTTGGCTCCTCTGATTTCATTTTTCAAAGCATTTGGGTGTCCCTGTTTTATTCTCAACACAAAGGATCAACTCCATAATGTGATCCTAAGGTGGATGCAGGGTACTTTGTTGGTTATTCATCTACTTGCAAAGCATACAGAGTCTTCAACTGCAGAACAAAGATGGTTGAAGAAACTCTACATGTTAAGTTCAATGAATCTCCAAAGGACAAGATTCCACAAAGCCCTGTGGAGTTATTTGATTTGGACATACTGCAATATGTTCCTTATCAACTCCTGCTGTTGCTCCTGTCAACATATCACCACCTGGTGGTACTGCTGATGATGATGATGATTGCAGTACTCACCGCTTCAGGTTTAGTGATCAGCTGCCTGACTCAGCTAGACTTGATATTCCTATCGCTCCAGTAGCACCATCCACAACAAATGCTGATGAGATCTCTTCGTCTTCAACTTCCTTTGAATTACCATCCACTGATTAGTTTCAAGGAAATGATTCACCATCACCATCTGTTGCTACTGAGCCTGCTACAAACACTTGCACAGATCTCATTGTGTATCAAGATCTGATGAATCACCCTATGTCTCAAATCATTGGTTATATCACTGCTGGAGTATCAACAAGAAGTCAATTGTCAAATTTCTGCTTCTATGCTCTCTTCATCAGTCAGCAAGAGCCAAAGAATTATCACATTGCTTTAAAGGACAATGGATGGGTTGATGCCATGCAGCTTGAGCTTCTTCAGTTCAAGAAACAGCAAGTGTGGGAACTGGTTCCTCTACCTCCAGGTAAGTGTGCAATAGGCACTAAATGGTGTTTAGGAACAAAACTGATGAAAATGGGCTTATTGTTAAGAACAAGGCCAGACTGGTTGTTCAGGGGTTTGCACAAGAAGAAGGTATTGATTATGATGAAACCTTTGCCCCTGTAGCCAGACTGGAAGCAATTCGATTGTTTTTAGCTTATGCTGCTTATCAAAACCTTAAAGATTTTCAAATGGATGTCAAAAGTGCATTTTTGTATGGAAAAATTAAAGAAGAGGTTTATGTATGTCAACCTCCAGGCTTTGAGGACAATAAACATCCTAACTGGGTGTATAAGCTTGATAAGGCTCTTTATGGTTAAAGCAAGCTCCCAGAGCCTGGTATGAGACATTATCAAACTTTCTTCTGGAAAACAATTTCACTAGAGGTTCCATAGATAAGACTTTATTCATTAAGAAAGCTGGGCAGCATAATCTACTTGTTCAAATTTATGTAGATGATATCATTTTTGCATCCTCTGATCCAAAGTTGTGTGATGCCTTTACAAAGTTGATGCAACAGAAATTTGAAATGAGTGCCATGGGAGAATTACAGTTCTTTCTGGGGTTGCAAATCAAACAAAAGGCTGATGGAATTTTTATTTATCAGTCCAAATATACAAAAGATCTTTTGCAAAAGTTTGATTTACAAAACTGTAAGTCCTGTTCTACCCCCATGTGCAGCACCACACAACTGGATACAGATCAGAAAGGTAAAGTGGTTGATGAAACACTTTACAGATGTATGATTGGGTCCTTGATGTATTAACAGCTTCTAGACCAGATATTATGTTTGCTACATGTGTTTGTGCTAGATTTCAGGCTGCACCTAAAGAGTCTCATTTGATTGCAGTCAAGAGGATCTTTAGATATCTGCAAGGCACTCCATCTCTGGGTTATGGTATTCTACTGGACATTCTGGTAAATTAGTTGCTTTTTCTGACAGTGACTATGCAGGGTGTAAGTTGACCAGGAAATCAACTTCTGGTGGATGTCAATTCCTAGGCAACTGCTTGATTTCTTGGCAGAGCAAGAAACAGACCTCAGTTGCTACATCAACTGCTGAAGCAGAGTACATTGCTGCTGCAAGTTGTACATCTCAGGTACTCTGGCTTCAAAACCAACTTCTGGATTATGGCATTTCAGAGACTAAGACTCCATTGTTAATGGATAGTGCTTCAGCTCTTTGCATTGTCAAAAATCCAGTCCAGCACTCTAGGACCAAACATATAGAGATCAGACATCATTTTATAAGGGATTGTTTTGAAAAAGGTCTTATTGATCCTAAGTTTGTGCCTAGTGCTGATGAGCTTGCAGACATTTTTACTAAGCCTTTGGATAGTTCAACTTTCCAAAACCTGGTGTTAAGGCTTGGTATGCTGCAGCAGAATAAATGACAACTACTGATGATCTTAGTAATAAGTACTGATGATCATTAGTACCTATGTCACATATAAGTACTGATGAGCTCTCTTACCCTCAGTAGTTTTTATAACTACTGAAGGCTAATGTCTCATAAGTACTGAAGTACTTCATCTGTTCTAAACTACTGATGCAGTTACAACTGCTACAATCAGTAAAAACAGATAAGTACTGATATCCTATGAAACATCTGAAATCAGCTAAAAAGACTGTTGAATGTGTTGAGGACAGTATGAAACAGCTGAAAAGCTAAGAATTGACGAAAACAGCTGAAGAGAACTTTCTCTTCAGTCTTTTGTACAACTGCTGTTTCATTCTAAACAACTGAAGCAAAACCACGTCTTTAGTAGTTTTATAACTACTGATGACTAATACCAAGTCTTCAGTTGTTTACAACAGCTGATGACAAAACCACTATCTTCAGTAGTTTCATAACTACTGATGACAAACACCAAGTCCTCATTTATTTCACTCATCTGAAGTCAAAACCACGGTCTTCAGTAGTTTTCTAAACTACTGATGCCTAACACCCGACTTCAGCTGTTTCAACGTCTGAAAGGATAATACCATGTCAACGGTCGTTTAAAACTACTGATGACTAACACCACATCCTTCAATCGTTTTCTTACCCGTACTCTATAAATACCCCTAACCTAAGCTCTCAATGCTTCATCTTCTTCAAACCTAACGTTACTCTCCAAAATTTTCCGTTTCTCCATGGCGTCCATGCAAATTAAACCGCGACACAACTGTGTTGCCTACCTCACTAAATCGCCTATCTGGACTAAGTTCGATACTGCTATCGATCTTATGGTTCAGTCCTAATACAACATGGCATTTCTTCTGAATCCCATACTACATGCCGAATCCTTGAACCAATTTTGGATGAACGTTACTATTACCACTGGGGAGAACAACACACCATCCCTCCAGTCGGTCGTAAACAACAAAGAAGTAGTCATCACTCCTGCAACAATCCGCCAAATTCTTTAACTGAATGATGCTAGTTCTCCTGCTGGATATCCGAAGGGCACCATAGATCTATCCTTTGCTCAACATGGATATCAAGGCGACCTCAGTGCCTCCACTATCATGAAGAAACATTTTAATGACGCTGAGCGCCTGATTTTTCACATGGTGAATGTATGTTTGGCCCCTAAGACGTCGTCTTGGGATCAAATGTCGACAAAATGGCAGCAGGTAATGTATTCTATTCTTGAGCAACAACCACTAATTTTTCAGAAATAATTTTTTAGAGCTCAAGGATATGGCTCAAAAACTAACTGCCAACCGTTGGATACTATATCCACGGTTCCTAATGGCCATCATTACAAACCAGCTTAATGCTGAGGGACTTGTTGGCTTGGGAGTCCCTGCTACGACTGTTCTGCCGGAAGTATACTCCCGGCACAACTCTGACCGGACACTCAAATGGCTGCCAAGCTGCGAAAACCCACGCAGCTGGAACCCACAGCCACCACCTCCAAATCCAAAGTCCCCACAAAACCTACCAAAAAGAAACCCAAAACGGCTACTCAGGGATTGAGTCCCCTGAGGTTGCCCCTGCAACACAAACGCAGGATATATCCACTAGTCCAACCCCCTAGTGGATACAATGACTCTTCAAGCCATAGCCGCTCAGGCTTCCTCCCAACAGGAGCCTGCAACAACCACAAAAGGGGTACCTACATATCTGGGATCTTCCTCACTTGAGGGGATTGCCATTGAAGAGCACCAACCTCCCCAGGTGCACACTGCTTCTATCCCTTCACCCCAAACAACCGCCCCTCACAGCCCACTTTATAGTTGCACAAGTGCTGACTCAACTGCACTCCTCACCCCCTCCCCAGCAAACACTTACTACTGGGAATACCTCTAAAATTGAGGGGGAGGAACACCGTGCACTTGAGAACCCACAGCACAGGGGTTTACCACTTCTATCTCTTGGTGTAGACAAGGAGCTTAGAATATCTAGTGAGGCTGCCACCTCCTCTGACTCAGCACATGATCAGAGTGGGGCTGGTAATATTGCTAAGACCTCACTAGAGGCAACAGCTGATGATGGACACTGTCCTGAGGCTGGAAGTCCCCAGTACCAAGCACAAGGGGAACATGCATCAACTGGTCTACACCCAGTGCATGTAAATCCTGCTCTAAGCAGGAGGTCAGATGATCCAGCTTCGGCTGATGATGACCTGGGCTTTTTCTATGATGTTCTTGCCCAGAACACATTCCTTGAAGAGAAAGTCAGTAGGCTGCAAAACCTACTTGACCAACTCTCACAAGGAGAAAGACCATCTGCCTCCACCGACCCACAGATGGCACCTTCACTTGAAGGCTCCCTAAACACTGAGCCACTCCACACTCAACCACCTGCCTCTGCTTCAGGCCCTACTTCTCAGGAACAGAACCCTCCTGAGCAAATAGGTGCTGCACTTCAAAATTCCCTCCCTCTCATCACACCAATAATCACTGATATTGTAACCAAAGCCATTGATGAGAGGCTTTCCTCAACTTTACAGCCCTTGGTTGATGCTGCTGTCCAAAAGACTCTTTCTGCGGTACAAACCCCTCTCTCCAATGCAACCAAAAGGGGGAGAGTACTGCAGTGAAAGAGAAGAAGAGGAAAAGAACAGAGGAGCAGAAGGAAGAGGAGGAGAAAGAAAAGCAACCTCTGCTCACTTACAAGCGAAAGAGAAGTGCTGATGATCACACTGCTGAAGACAAATCCTTGGAGGAGCTGGTCAAAGAAGCTGACACTACACACAGCCGATCCATGGATAAAATAATTGAACAACTTTTCAGCAGGGGTTTGACACAGCCACACTGGATAGCGAGATCAGAAGGTTGGAAGTGCAAGAGATACAACCCGTGGGCAGGGTATGATGCTCTTGAGAAAGAGAGATTGGAAATATGATCCGCTTCATTGCAAAATATTTAGGAAGATCATTAGTGGAGATTCGCGCATGGACCAGGGACAGCATTCTGGCTATAGCCACCAGAATCTGTCTGTCTGAGCAATTCAGCAAAGGGATTATTGTGGAAGCCCTTGATGAGGCTGGGGCTGGTAAAAGGTTAGAGATGGCTAAACTCACAAAGGCGAAGCTAACTACAAAGATGCTGGATCAACCTTCCCTTCCACCCACTCAAACAGATCCCATCCCTCAAATCTCCCAACCAATCTCTAAGCCAAAATCCAAACATCCTCATTCTTCAAAACCAAATCCTTCACCAACACAACCATCATCCAGTGATGTACCCAGAAGGAGGAGACGAGTGCTGAGGATGGAAGAAGAAGAAGAAGAGGAGGATGAAGATGATAGTCTGCCACTCTCTGCTGTTCTGAAGCTACCAAAACCCCAAAGTCAACCCATGATCACATCTGACTCTCAAAGGGAAATGGTCAGAGTCAAGATAGAAGAAGAAGAACAGCAGAAACAGCACGATGAGCAACTGTTGAAGATGGTTGACAAGGAATTTCCTCAGTCATCATCTATTCAAGCCATGAAAGGGCATGCTCAAAGGCTGTACACTCTCAGGCACACCTTTCAATATCAGAAGGAGAGAGTCAGAGTATGGCCAGACCCCAGGGTGAGTTCTAGAATCCATAAAAGAACTATCCCACACAGATACAACGGCCAGGTACGAAAAACAATAGAGTCTACCATCATGTTGGCCGTTGTAGTCTCACCCTGGGAAATCATTGATGAATTCAAGAAAGCTCACCAAGCAAAGAAGACCCCTCAAGCTTTACTAGAAAACAAGATGATAAAGAAGGGGTTGCTATATAAGAAGCTTGAAGACATCCAGAAGAATGAGCTCCAGTTACTCCTTGAAGGCAACCATCCTGATGAATTTGTATATAGGGAGGTAACTACGATGGAGCTGAAAAATGGCAGGACCATGAAGTACTTATCAGAGTACTATGGTCCAGAGTTCTTCTTCGAAGGAGGAGTAGAAGAACTCTCTCAGGAGGAACAAGTTTTTCTCCTTGAGGCCTATGTTCGTGAGTCATACAGACTCATTATGGGAAGTAAATCTCATGAATGGGATAACAACTCTGTGTCCAGTTCCCCAAAACAGAGTTCCCATTCATACTCTGCCAAACAAATATTTGAGATTTCTTCCCAGGCCGGAGCTTACATGGGTCATCTTCTCTACTGATCAAGAAGGAAAAAGACCACCATTTTGCCATCAATAAGTGGGATAATAAATAAGTTAGAGGTTTTGGCTGCATTGGTTCAGGGGGAGTTTGTTGGACCAAAAGAACCAATGAGCCAAGATCAGAAAACCTCTAAGTCCCACATGGTATCACAACAACTGCTGAAAGCCTCATCAGTAGTTTGACAAAGTGCTGAAGATTTCAACAGCCGGAGATCAAGTACTGAAGACCTCAACAGCTAAAGAACTAAAGTACTGAAGTACAACAGCTGAAGAACACAAGTGCTGAAGCTGAAAGACCAAAGTACTGAAGTACAACACAATCAATGAAATTCCAATAAGGGGTGACGAACAAAATAAACACCACAAATGTGTGCAGATGACCATAAAATATGAGCAAAGCACATGAAAAATGCAAAAGGCAATCAAGCTAATAACCTATGTTGTTGGTGCGATATGGGCAAACAGAAAACAATTGCTCAAACAAGAAGGTAGGTTTTATGCCTCTCTGCTATGCAGTGGCACCGACCTGAGGAAAAACATAACCAAAATATTCTAGAATTCATTGTTGTTTGTGCCTCTCTGTTGTGCGATGGCACTAACTTGAAACTTAACATCTCTTTGAAAGGTCTTAGAATAGTTTTTCTTGTAATATACCCGTAGACCGCTCAAAAATCTCCTGAGGAACGTTGATTACCATATAAGCATGGGATCACAAATGCTTGTTGAAATAATTAAAAATTAAATCATCCCCAATGTGTGTCAAAAATCTATGTATTGATTTATGAGGACAAGTATACTGACAATCATCGTGAGCTGCAACTCTTGAATGTCAAAATCATTTTGTGCATCTCGTTGTTCTAGTATGATTTCATAAAATTGCTATTGACTATCAGTGAAAACAAGGATCAAGCATCAAAATTCTTTAATAGAATGTCCCAAGTGATTCTGATATACTTGTATGATTTCAAAATGAATTTTACCAGAAATGATAACCTAGAAGTGAAGCTATACTGTCCTGGAAGTCAAATCAGTTAGAAGTACTCAATAGGTTGAATTCCATCTCTAATCAAAAATACAAAAACATGTCTTGTTATTGTTCTTAATTTCAAGTTGTTCTGTTTAATTTTAGTTAATTGTAAGGTAAGAGTCGGACTCAACAACTCGTCTTAATCTGTCAATGACTCACTCAAAAGGGTCACGTCTGAGGTGACCAAAACATCCATAAATAAAATGAGTCACGTCTGAGGTGACAAATTCGTTTTAAGTAAAAGGATCATGTCTGAGGTGATCAACAGTGTTTTCAAATTAAAAGGTCATATCTGAGATGATCATCATTGATAATGTTTTGTTTATAGTTAAAAGGATAAGTGAATTAAAATGCATAAGGTCAAATTAACAACTGAGAGTCATTCGCATGACTGGACCATAAGTATAGACTAGTCGCACGAATGGAGCATGAGAATAAAAAATTCACATGATTGGATCATGAGTATGAGTCAATCAAACGAATGGAGGTGACCGACTGAGAGTCATATGAATGAACCCCAGTTGCACGAATGAATGATGCTGACTGAGCCAGTCGTATGATTGAGACCCAGTCACCCGAATGAAGCATGTGAAAAGGTCCAGTCGTCTGACTAAAGATTAAAGCAGTATAAACAGGGCTAAAGTCAATCACATCTCCTCATCACCCCTCAATCACCCTAAAAATGCCCGAAAGCACATACACTCTGCCGAAATTTGATTGAGTTGATTTCTCACCACCATTGTGTTACTGATGTGTTTTTGCATCATCTACAGGTAACGAGTGACTAAAATCGAACAAAATGCGCGATGTATTCAAACCCTAACAGACCCAACTGATTAAAAATCAAGAAATCTATAACAACCATCAAATAGACCACATAAACGTGCACAATGCTTAAAATGAAAGACATACTGTGACAACTAGGGTTTCTGCAAGTCTAAAGAGTCTAAACACAATGCTTAACTTCTATTTTGGACCTAGATTCAGGGTTAAAGTGTCGAACAGAGAGTGCGACTAGTCACTCCGAATGAACTTCAATCGCACGATTGAACTGGGCGAGTGACTCAATCGGCCGAATGAGTCAATCGGCCGAATGACTCAATCGGCCGAATGACTTAACCGGCCGAATGTACTACGCGTATGAGCACAATCGCCCGATGAACTCAGCCGTATGCACAATCTCCCGACTGAACTCAATCGCATGCACAATTGCCCGATTGAACTCAACCACATGTTCAGTCGCCCGATTGAACTCAGTCGCATACTCAATCAACCGACTGAACTCAGTCGTATGGTTCAATCGCATGATTGAACTAGTTTCATTTCAAAACAGTTTAAGTTTCAAGTGTTTCTATTATGCATTAATACGATTTTATGTGTCTTATGTTACAAAAGCATGGCAGAGAGGTGGACTATAACACCAAGCACAACATATATGCTCACCTTGATGTGACTTCCCGGAACCCTGCTGAGTTCTCAAGGATTATTACTTTTATGTACCAATCATGGATCTTCAAGGGTTTCTCGACTCCCTGCACACCCTACAGATCTATCCAGCAGGCATTCTGGGAGAGTGCCAGGGTTGACAGATCAGCGGAGCCTCATTGTATACAGAGCTCAGTCTTGGGTCAAGAGATAGTGATCACTGAGGAGGACTTGAGATGAGTCTTAGGTCAGGGTGAGAATGGAAACCACCCAAGTAAGCTACATCCCTTGACAGTCCGGGGATGCTTTATGAGGATCAAGTACGCCAGCGACTTCAATGCCGGAGTACTGAACAAGAGCAACATGTGCCCCCAATTTAGTACTTGGCACATGTGATCCTAAAGTGCATTGCCACCAGGCATGGAGGATTTGACAACCTCTCCGACCAAATCTAGAATGCATTCGTTGCACAAGTACTGAACCATCCGTTCAATTTCTCTCGTATGATCTTCTCGTATCTTGTCGAGAACGTGGAAGCCAAGGATAAGGAGGGCTTCTGTATGTACCCACGTTTCCTCCAGATGATCCTTGACTAGAAGCTGCCCTTGCTGCCTAAGGAGAGTCATGATGTAGTTACTCTTGAGGTCATGGATGACACCACCCTCAGGAGGATGAAGGTCTACTCGGATAAGCAGGTGAAGCCCCTAATGAGAAGGTTATTTGGGCATCTGGCCCGAGATGACTATGTGGCGCCAACGAGGAGGAAATGATGCCACGGCGATAGTGATTCTGACGTTGAGAATATTGCTCTACCCTCTGATGATTCTCACGGTGATGACCATGATGCTGGTCAAGGAGGTGATGGTCCGGGTGGACCCGAGCCAGCTCCTATCCACCATGATTTTCATATGGAGGAGGAGGAGTCAGACGAGGAGCCTCTAGTGTAGACGGTGGGAGCCGGGTCATAGCCACTGATAAAGGACTCAGGGTGGTTGGTGGATGCCAAGGGGAGTCCAGGAATGCCAATACTCCTCATACAGATCATTTGTATACCTCGGACTAGCCCAACAGCCAAGGGGAGCCTTAATTTCTAAGGGCTCCTGGAAGAAAAGGATGGCTCACCCTTATGGCAAAAGGGTAAGAGGCAAAGATTTACATTAACCACATCTACTCCTACTGCCACAGCCACCACCACATCTACCACATCCACCATAGCTACCACCACCACTGCCACACTCCCTATCATAACTACCACACTCCCATCCACCACTACTACAACCAACCTTTCACCATCCACTCATATCTCGCCACCCATATTCACCACAGCCACCACTACCACCATCAGCCACCAAGCAGGTCCATCAACCCACACCACCTTCACCACAGGACCCGCTCTACCCTCCATCGGGGAAGAGGAACAACTGGCTGCTCTAAACCGCATGGTGTTGAAGCTGTTAGCGGCTAATGAGGAAAATGCTGCTTAGCTAAGTCAGCTTGTGGAGCTAAATGTTGCTCAAGCACAACAGATTGCCCAGTAAGCACAACAGAGTTCCCAACTCCAGGAGCAAAATGACCAATCAGTGAAGAGGATTCAGGAGTTGGAGACCTCAAACAAGACGATCATGCTCAAACTAAAGGGATCTAAAGATGAGCCATTGAGGATCAGAGAAGGTTATGATGATGATGATGATGATGATGATGATGATGATGATGATGATGATGGTGATGATGATGATGAATCTGATGAAGAAGATGATAGTTAAGATAAAAGGCCAAATGGAAAGAAAGATGAGAATACTGATGAAGAAGGAGATGTAGCTGCATCAGGTCAAGGTCAAAAGAGAAGGACAAAGAGAACTCTACACCAAGGAGCATCATCCTCTGCCACACCTACTAAGAAGCCGGCAATTCAAGACAAATCTAATGATTAGATGCTTATGTATTTGAAAACTTTTGTACTTGAATCTTGTATTAAAATTCTATAATTAATGTTTATATATCCTTATCAAATGTTTGAATGTCTTGATTAATTACTAATGATTGATGTTTTTAAATGTATAAATCAAGCTGATCAAACATTTCAGCAAGATGAATATGATGTTGCTCGCCTACAGCAAATCAAGTCTCAACTCACAATGATTCTTGATTTGCAAGGGATAGTTAGAAGGTCGGTGAGCTATACTCCCGAAGAAGGAGAAATCATACATGACCTGACTAATGAGCAAATTGCAGAGATGTTCAGCCTAAACCCAGACGAGATTGTCAAATATGTGCCTACTTTTGATGTGACAAGTGACGATGAGCTCAACAATGTAGATGAAATAGAGATTGTAGATGTCACAGCCGAGGATTATCCAGAGTCCACTCACAGGAGGGCTATGCGATCCCCAACTTGGGTGACACTCTTGAAAGTGCTACCTTCGAAAAATTGGAAGAGATGGAAAAAGAGACTGGGAAGAATGAGAGCCAAGCCCAAGCCTCAGATGTTGATGTTGATCTAAAGAAGGCTGAATGGGCGGCTTGTTTTGTTGAGATACGAGCCCAACGCACTGTACAAAAGCCAAATGTCTACACCAAGCTATACAAGGTCAAGAAACATCTAAAGGTGTCGGGCAAAATCATTGCATGGGCATATTTTGTGGATCTTAACGTCTATGAAGTTAAGAGGGAGAAGGGCATAGAGTACTTTAGATTCCCACACAATCTAAAGACTCTTCCTGGTTTTGAGCTCAACCAGCTGGCATGCCTAAATTTGTTTAATGCTAATCCGAGGAAAATGTTAGGCAATTTTGAGGATGTAGTAAGGAAAGAATGCCCCACCAGGTGGGTAAACTTCAGACCTCAACAACCGAAGAGGTACATCGGAAGTTCTAAAGTAGATCCTATTTTTGGAAAGCCTAAGGTAGTGCTGAAGTGGAGTCCTCCACGCACAATGTCCAAGATTCCTTTACGAAAAATACCACAGGACTTCACTCCACACTTCAAGTGATGGTATTATGATTGGAGAACAGGTGAAACGGTCATAGTCTTACAAAGAGAGAGCAAAATGGAAACTATCCGGGTGTTCGACCCTATGTGGCTGACCAACTTGTTTGCAGATGATGTCTATACCTTATACAAGCGGCCACTATTCTATGACTTATAAGATATAATACAAGCCCTCCAGTTTGAGACACGATACGACCTTGTTTTGCATTCGAGATACATGTCGGAGTTACTAGAGAGGAGCTAATGAAGAATGTTAGACACTAATGTATACTAGGTCCAAAGGGGAGTTTGTGGATGCATATGTATCTAGTTTAGCAGCTTAATGTAAAACTTCTATCATGTCTTACATATAGGTAATGAATGGGTATGAATGAAATACAATATATAGTTGATTTTTATAGTGTTTAATATTTCATTGATTATTGTGTGATAGTTTATAGTGAACTAACTATATAGGTTTGTGGTTGTTGTACATAATTCTTAGTCAATAAATATTGAGAAATGTGTTCAAACAGAATGATAAGAAGTCCTCATGCTAACGGACCATACGCATGAAGACTTCATGCTAATGGACTAGTCGCACGACTGAACCAGAAGAATAGATTAGTCGCACGATTGAGACATAAGATTGACTCTGTCACACGACTAAACCTTCAGTCGTGCGGATGGATCAATCGCATGATTTAGTCGCACGACTGAACCATGCTAATGGTTCAGTCATATGATTGGAGGCCCTAACCTATAAATACCACCTAATTCATGGAAAAACGTAACAATTCGAATACCTACGCACATAATCGTACCCTAGCCGTCCACAAACTCAGGAAAACCTGTTCCAAGTTCATAGATCAAAGTTGATCTTGTTCTAATCTTTCTTAATGTTTCTTTAATCGTTAGATTGATCTGCACTGCGTTCTCACTGATTGGATCGCCATTCAGATAAGATTCCACACTATTTGATCTGGTATACGCGCAAAATCAATTAGTACTCCGTATATATACGGTCCCTAACAACTATCAAAATCAATCTCAAATGACCATTAAGGACTGATTCCAAAGTATCAAGGACTAATTTTTCATTCCTTAATGATCATTTTTCTTGTAGTGTTAGTGATTACGACTGTGAAATCTAGTATCACACAGGTAAAGGAAATGTGAGTCGCAAGGAAAGGGTTTAACTTGTACACATCCGGGCTCTACGGATGACTGTTCATTTGGGGATTAAGACTTATATCATTTATGCTCAAGTTGAAGCAATGAAGGAAACAATTGTACTAGGAAAGGCGTTGAGAGGCCTTGACAAACAATTTTAGCAAAAAGTTGATAGAGGATTATACTTTGTGGATAGAATTTGGGTCCTATTATGGATAATGTGTGAGAGATAGTACTAAACGGGAGACACAAGTCAAAGTATCTGCTACACCATAGTGAAGATAAAATGTACCACAAGCTTAGAAATTTATATTGGTGGCTTTGAATGAATATATATATAACGGTCTATGTTAATAAGTGCTTGACTTGTTCAAAGGGTAAGGCAGAACATCATAGATCATTGGGTTTATTGCAGCAACCTGGAATCCTTCAATGAATGTGGGAAAACATTAATACAAACTTCATCCACAAGCTACCAAGGCCTAGTAGTGGGCATGACTCGATTCGGGTCATTGTGGATCGATTCAGGTCATTGTGGACCGATTCGGCTCATTTCCTTGCTATTTGTGAAAACTTTAAGATGGAAAGGTTACGAGCATTTATACAAGCAAGATTGTGGATAGACATGGGGTACCAATTGTCAATCATCTCCAATTGTGTCGCTTGTTTCCCGTCTCGATTCTTGCATTGCTTGAGAAGGTATTGGGGACGGCCCTTGACATGAGTATAACCTTTTACCGTTGGACTAACGGTCAAAGTGAGCGTATGATTTAGACTTTGGAGGATATGTTGAGGGCTTGTGCAACTGACGTTGGTGCTAACGGGGTTACTCACATTCCATTGGCGGAGTTCTTGTATTGCAATAGTTATCATACGAGTATTGGATATGCACCATTCGAGGCATTATATGGGCATAGTTTATGTCATTGTTGTGTTGGGATGATGTTGGGAAAGTCAAATGACTAGACTTGAATGTATACAGGAAACCACCAACAAGGTATTTTAGATTAAGGACATGTTGAAGGCGACACAAGACCATGAGAAAAGCTATGCTAACAAATGAACGAAGCCATTAGAGTTTAACGTCGGGAATAACATTCTATTGAAAGTGTTGCCTTGGAAAGGCGTTGTTCGTTTTGTCAAAAGAAGAAAATTGGCACCTAGGTATGTGGTTTTGTTCAAGATAATGAATAGATTACTCTATGAATTAAGTGGTATACAAGACACATATGTCAGACTGAAAAAATGTCTTGGCATGAGACGTCGCATGTTCCGCTTGAAGAAAATCAAGTGGATGAGAAACTTCGATTCGTGAAGAATTGAAGGAGGTCATGGAGAGGGAGATAAGGACACTGAATTGTACCAAAATCCCAATTGTAAGGACACTGAATTGTACCAAAATCCCAATTTTTGTCAGTAAGATGACCGTTGGGCTTGTCATCGTACAAAGTCATGTGCACTGAATCTAATCAAGGATTTTCAAAAGGTAAAGTATTAAGATTTACGTTAGAACCCAACAAAGAAAACATTTGTGGACTTTGCCCAAAGTCTAATAAAAAGGTTAAAATAGTTTAAAAAAGTAATATACTTAATTTATAGACCATATAATAGTTCGTTCGAATTGTTTTAGCTCGTAAAACTTAAAACCGTAAAAATTAGATGACACACGATTTGAGACAAGACGGATAGAAATAGATTGGCCAAGGGCCAGAGGCCCTGGCCCCTTCCTTATTGCGGCCGATATCTAATGACAAGGGGGAATTTGCCCTTGTTTCCTCACTTTTGCAAAACTTTCTCTCCAAGTTACTCTTACGTTGTAAACCCTAGCCATAACAACCCAATTCCTTCCTGTTCTTCATCACCTTTATCTAAAATCAATATCTTTATATCATTCCATTGATTTTTAAAACAATCAACATAGTCAAGATTGTGTTCTAAGCAAACCTTGTACATATTCTAATCTTCTGATAAGAAAAATCATTGTTTGATTATTTTATTAGTTGATCTATCTTGACGATATACATCATCTAAACACAAAATCAATATATAATATTTTGTATTCGCTGTTTTGGGGTTGGATCATGAATATATAGGTGTTACGGGTGTTGTACGTATTCTTGAATCTATCTAAATTGGGTTGTAATGTTGCGTGACCTGACCAAAATGGATATTTTGGTCTTACAAATCATTCTTGAAATCACTAATTATGTTTCTTGATGGATAGATGCGTTGGACAATCAAACCATGTATCAAATAATTAATATTGTGAACCGGAAGTCTAAACTATAACTAACTATTTTGTGACTAAAAATTGGGATAAACCAAGTTTTGAGATGCAAATGAACAAGATTAATAAACTTGACAATTTGCTCTCGGAAAAAATAGATCATTTTTTTGCAGGAAATTACTCGGTCATAAAAAGTCCAAATGGGTACAAATTCTTATCTAATACTAATTAAATGAGTCCTCTAACTAACCCATGTGTTCATGTGTCATTTCGACATTGTGGCAGAAGGTGAAAACTGATGAATTCTAGCAGAAGGTTGGTATGTGTTCGTCTAGTCATGTATGTATCATATTTTATCCAATTGGGATGATTCTCTTTCTAGAATTTAACTTAACGTCTTATCTTCCAAACGATACCTATTATGTGACGTTTCGTTACGGTTTCGACCTCCAAACAGCTTATGCAAAACTGGTTTGCAATCAGCTATACATGCTGAAATATTTTGATAAACATAAAACTATGAATTTGAAACTAAATAATTAAATAAAAATAAATTTTGTATTTAAAAGTGGTTAAATGTACATCAAAGGACATAAGAAATTAATATAAAATCATAACTAAATCCTAAATATGGCGAGATTTAAAGTTTAAATCTAACATTGAATTGTTTAATACTAAACAATGTTTTTTGTAAAATAAATATATTAATGGAGATTAAGAACCACATACAAGGATTACACCAATATTGGTCATTTTGGTCTTTAATATACTTTTATGATTTGTACTTTTATTATTTGCATTGCGTATTGTGGAATTGTATTGTACTATTTGGAAGTGAGTCCACAACCTTTTTTTAACATGTTTCACTTGGGGAAAAACTTGCTCATTTTCTTGGTCTATGACATGTCATAAATATTATTTTGAATCAGTTTTTGTGGTTTGGGTCATTGTTGTGTAACACCCGGTTATTTTTAAAGAAAGACAAGAAATAAAGAATAAAAGAAGGAAATAAATTAAACAGAAGTTGAGGGGTTAAAAATGTAAGAAAATGATAAAAGTACAAAAGTTGATGTAAAGGTGGGCATGGCCGCCCACCCTCACTTCTCATCACCTTTTTCACTATAGTTAGAGAGAGAGAGAGAGAACAGAAACTATGGTTTGAAGGAGAAGAAGAAGAAGAGCCTGAATTCAAGGTAAGAATTCATGGATTTTCAAGTGTTTGTGTTGGGTTTTGGTCTAGGGTGTATGCTTATGTGCTTGTGTGTGTTCGTGTGTGTGTGTTGTGGGTTTTTAGGTGTTTAAACTCATTCGCATACGGGACAGAAGGAAGATATGCCCAAAGTTGCACCAGGTGATTTTCTAGACCCTGGTTTTTACTTGTGTGGTTTATAGGTGGGGTTTGATTTTGGGCTATGTTGTGTATGTTGATGTTATGGTTGTGTTCTAAGAGTAGGATGGATGATTAAGCTTAAAACACCATAGATGATGATTAGGAACTGAGTTATGATGTTTAAGTGTGTTATAGTCTGCCCATGCGCCTAAATAGTGGCCCATGCGCCCAACAGGAATAACGGCCTAAGTGTTCCCAGGCGCCCAAAACTCATGCGCCCAAATAGTACACATGCACCTAGAATTAGGCTGGAATTGACTAAGTGTCCAGACGTCCAGGATTCCCATGCGCTTAGGCATTCATGTACCTGTATAGTGTCCATGCACCTAGAACTATCGAGAATAAACTATGTTGCTCATGCGCCTGAATAGTGCCCATGCACCTGAAAGTTGTCCATGCGCCTAAGTGTTCCCCATGCGCCTGCATAGTGCCCATGCGTCTGCATTGTGCCCATGTGTCTAAGGACTTAGTATATTTTCTGATTTTTGGGGGGAAAAGTGTAATGTAGGCTTTGAAATAATAAATATTATGATGGGTGATGTATGATGTGATATAAGATTGGTGATTATGTATGAAGATGTGTGATTGATGATGTTTGATGATTATGTATGATTGTATGATATGTTCTTATGATGATGTGTGTTTATCTTTCTTATGGCTTTACATGTCATGTTAATGAATGAATGAAGCATTATGTAACGTTAAGTGAAAGAGGAAAATGAAGTAAGAATGCATGCATTATCAAATGATGAATGAACGAAAGAAAGGCTTGCAAGCACATATATGAGGTGAGCAACCCTGTTGTTGCAACAGACTCGGATAGCATGCAATCATTGAGATTGCCTATGAGCTGAGCAACCCTGTTGTTGTAACAGACTCGGATGGTGTGCAATCATTGAGATTGCCTAGGAGGTGAGCAACCCTGTGGTTGCAACAGACTCAGATAGCGTGCTATTGTGGAGTTGCCATGAGGTGAGCAACCCTCTTGTTGCAATAGACCCGGATAGCATGCTATCATTGGGATTGACAATGAGGTGAGCAACCCCATGGTTGCAACAGACTCGGATAGCGTGCAATCGTTGGGATTACTAATGAGGTGAGCGACCCTGTTGTCGCAACAGACTCGGGAGAACGAATGTATAACATGAACAAAGTTAACGAATGTAATGGAAGATAATAATTATATTACCGTTATGTGCGTATGTTGTATGGTCACGAATGAATGTAAAGCGCAGTATGATTTGAAAGAAAGTAAAGAATGGTTTTAACGATTGAAATGTATGTTTTATTATAAAACTAGAACTCATTCAGCAACGCTGAGTTTTATACATTTTGAGTTGGCAGGTAAACATTGCTAAGGATGGCACGAGGGTGAAGCTACTTAGTAGGGGAGAGGCTGGCATCCATTCATACTTGTTATCGTTGTTGTTTTGTAATGCAATTAAACAATTCTTTTGTATTTGGTTAAACTATAGTGTATTTCCCAGTAATAGTGTTTTTAATGAAATGAATGAATTTTGCTAAAATAATTCCACTGCTTAAACTCGTTAATTTATAAGGTCTAATATATTTTATGCTGTGAATGACCAACTGTGAGGTCTCCAGGAACGGGGTCTTGCAAGTTGGTATCAGAGCCAAAGTTTAAGTGAAATGGGTAAATTTTCAAAATAAACCTTAACTCAAACTGAGAATGGGACTGACAGGGAATGGGATGCCTATGTGAGTAGTTGCGTGCCATCAGGTATTTTCGTAAAGTTAACCGATTTTATGTGCGCGTGGTATGTGGTTATGTGTTGTATGTAGGTTTATATACTGATGTAGTCAGGACAGGTAATGCTTGGGGTATGTAGAGTAAAGTAAGTGGCTAATCATAACTGGCTACTGTAATTAGGGACTTACTATACTTCACATAAACTAAGCTGTTCCCTTGAATGACCGTGTTGGTGTTTGAATCTTATAGTGCGCTTAGAGGATGGCTGGTGGTAGATCTTCGAAAGCCTCTCGTGGTGGAGGTCAAGGTGCTGCACCGCGACCCAAGAGAGGAGACCCAGAGTTGAGAAAGTGGTTCCTGAAGAACTTGAGACCCCTCATCCGGAGGGTGGCGACGAGAGTGCTAATCTGAGAGCCTGAATGAAGGAGGCTGTGGTAGAAGAAGTCCACTAGGTTATGCAGACAATCTTACCATCTGTGGTGACCGAGGTGATTAAGGCGGTACGGGAAGGGGAATGAAAGGAAAGAAACAGGTCTGCGGGAGGACGGGAGCAACCATAGCCGGAAACGGTTCTCTCTGATGATGAAGAAGAGGAAGGGGAAGAGCCTACGCCGGAGGTGGCATAAGGCTGTAAGTACGGGACGTTTATGAGAAGCAAGCCCCCTACTTTCGATGGAAAAGGCACTGTTGCTGCTGCTCACCGATGGGTGAGGGAAATGGACGCTGTTCTTGATATTAGTGAGTGCCATGAAGACCTAAAGGTGAAGTTTGCTACCCACTCTTTTGTGGAGTCGGCTTTGTGCTGGTGGGACAACATTGTCCAAGCCGAGGGTAGCAGGGCCATTGGGAGAATGAGATGGCCTGAACTGAAGAAGTTAGGGATTGAGGAATTTTGTCCTCACAGAGAGATGGATAAGGTAGAAGGAGAGTTCCTGCAGCTGGAGGCAGGAACGATGACACACCAGCAGTACACCACAAAATTTAACAAAATGGCACGTCTGGTGCCGGATCAGGTGACACCTCTATCTTGAAAGATCAAGAGGCATATTCAGGTTTGCCAACGGATATTCGCACACACACGATCGACGCCTGGCCAAGCGTGTTTAGGTCAACGGTGGATTTGGTAGGGAGACTGTATGATGAGAGAAGGGTGGTGGTGACTAAAAGCGGTAAGAAGAGTGGAGGTGATCGAAACTGGCATGGGAAGAGGTTTGGTCGGGCTGGTGCCCCAATGAACAACAAGGGTTCAAGGGTGGATGACCGACGTGTGGTCACATCTGGTGCAGGATTGAAGGAATGTGCTAAATGCGGGAAGGAGCATTCGGGAGAATGCAAATGGGGATTAAACAGCTGCTTCAAGTGTGGGAAGCATGGCCATATGGCTAGAGATTGTAGGGTGGCAAGGTGTTACAACTGTGAAGAGAATGGTCATCTGAGCAGAGATTGTAAGAGGCCAAGGGCTGAAAGTTCGGGTGCAAAGAAGGCTGCGGGAAAAGGGTAGAAGGCAAGCGCCCGAGCTTTCACGATGACTCGAGAGGAGGCTTGGACAGACCTCGACGTGGTGTCTGGTATGTTTGTAATAAACGAAACTCTTGCATCTGTGTTGTTTGATTCTGGTGCTAGTAGGAGTTTTATTTCTACTGCCTTGTGTGCTAAGTTTCCCATTGAGAGTAGACGTATTGATGAGCCCTTCGAGGTAGAAACTATCATAGGTAGGTCTACAAGGATTTCTGAGGTGATAGAAGGTTATGATATAGAACTAGATGGTTATAAGTTCCCTGTTAGACCATTCGTGATAACCTTAGGCGGTTTCGATGTAGTCCTAGGAATGGATTGGTTGGCGGACTACAAAGCGAATATTTTGTATCGCAAGAAGATGATCCGATTGACGGCGCCTGACGGGAATAAGGTGATAGTTTATGGTGATCGAGTCACGACGATCCCGAAAGTGATTTCGATGGCGGTGGCGGGAAAGTGCATGAGGCGTGGATGTAATGCCTACTTGGCCTACGTAAAGGGCGTGGATGCGCCAACACCACAACTGTCTAATATACCAGTTGTGTGTGATTTTCCGGATGTGTTTCAAGAGGATTTACCAGGTGTGCCACCGGACCGGGAGATTGAGTTCCAGATAGACTTGATATCGGGTGCCCAACCCGTTGCAAAGGCACCGTATCGGTTAGCTCCGACGGAAATGAAAGAGTTGATCGAGCAGTTGCAAGAGCTGTTCGATAAAGGGTTTATTAGACCGAGTATCTTTCCTTGGGGTGCCCCACTCCTGTTTGTAAAGAAGAAAGACGGTAGTATGTGGATGTGCATTGACTAACGTGAGTTGAATAAGTTGATAGTGAAGACCCGATACCCCTTACTGAGAATAGATGATTTGTTCGATCAGCTTCAGGGTACAAGTTGGTTTTCAAGGATAGACCTTCAATATGGCTACCATCAGTTCAAAGTAAAGGAGCAGGATATTCCTAAGACTGCTTTTCGCACGCGATATGGTCACTATGAGTTTCTTGTCATGTCTTTTGGTTTGACCAATGCGCCAGCTTCTTTTATGGATCTGATGAACCGCGTGTGTCGGCCGATGTTGGATAAATAAGTGATTGTGTTTATTGACGATATACTGATTTATTCAAAAGCGTGAGTGAACATGCCGGTCATATTCAGGAGGTGTTAGAGACGTTAAGGATGGAGAAGTTGTATGCTAAATTCTCCAAGTGTGCATTCTTGTTGCGCGAGCTCCAATTCTTGGGTCATATGGTGAATCCTGACGGGATTATGATGGACCAGACAAAGGTGGAAGCAGTTATGCAATGGAAGTCACCGAAGACGCCATCCGAGATTCGTAGTTTCTTGGGGTTGGCGGGATATTATCGAAGGTTTATTCAGGACTTCTCCATGATAGCCTCCCCATTGACTAAGCTGATCCGTAAAGATGTGAAGTTGGTGTGGGGTCAAGAGCAAGAAAGGGCCTTTGAGGAGTTGAAGGCAAGGCTGACTCAAGCTCCTGTCCTGTCATTACCCGAAGGAAGAGAGGATTTGGTGGTCTATTCAGATGCTTCCTACTGAGGCTTGGGGTGTGTGTTAATGTAGAGGGGAAGCTTATAGCCTATGCATCCTGACTGTTGAAAGTTCATGAGGTCAATTATCCCATTCATGACTTGCAGCTGGCAGCCGTGGTCTTTGCGTTGAAGATTTGGAGGCACTATCTCTACGAGACAAAGTGCACCATTTTCACTGACCATAAGAGCTTGAAGTACTTCTTTGAGCAAAAAGACCTGAACATGAGGTAGAGAAGATGGTTGGAACTCATAAAATTTTATGATTGCGAGATCCACTATCATCCGTGCAAAGCCAACGTGGTGGTTGATGCTCTTAGCCGAAAGGAGAGGCCCGAGCCAATTCGGGTGAAAGCATACCAACTAATCATGACCTCCGATGTGATGAAACAGTCAAAGAGTTTCAAGATGAGGCACTGAAAGAAGATTATCTTAACTCTGAAAGGATGAGAGGACTGGTTGGGGAATTGGGTGAAAACACATTGGTGTTAAAACTCGATTTGGACGGGTCTGGAGTCCTTATTTTGGGGATCTACGTGAGAAGATTATGGATGAAGCTCACAAGACTTGATATTCCATTCATCCTGGTGCCACGAAAATGTATCAAGATATGAAGAAAGATTATTGGTGGTCGGGTATGAAGCGTGATGTGGTGGGGCATGTGAGTAAATGCCTTACTTGTCTACAGGTGAAGGCCGATCATGAGAAGCCGTATGGGAAAATCCAACCTTTGGATATACCGGAATGGAATTGGGAGTACATTACCATGGATTTCATTACAAAGCTGTCGCGTACTCCGAAAGAGTATGATGCCATATGGGTGATTGTTGACTACCTGACGAAGAGTGCTCACTTCCTACCGATCTGTGAGACATATTCATCTGAGAGGTTGGCTGACCTATTCATCAAGGAAATTGTAACTCGTCATGGTGTGCAGGTGTCCATTGTGCCTGATCGTGACACCTGGTTTACATCTAAATTCTGGAAGAAATTCCACGACGCCATGGGGACAAGGTTATATATTAGCACGGCATATCATCCCCGAACTGATGGTCAGCCAGAAAGGACCATTCAGACATTGGAAGACATGCTTCGGGCATGTGTGAATGATTTTGGGGGAAGTTCGGATGACGACCTGCCGTTAGCCGAATTCTCATACAACAACAGCTATCATGCTAGCATTGGTATGACACCATATGAGATGCTATACGGTAGGAGATGCAAAACACCCGTTTGTTGGGGTGATATTGGTCAGAAGGATTTGGGGAGCATGGAGGTAATCGAGGCTACGACTGAGAAGCTTGAACAGATTAAAGCCTTCATGAAAGCAGCTAAAGATAGACAGAAGTCGTATGCCGATAAACGACACAGACCGATTGAGTTCCAGGTGGGTGACTGGGTTATGTTGAAGGTCTCACCTTGGAAGGGTATCATCCGATTCAGGAAACGAGGTAAGTTAAGCCCGAGATACGTAGGACCTTTCCGAATCATTGCTCGAGTAGGAGAGGTGGCCTATAGATTAGAACTACAGATGAGTTAAGTGGAATTCACCCGACATTCCATGTATCCCATGTAAGAAACTGCTTAGCTGATGAAGACATGATTTTTTCCACCGGAGGATATTGAAGTAGATGAAAGGCTCAATTATGTAGTGCAACCAGTGGCAATCATCGATAGAAAAGAGAAGAGGCTGAGAAATTAAGCGGTTCCTCTTGTACGTGTACAGTGGAAGCACAGGAAGGGATCCGAATCTACATGGGAGACCAAGGATGAGATGAGGCAGCATTATCCTCATATGTTCGAGGAATAACAGGTTTCAAGGACGAAACATAAATAACGGGGTTGGACTTGTAACACCCGGTTATTTTTAAAGAAAGATAAGAAATGAAGAATAAAAGAAGGAAATGCAATTAAACCCAAGTTAAGGGGTTAAAAATGTAAAAGAAGTATAAAAGTACAAAGTTTATGTAAAGGTGGGCATGGCCGCCCACCGTCACTTCTCATCACCTTTTCACTCCGCATAGAGAGAGAGATAGAGCAGAAGCTATGGTTTGAAAGAGAAGAAGAAGAAGAGGCTAAGTTCAAGGTAAGAATTCATGGATTTTCAAGTGTTTGTGTTGGGTTTTGGTCTCGGGTGTATGCTTATGTGCTTGTGTGTGTTCGTCTGTGTGTGTGTTGTGGGATTTTAGGTGTTTGAACTCATTCGCAATACGGGTTAGAAGGAAGATACGCCCAAATTTGCACCAGGTGAGTTTCTAGACCCCGGTTTTTACTTGTTCTAACTCTTTGGGGCTGAAAATGTATTTAAGCGGTGTTTACAATGTTTTTGTATGTATACCTGTATGTGTATTTGAGTGGGTTTATGGGTGGGGTTTGATTTTGGGCTATGTTATGTATGTTGATGTTATGGTTGTGTTCTAAGAGTAGGATGGATGATTTAAGCTTAGAACACCATACATGATGATTGGAACTAAGTTATGATGTTTAAGTGTGTTATAGTCTACCCATGCGCCTAAATATTGGCCCATGCGCCTAACAGGAATAACGGCCTAAGTGTTTCCATGCGCCCAAAACTCATGCCCCCCAAATAGTACCCATCCACCTAGAATTAGGCTGGAATTGACTAAGGGTTCAGAGGTCTAGGATTCTCATGCACCTAGGCATTTATGCACCCGCATAGTGTCCATGGGCCTAGAACTACCCAGAATAAACTATATTGCTCATGCGCCTCAATAGTGCCCATGCGCCTGAAAGTTGCCCATCCGCCTAAGTGTTCCTGTAGAGATTAATGAAGAGGCTGATGCAACCTAAACATCTTTAGTCTCTCTTGTATGCTGCACAAGTGCATTGAAGGGGAATGCTTCGGAAGTTTCACATGTGCAACAGAAATACTCTAAGTGTGAAATCTTCCGAAGCCAAGACCAACCTCTTCCGAAGCCAAGACCAACATCTTCCGAAGCCAAAGATGAAGTCTTCTGAAGCCTTAGAGACAAAGTCTTCCGAAACTTCAAAGTTCATGAAGACAGATTTCTTCCGAAAACTTTTAACATATGCTTTATCTGATGTACTATTCCATAAAGCTGCACATCTTTCTGCTACAACTCTACAAGTCATCAACTAACATGGTTTGGTGATAAGGTCCATGCTTTTGCTAACTGTACATTGAGGTCTTGAGTCTGTATTCTTTCTACTTATTGTACTTTATCCTTTTTGTATTAGAAAAGGATGTGAGCTATGGCATGTCATAGTCACAAGTCAAAAGGCAATCTGCCTTTTGACTCTACAATTGATTTTGTTTGTGTCTAGTCAATTGTATCTAGCTGGTTTTCAAAGTATAGTCAGCTGTAGGATGTAGTATAAGTATCTCATGTTCTTGTAACTTTTATTTATGCTTTGTAACATTTGTAATAGAACATAGAGAAAGCAATATACTACATTCTTGAAAACCATATACTTGTGGTCTTTGTGTTCTGTCTCTTTCATTACTTGCGTTCTTAGTGTCTTATCTTGGTTAATCCAGTTTACTGCTTAATTAAAGTTTGGTTAATCTCCTCTTTGTGTTGCTGTGTTGTAACTTACACCCTTCAACGATCTTGCATTTGGTATCAGAGCATTCAGGCTCTTGATATAAGATCTCACCATCTTAAGATCCCTCACACACACAAATACCAAACTTTTCAAATGGCAGCCATTTCCAAAACCAATATGAAAACTGGAACCATGAACAAGTCCCCACTGATCACTCTTGATGAGTTTGATACCTGGTGTTTAAGAATGGAAGGTTTCATCAGGTCTCTCGATTCAAGAATGTGGGAGTCTATTGAGAATGGACCTTTCATAACCAGCACACCCTCTGCTACTGGTGCTGGTATGATCCCCAAGGATGTGGCTAACTACTCTGATGAAGATAGAAAGAGAGTAGAGATAGACAGGAAAGCCATGACAGCTCTTCAAATTGCCCTTCCAAACTCTGTATACAGAGGTTTTAAGAAGTGCAAAACAGCTAAACAGCTGTGGGATGCACTGAAACTATGTATGAGGGTTCTTCTAAAGCCAAGGAGAACAAGAAGGATCTCTTGAAGTAGCAGTTTGAAAACTTCACCTTCAAAATAGGTGAGACCATGACTCAGCAACACTTCAGGTATGTTGAGATTATGGATACCCTAGTGGATGGAGGAGTTGCTCTTGAGAATAGAGACCTTGTAAGGAAGTTCATGTCCTCACTTCCTAGGCAATGGACACACTACTGTGTGGTGATCAAGAGAACTGAAAATCTCAAAACTCTCACTTTGACAGAGTTATATGGGATTCTCAATGGCTACCAGATGGAAATGAACATGCAAGGTTCATCTGGCAACTCCAACAATCAAATGGTGCAACCCTACATGTGGTTGAAAGGGATAGCACAGAAACCAAACATCATCTTATATGCTACCCTGACAACTCACCCAAGGGTCCTTTCATCACCTTCCCAGAGACACCAAGGGAGAACTACACTCAAGGAAGCCCATTCCAAGAGACAAGCTCTTCTGAAGCATTTGTGTCTTCTGATGAAAGCAGTGGCAACTCTCTTTTCACTCTTGAAGACTTGGACTGTATCCATCCAGATGATCTGGAGTACATGGAAATAGTCCAACAGATGGCTCTTCTCACTCACAGAGCCAATAAGTTCTACAAGAGGACTGGAAGGAAGTTTCTAAGCAATGCAATCGGTGGAAAGTTTCGACTGGACAAAGGCAAAGTCAAGTGTTACAACTGTAACTTGATGGGCCACTTTGCTAGGGAGTGTAAGGCACCTAGAACCAATGGTGGCCAAACACAATCCATACCAAACTACACTAACAAAGCTCTTCATAATGAGAAGTCAAAGCAGCAAGCTGTTGTTGCTGTTGAAGAAGGAGGCTTTGACTGGAGCTTTCAGGTGGAAGATGCTTCTCCAAACCAAGCACTGATGGCAGATCATGATGAAGCCAAGGTATTGGAACATCTCTGTACTCCTGAATGCATTGCTAAAGTTAATAGGTACAGGTCCTATAACTTGGAATTGAGATCTGATATTGAGTCCTTAAATATTTTAAAATGTGATTTTAGAAAATCTGAAAATGATTATAAGCTGAAAATAGAGGACTTAGAGAAAACCATTTCAGTTCTAAAACATGAACACATAGATTTTAGAACTCAAATTCAAGATCTCATAACCAAGCTAACTGAGTGCCAGGCTGGGCTTGTGATCAGCAAAGCCAGGGCAGAAAAGAATGTTCTTGAAGAAGAGAGCTTTAAGAACATGATATCCTCATCCCTGCACAACAAAGCGTGCTATCAAAACAGACAGGGACTGGGATCAAATGAGATAGCTCCTCCACACACAAACTTGTCTGTAAGACCCCCTAGGTATGGAACTTGTGAAGATGAGCTTCCTCTCATAGATCCTATGAGTGAGGAGGATGAAGAAGAGATAGTGAAGAATCCTTCTACTAAGAGTGAAGAGGAGGGTTCCAAGAAGGGCCACTATCCTTCTGAGGAGAAAGTGAAGACTGTGATGACCAAGTCCATGAGAAAGAACTTGATTAGAAAGAGCAAAAGAAAGGCAAGGAAGGCTCAGGAGATCAAGGCTGCTTTTGACTCTAAGTAGAAACAAGTTTTTATTCTGCAGGGTTTAAAGTGGTAGGTACTGAAGAAATCAACCAAAACTCTTCTGCTAAGAGTTCTGGTTCTTGTTCAATGCATCTCAGTAGCAAGAAGAAGACTGATTTGCTGTGTACCACTGCTGCACAACCTGGACCATCAAACTCCAAGCACAGTCCTCAGCCCAAGGGACTGTCTCAGCATCTGTAAAGATGAAGGTGGAGAAGGGATGTGACCAAAAACATTCTTATTCTCATGAAAAGGCTCTTGTGAAGAAGAAGATGAATTGTGTTATGTGTGATAGCACTACTCACATTGCAAAGGATTGTCCCTTCAATCCTAAAGGTACTGTCCACATGGCCAAAACAAAGGCTTCGAAGAGTTCCAAGAAGATTCTGGCTTCAGAAGGAAAACCAGTTTCCTTCGGAAGTCTCAAATCTAAAAAGAAGGGAAATGGAAAATTACCTTCGGAAGAAATATTGGTCTCGAAAGAAAGGAATTCTTCCAAAGCACTGAAATCTGCTGCAGTGTCTGCAAAATCTTCCGAACTATCAGTCATCAAAACTTCTGAAGTTCCACAAGCTTCCGAAGTTTTGAAGGTCAAGTCCAAGACTCCAAAGGTGGTGTGGATGTCTAAGAAAGACCAAGTGACTGAGATTTCTCCATCTACAGCAGCTCAAGATCCTCTTAGTACAACCATAGGATCTATCACTGTTGAATTACCTTCTGTAAATAAGCCCAAGACAAACAAGAATTGGGTTTCCAGATGTGACTAATCATTCTCTTTTGTACAGGGACAACTGAAGACAAACAAAAATGTTTAGATCATAGACAGTGGCTGCTCCAGGCACATGACTGGTAATAGGTCATTACTCCAAAACTTTGAAAGGATTGATGGAGGACCTGTTGCTTTGGAGGAGATGAAGGTGGTTACATTTCAAGAAGGGGCAAGGTCATAAATGGTAAGCTCAGCATTGAAAAGGTAAACTTTCTTAAAGAGCTTGGATACAATCTTCTGAGTGTATCTCAATTTTGTGATCAGAGTCATAACATGCTCTTTATTGAGCATGAGTGCATTGTTCTTAAGCCTGGTGTGGTCATTCCTCATGAGCATATCCTGCTTAGAGCCCCCAGGAAAGGAAACATGTACAAGATGGACTTGCAAGAAACCTCTCCCTCCGGAGAAGTTTCGTGCTTTCTATCTAAAGCCAATAGTGATGAATCTTTCCTATGGCATAAAAGAATGTGCCATGTAAACTTTAAGAACATGAATAAATTGATTAAGCATGATCTGGTAACTGGAATGCCAAAGAAAGAGTTTACAAGTGATGATCACTGTGTTGCTTGCCTGAAAGGGAAGCAACATAAGGTATCTCATAAGCCTAGGAAATGAACTCCATCACTACACCCCTACACTTGTTACATATGGATCTCTTTGGCCCCACCAGTGTAATGAGTTTAGGAAGGACCTCATACTGTCTAGTGATCACAGATGATTTTACAAGATTCATTGGGTCTTTTTCCTTAGAACTAAGGATGAGACTCCTGAGATTCTAAAGAATTTCATCTTAAAGATTGAGAATCAGTCTGATCACAAGGTCAAAATCATAAGATGTGATCAAGGAACAGAATTCAAGAATCAAACCCTTGATATTTGTGATGATAAGGGTATTGCAAGACAATTTAGTGCTCCCAGGACTCCTCAGCAAAATGGTGTTGCTGAGAGGAGAAACAGGACACTGATTGAAGCTGCAAGAACCATGTTGTCTGACTCTAAACTGCCCATCACCTTCTGGGCAGAGGTAGTCAACACTGCCTGCTATGTGTAGAACAGAGTTTTAGTAGTTAAGACTCATGGGAAGACTCCTTATGAACTTTGGCACAAGAGAAAACCTTTCATTGGTTTTCTCAGGACATTTGGATGTCCTTGCACCATCTTGAATACCAAAGATCAAATTGCCAAGTTTGCTAAGAAATCAGATGATGGACACTTTATTGGATACTCTTCCTAGCTAAGGCTTATAGAGTGTACAATCTTAGAACTAGAATAGTTGAGGAGTCAGCCAATGTGATCTTCAATGAACACACACCATGTGTTGCTGGTTCTGGTCCAGATTGGCTATTTGATCTCGATTTAGTTACCAACTGTTTTAATAAATCTTGTGAGAATGTTTCAGGATCTGTAGAAAATTTAAATACACGTGATCCTGACCAAGATTTGAGCTAGGAAGACCTTCAAGTCATACATCTTCAGCTCTAGTTGGAACTACTTCTGCAAATGAGGTTTCTATCAGCACAACAATGACAAATTCAGCTGATACATCTGGTATGCCTTAATTCCAGCTTAGAGGCTCTACAACCAGATAAGAACACCTCAACTGTGGAAGACAACAATGGTGATGGTGACAGTGACCAAGGATTTCTTGATGTCACTAACCACACCATAGATGAGAACATCAATGATGTCACACACTGCTTAGATCAAGTTTCACTTTGAAAAATGTGCTGATGTGGTGGGAGAAACATCTATGCCAGATCTAAATTTTTCAAATTTAGATCTTTCTTAACAACTTGTTGTGATTCCTCAGCTTAGGATCCACAAGTCTCATCCTACCACAACATCATTGAAATGTTGTCTCCGGGGTAAAGACAAGAGGACAAACCCATGAAGCAAATGTTTGTCTTCACTCTTGTTTTTTATCCCAGATAGAGCCAAAGAAAGTTGAGGAGGCTCTGAAAGATGGAAGTTGGGTTGAAGCTATGCAACAAGAGTTGCTTTAATTCAAAAGACAAAAAGTTTGGAACCTTTGTCCTCTTCCTTCTCGGAAGACTACAATAGGAACCAAATGGGTGTTTAGGAACAAGAAGGATGATAGAGGCATTATCATCAAAACAAAGCTAGACTGGTTGTTCAAGGATACACACAAGAAGAAGGGATCGACTACACTGATGTCTTTGCTCTAGTGGCAAGATTAGAAGCTGTTAGGATTTCCTGGCATTTGCTGCATCCAAGAACTTCAAGGTCTTTCAACTTGATGTGAAATGTGCCTTCTTATATGGAGTGATAGATGAAGAGTTTATGTCAAACAGCCACCTGGTTTTGTAGATCCTGATCATCCTGATTATGTTGCAAGCTTGACAAAGCTCTCTATGGGCTGCATCAGCACCCCAGGAAGTGGTATGAGACACTATCTGAGTATCTCTGTAAACATGGATATAGGAGAGGTACTATAGATGGAACTCTCTTCATCAAAGGACAAGGAAAAGACATATTGCTAGTTCAAGTATATGTGGATGACATCATCTTTGGTTCAACTAATCCAAAGCTCTGCAAAGACTTTGAGAAGCTGATGAAAGACAGATTTGAAATGAGTGCCATGGGGGAACTCAATTTCTTTCTGGGAATTCAAGTGAAGCAAGTTGAAGATGGCATCTTCATAAGTCAGTCAAAGTATGTTCAAGACATACTCAAAAGGTTCAATATGACTGACTGTAAGATTGCTAAGACACCCACCCAGCCAGAAATCACTCCCTTGGTCCTGATCTAGAAGGGGAGTGTGTAGATGAACACTTATACAGGGCTATGATTGGGTATCTTATATATCTTACTGCTAGTAGGCCTGATATCATGTTTGCTACATATCTGTGCAAGATATCAAGCCAACCCTAAGATGTCTCATCTAATCACTGTCAAAAGGATTCTAATATCTAAAAGGTGCATCAACACTTGGTCTATGGTATCCCAAGAATTCTGACTTCAATCTGTATGCTTATACAGATAGTGATTATGGTGGTTGCAATATGACTGCAAAGTCTACATCTGGGGGATGTCAATTTCTTGGTGGAAGGGTTGTCTCATGGCAATGCAAGAAACAATCCTGTGTCTCTGCATCAACTGCTGAAGCTGAATACATTGCTGCCGCTAGCTGCTATGCTCAGGTGCTTTGGATTCAGAATCAAATGCTAGACTATGGGTTTAATTCAAGGAGACTCCAATCCACATAGACAACAACAGTGCTATCTCAATTACAGAGAACCCTGTGCAGCACTCAAGGACAAAGCACATCAATATCAGGTATCATCTAATAAGAGATAATTATGAAAAGGGATTAATTAAACTAGTCAAGGTTCACACAGATGAACAATATGCTGATTTGTTTACAAAGGCTTTTGATGAACAAAGATTTAAATATCTAATATCAGCTATTGGGATGATCAACCTTGAGTAAATTTTTCTTAAAACTAATTCTTATTATTTCTTAAAACATGTGTGTTCTAAGTTGTTTAGTTTATCATCTTCATAAGCTCATGTTTTTCTCTTGGATTAGAAGAACTTTCCTTAGATTATTGATGATTTTATACTTCGGAAGTTATACATTTTAACTTTGAAGAAAATCACACCTTCAAAATATTTAAGTGTCTAAGAAATTTACCTTCGGAAGAAATTTCAATTTATCTTCCGAAGCTTAAATAGTTATTTTAGACACTTACTTATTTTCAAGGACCTTTTCCTTCCGAAGCAATAATAACTCTCGGAAGCTTTGTTGATCTCTATACAAAGCACTCAATCTTAATTTTTCCTTCCGAAGCAAAATCAGCAAATACTCTCAGGAAATTCTTCCGAAGTCATTTTAGCTTCGGAAGCTTTTTCATTAAAACTTCCGAAGATAATTTACCTTCAGAAGCTTGTTGATTCCAAGAAAACTACTTTTTGAGCAAAAAGTAAACTACTTTTTCAGAGGTGGGACCGACATCCGGATTTCAAAGTTTATCCTCTTTCATTAAACTTTATCTGAAATCCCTCTCTCTCATATGAACCCAACGGTTTCCCCCTCTTCTATCATCTGCTCTTCCTCCAAACCTAAACCCAAAATTTTCTCTCTGAAATTTCTTCTTTCTCTTCTTCTTTCTTCGTTCTTAAGCTACCTCACAATGGCTAACCTTGCTCACAGAAATGATCCCAACTTTACCATGCAGCTACACAGACAACACAATCAAGTTGCTCTGTTATGCTCTGAGAAAGATCCTCATTTCTCAGAGGTTTGCCGTTTCTTGTCTCTGTCCCACTTCACCTCCCTAACCATTGATCCTCCCCTCTATGAGGATCAGTTTCTTGAATTCTGGAAGACCTGCCAAGAGGTCATTGTGGACGGGGAGAAGGCACTGTCTGCCACAGTGCAGGGAAGAACAATCTTCATCACTCCGGCCATCATCAACCGACATCTTCAGCTGGATGATGAAGGTGAGGTGTTCTTTCCAAAGGAAGCTGTAAATCATTCCTTTGAGCAGATGGGCTACGAGGGAGATTTCTCTGTAAAGACCTTCGGAAAGGTAAGGTCTCATCCAATGGAGATTCCTGCTCCATGTGGTCATTCACAGCTTATCAATCAAGCATGGTGGATGGGACCAGATTCCTGAAGATCTCTCCTTTATACTCCATGGAATGGTTCAAGGGGTCAAATTCAGGTACTCTAATTTGTTTATACAAATTTGCTTGCTAATTTAGACTCTTAGAGTACTACATGTTTCCTAGATATGTCCAGTACATTCTTAACTATGAACTGGGCTCACAGTTAAGGGAAACAGGTAACACTCTTAAATTGGGACAGATGAAGCCCGACATCTTTAAAACATTAAGAAAGTCCATTGTTGGATTCTCTAGGGTAGAAACAGCCCTAGTCCCAAAAATGTTAGAGCTCATTGCTCAAGGTGACAACCTAGCAGCACAAGCTAGTGTTGAACCCACACCTGCTGCTTTTCAACCACCTACACACCTCAAATATCCATCACCTACCAAAGAAAATCCAAACGAACCCTTGCTCAGACTATTCAGTCTGAGGAGGCCCCATATACTCACCAACCGAAGAAGTGGATACTAGAGCTCCCATTTCTCCTGAGGAGCAGACCACTCCCATCTTTTCTAGAATCAGTGCTGAGGTTCCTCATGCTGAGCCTGATGAGCTCATTAGCCCTACTGCTATATGCCATCACTCTAAGTCTCAACACTCAAGTGATCAACCTTCAGGGGACAGTTACCATCCCCAGCCTATAGATCTCAACCAACCATTCCCAACCTTAACTTCTACACTGATGAAGATCTAGGTTTCACTGAGGGCAATGAGTCTCTCTTCTTTTCCCCTACTTCAAGAGAGATGAATACTCCTGAGTCTCCTACATCTATCCCACATCAATCACCAACAACTGAGGTGGACACTTCTGAACTTGTTCAGGATGTCCATATGGAAGAGGCTCTCACTTCTACAAGTGATTACATCATTAAGTCCTCAACCATGGCAACTCAGCCACTGACATCTCAACTGAGACTGCCAGTAAGCAGAGGAAATCCAGTAGCCAAGAACTAAGAACTGGTCATGAGAGAAAAGACTCTGGTCCAATCTTCTCCACCCCCAATGATTCTTCTGATGAAGATGAGGGGAATCTGAGACTAAAGGTGCAACAACTATCCAAAACATGCACCTATTTAGTCTCAAAGGTCAGTCACCTTGAATCTCAGGTGACTACCTTAAACAATAGGATCAATGATCAGCAACTTGAGATTTCATATCTTAAGGAAAAACTAGCTGGGAGACCGTTAGGAAAGCTCAACCAGGAACACAAGAACCTGTGGATGTGATTGATCTATTCTCCAGCTCACCTATGCAAGTGGGTGATGCTACCAAAAAGGGGGAGAAAGTCGTTACAGCCACAGAACCTGGGAGTTCCTCTAAGAGAATGGACATTGAGGACTCACCATCCTCACTTGCAACTGTGCATTCTCAGCAAACTCCTCAGATCACATTGATGTGGACTACATAGACTCCTTCATACAGAGTCTATTTGAGGATGGGTACCAAGAGCCATGTCACCTTCATCATCCTTTAATCACATCATTAGATGGAGGTATGACAACAACTGGAAGGCTCTTATCATCATAAGAGTTCAAGGACACAAGAATTTTTTAATTTTCGGACCTTTAACTACTATGAAGTTCTGGATGTAGTCAACATGCCACTCGTCAAACCAAGCCAATCAAGACAAGCTGACAGAATGGCTAGAAGAATCCATGACAGGATCATTGCAGAGTTCAGCCTAAGAAGGATACTAAGGCAATCAGGCAATGTCATCGGTCAACTGGATGTTGAGGCAGACCCTAAGATTAGCTTCATAGGGGAAACCTTGACTGAAGGCCCAGTGACAGAACCTGAGAGCCTT
Source organism: Flaveria trinervia (assembly GCA_025506515.1). Lineage (NCBI taxonomy): Eukaryota > Viridiplantae > Streptophyta > Magnoliopsida > Asterales > Asteraceae > Flaveria > Flaveria trinervia. The sequence goes on from CM046447.1 coordinate 37,406,741, forward strand.
ATCTCATCATCTCCAACTGCTGCAGAGATCCATATTCCTTCTGAGACACCTTCTGGTGAAGGTGCTTCTCAACCTCCCTCTGGCCTGAGCTCAGATGCTCCAATGAGCAATGAAGGCCAAAGCTCTCTCCACCCTGAGTCACAAAGGTCTGTGAGTGACAAAGGGAAAAGAAAAATGACATCTGAGGAGATTGAGGAGGAGGAGAGAGAGAGGAAAAGGAGGCTAAGGGGAGAAGGTTCCTCTACTGAGTCTCCAAGACCCATGGAGTGTGCAATCAGGGCTGCCCCCAGACCAGACACTCGGAATGATGAGTTAAGGGCAGTCAGGATGAACTATCTGCAGACTAGGAACTATGACATAGATAAAATCATTTCTCTCCCCTTGGATGAATTGAATGAGCTGGTTGATCTGGAAAGGTCAAGAGAGAAGAAGGAGGCAGAAGATGCAGAACTCCTAGTATAGATCAAGGAAGAAAGAAAAAGAAAAAGACTGTACAGAGGTATGCCTACCCTCTCACCAGTTCAAGAAAGCCCTGAACAAAGGATGTGGTTCAATAAGAACCTCAGGTAGATAAGGAAGAAGACAGAATCAAGATGATCAACTACCTGAGTGCCACAGGTCTCTATCAGGCAGATGCACTCCTTCCCTTACCTCATGACTATGTTGAGTTTGAGTATTTAAAACAACTTGAGCTTGAGCTAGTCAAGGAAAGAAAGACAACAAAGAGGAAGATGAGGGAAGAAGCTGCAAAGTCAAGAGCCATCATCCAAAAGAGCATGAAGAAGTCTACTGATAGGCAGAGGATGATGAGCTTCTTGAAGTTGTATGGATTCTCGGAAGGAGACTTGGACCCATGTCTCTATCCACTATGGATGAGCATATCAGGGTAATCAAGCAGAAGATCAAGAGTGGAGTGCTCACTGACTTACACTCCACTCCAAGTCAGGCCCCGCCTGAAGTGGAGGTTAAGGTTGAACAAACAGACACAACACAACCCGGACCTCCTGCTAATGCTCAACAAGCTTCATCTTTTGATCCATAGCAGGGTCAACCTCCTTCTCCTTCTGAGCCTGAGAGAGAGGAAGTCCTAACTGAGAGAGACAGTGAAGATCAATCTGGTGCTGCAGGCCAGTCTTCTCAGTTAAAATTTGGAAAGAGAATGAAGAGGATGGCTTCTAAACCAAAGTCTAAGAAGAAGAAGAAACCTGCATCCTCTTCTGAACCTCAGGATGAATCAGAACAACCTGAGGATGTGCAGCCAGAGGATGCTAAACCAACTCCAACTTTAGTAGCTCCTCTAGCATCAGTAAGACCCATCTTGTCTTGGACATACACCACAAATCCAGAAAGATGGCATGTTATTAGAGATCAAGGCATTGAAGACATTTATACATGGCAAGATATGTTTCAGTTGCCTCTGCATGATCTTTTGACATGAGAAGACACTTTGACAGCCTAAAGGATCCTGATCAACTTATGAAGAAAGGAATGATGATCATCCTAATGAGGACTGTTAATATCTGAAGTTTTCTAAGTGTTTTGGTAGCATCAGCCTAGGGGGAGTTTGTAGAGATTAATGAAGAGGCTGATGCAACCTAAACATCTTTAGTCTCTCCTGTATGCTACACAAGTGCATTGAAGTGGAATGCTTCGGAAGTTTCACATGTGCAACAGAAATACTCTAAGTGTGAAATCTTCCACAGCCAAGACCAACATCTTCTGAAGCCAAGACCAACATCTTTCGAAGCCAAAGATGAAGTCTTCCGAAGCTTTAAAGGCAAAGTCTTCCGAAGCTTCAAAGTTCATGAAGACAGATTTCTTTCAAAGACTTTTAACATATGCTTTATCTGATGTACTGTTCCATAAAGCTGGACATCTTTCTACTGCAACTCTGCAAGTCATCAACTAACATGGTTTGGTGATAAGGTCCATGCTTTTGGTAACTGTACATTGAGGTCTTGAGTCTGTATTCTTTCTACTTTATGTACTTTATCATTTTTGTAATAGAAAAGGATGTGAGCTATGGCATGTCATAGTCACAAGTGAAAAGGCAATCTGCCTTTTGACTCTACAATCGATTTTGTTTGTGTCTAGTCAATTGTATCCAGCTGGCTTTCAAAGTATAGCCAGTTGTAGGATGTAGTATAAGTATCTTATGTTCCTGTAACTTTTATTTATGCTTTGTAACATTTGTAATAGAACATAGAGAAAGCAATATACTGCATTCTTGAAAACCATATACTTGTGTTCTTTGTGTTCTGTCTTTTTCATTACTTGTGTTCTTAGTGTCTTATCTTGGTTAATCCAGTTTACTGCTTAATTAAAGTTTGGTTAATCTCCTCTTTGTGTTTTTGTGTTGTAACTTACACCCTGCAATGATCCTGCAGGTCCCCATGCGCCTGCATAGTGCCCATGGGTCTAAGGACATAGTATATTTTCTGATTTTTGGGGGAAAGAGTGTAATGTAGGCTTTGACTTGGGAGGTTCTCGGGGGCTATGTAAGTTGACTTTTCAAGTCATAAATGTTGTGATGGGTGATGTATGATGTGATGTAAGATTGGTGATCATGTATGGAGATGTGTAATTGATGATGTTTGATGATTATGTATGATTGTATGATATGTTCCTTATGATGATGTATGTTTATCTTTCTTATGGCTTTACATGTCATGTTAATGAATGAATGAAGTATTATGTAACGTAAAGTGAAAGATAATGTAAGAGGAACATGAAGTAAGAATGCATGCATTATTGAATGATGAATGAACGAAGGAAAGTCTTGCAAGCACATATATGAGGTGAGCAACCCTGTTGTTGCATCAGACTCGGATAGCGTGTAATCGTTGAGATTGCCTATGAGGTGAGCATCCCTATTCTTGCAACAGGCTCGGATAGCGTGCAATCGTTGAGAATGTCTATTAGATGAGCAACCTTGTGGTTGCAATAGACTCGGATAGTGTGCTAGGGTGAAGTTGCCATGAGGTGAGCAACCCTGTTATTGCAACAGACTCAGATAGCATGCTATCGTTGGGATTGGCAATAAGGTGAGCAACTCTATGGTTGCAACCGACTCAGATAGCGTGCAATCGTTGGAATTGCTAATGAGGTGAGCGACCCTGTTGTCGCAATAGACTCGAGAGAACGAACGTATAAAATGAACAAAGTTAATGAATGTAACGGAAGATAATAATTATATTATCATTATGTACGTATGTTGTATGGTCACGAATGAATGTAAACCGCTGTATGATTTGAAAGAAAGTAAAGAATGGTCTTAACGATTGAAATTTATGTTTTATTATAGAACTAGAACTCACTCAGCAACGCTGACTTTTATACATTTTCAGTTGGCAGGTAAACATTGCTGAGGATGGCACGAGGGTGAAGCTACTTAGTAGGGGAGAGACTAGCATTCATTCATACTTGTTATCGCTGTTGTTTTGTAATGCAATTAAACAATTCTTTTGTATTCGGTTAAACTATAGTGTATTGCCCAGCAAAAGTGTTTTTAATGAAATTAATGGCTTTTGTTAATATAATTCCGCTACTTAAACTTGTTAATTTATAAGGTCTAATGTATTTTATGCTGTGAATGACCAACTGCGAGGTCTCTGGGAACGGGGTCTTACAGGTTGAGTCAAAACGTATAAGGTCACGGTTCCCGGGTCGCTCACAGCTGGTGAATCATTGTACCTAAAACATATAATTACATTTAACTTTCATAAAACATCGTAGCGGAATATTAAAATAACTTTTCTTTTCATTATATATGCTTTTGCAAGTTAATACAATCGTTCATTACACATTTTCACTTGTTCGCATTACAATGCAAAAACATTAAGAAAAGAATGCCATCCAAAATGCAAAGTAGTTGCCCCGCGCTATCCTTAGCAATGCTCACCTGCCAACTAGAAAATGCATAAAAAGTCAGCGTTGCTCAGTGAGTTCTAGTTTTAAAAATAAAACATACTTTACTTTCATTAAAACCGTTATTTACTTTTGCATGTGATCACATATCATACGAACACATAGATAATATCATTATTATCTTCATCATTCGTTCATTAACTTTCATTCATTCATCATACGTCATTACCATTCACTTTCATTACTTTCATTCTCATTCATTCATACTTTCTTACTTTCATTCATACGTTCATCATTACTTCTTTTCATTTCATCAAAAACCATAAACTTTACCCTACCGTCATTCATAAAGCTGGTACTGGGCCGAAGTCTATAATAGACCTTCTGTCATGGTGCATAGCAGCCTAGCCATAGTACCTAGGGTAAGTTCAGGTGTACCATTGTCATGTGCTATACCCACCGTCATGCATAAAGGGGATACTGGGCCAAAGTCTATCATAGACCTTCTGTCATGGCGCAGAGCAGCATGGCCATAGTATCTAGGGTAAGCGACAAAGGTTCTATACAAATGGTCAATCACAAAGAAAGAGCGTGATGTGCATCCTTCTGGGGTAGCTAACCCACACACTGTTGGACTAACACCCTTCATTGGGTGTGTTCCACATACAAGGCTTGCAGACTTATAATAGTTTCCTTCATTCATTAATGCATGCTTTCATTCATCATGTTCCTCTTTTCATTATCTTCCACTTTACGTTACATAAGACTTTCATTCATTCATTAACATTCAACGTAAAGCCACGGTAAAATAAACATACATAATAAGGAACATCATCATACACAGTCATCATCATCATACACAGCATCATACATACATAGCATACATCATACATACCATCATGCATAACATCATACACGTCATGCCAACATATCAACAAACATCATAACATCATGCCCATCATATCATCTATGACCTCAAAAAGTCAACTTACATAGTCCCCGGGAACCTCCCAAGTCAAAGCCTATATTTCACATTTTCCCCAAAAGTCAGAAATTCTCTAAGTGTTCATCCGCATTTGCCCTTTTTGTTCATCCGCATTTGTCTAGTTCATCCGCATTTGTTTAGTTCATCCGCATTGACTTTACTCATCCACATTTCCCCTAATACTCATCCGCATTTCTCATACTTAGTCAATGTTCATCCGCATTTCCCATACCTAGTCAATGTTCATCCGCATTTCCCATACCTAGTCAATGTTCATCCGCATTTCTCATACTTAGTCAATGTTCATCCGCATTTCCCATACTTCGTCAATGTTCATCCGCATTAACTGTTCATCCGCATTGACTTCCAATACTCATCTACATTTACTTAGTAGTTAATGCTTATCTACATTAACCGTTCATCCGCATTGACTTCCAATACTCATCCGCATTTCTTCTGCATACTTAGGCAGATCATAAAACTTAAACATACGAGCCCTAAACATCATATCTTAGTTCCCAATCACTATTTATCATGTTTAAAGCTTAAATATTACATTCTAAGCCTTAGAAACACAACCATAACATCAACAAGCATGAACATAGCCCAACATCACATCATAATCATAGCATACACATGAACATAGCCCAACATCACCTTTATCACCAACTTTTCAAAGATATTGTCCTTTTTGTCACTTCTAGCTTCTAGACTTGGGTCTTCACAAATAACCGGGTGTTACAAGTCCACCCCCCTTATATAGGTTTCATCCCTGAAACATGTTATTCCTTGAACAATCATGGGTAATGCTGTCTCATCTCCTCTTCAGTCTCCTACATAGACTCGGATCCCTTCCTGTGCTTCCACTGTACACGCACTAGAGAAACCACTTTATTCCTCAGCATCTTCTCTTTCCCATCAATGATTGCCACTAGTTGCTCCACATTATTGAGTCGTTCATCTACCTCGATATCCTTCAGTGGAACAATCATATTCTCGTATGCTAAACATTCATCAGATGAGATAGATAGAATGTCGAATTCCACTTAACTCATCTGTAACTCTAACCTATAGGCCACCTCTCCTACTCTAGCAATGATTCGGAAAGGCCCTATATATCTTGGGCTCAACTTGCCCTGCTTTCGGAACCAAATGATATCCTTTAAAGGTGAGACTTTCAACATGACCCTATCACCCACCTGGAACTCAATCAGTCTACGTCGTTTATCAGCATACGACTTCTGTCTATCTTTGGTTGCCTTCATGAAGGCCTTGATCTTTTCAATCTTCTTAGTTGTAGCCTTAATTACCTCGATACATGATAACTCTTTCTGACCAATATCACCCCAACAGACGGGTGTTCTGCATCTCCTACCGTATAACATCTCATAAAGAGGCATACCAATGCTGGCATGATAACTGTTGTTATATGAGAACTCAGCTAATGGTAAGTGGTCATTCCAACTTCCTCCAAATCGTAGCACATGCCCGAAGCATATCCTCCAATGTATGAATGGTCCTTTCTGATTGAGCTTCCATTTGGGGATGATAAGCGTGCTAATATGTAACCTCGTCCCATCCCGTCGTGGAATTTCTTCCAAAATTTAGATGTAAACCGGGTGTCACAAACAGACACAATAGACACCAGCACACTATGACGAGTTACAATTTCCTTGATGAATAGATCCGCAAACCTCTTAGATGAATATGTCTCGTGGATCGGTAGGAAGTGAGCTCTCTTTGTCAAATGGTCAACTATCACCCATATGACATCATACCCTTTCGGGGTACGCGATAGCTTATGTGCTCCTACTTCCACTCCAGTATATCCAAAGGTTGAATCTTTCAATATGGCTTTTGATGCTCTGCATTCACTTGCAAGGAAGTAAGGCACTTTCTCACATACTCCACCACATCACGCTTCATACCCGGCCACCAATAATCTTTCTTCATATCTTGGTACATTTTCGTAGCACCGGGATGAATAGAGTACTGAGTCTTATGAGCTTCATCCATGATATTCATGTGTAGATCCCCGAATCGAGGAATCCACATCCACCCAAATTGAGTTCTAACACTGAGTGTGTTTTCACCCCATTAACCAGACCTTTCATCCTTTCGGATTTAAGATGATCTTCTTTCAACGCCTCATCTTGAAACTCCTTGACTTGCTTCATAACATCGGAGGTCATGATCACCTGGTAAGCTTTCACCCGAATCGGCTCGAGTCTCTCCTTCCGGCTAAAGGTATCCGCCACCACGTTGGATTTACCCGGATGGTAAGGATATTGCAATCATAATCTTTAATGAGCTCCAACCATCTCCTCTGCCTCATGTTCAAATCCTTCTACTCGAAGACATACTTCAAGCTCTTATGGTCAGTAAATATGGTGGACTTCGTCCCATACAGGTAGTGTATCCATATCTTTAACGCAAAGACCACATCTGTTATCTCCAAATCATGAGTAGGGTAATTAACCTCATGAACTTTCAAGTGTCAAGATGCATAGGCTATAACCTTTCCACTTTGCATCAACACACATCCCAACCCCGAGTAGGAAGCATCTGAATAAACTACCAAATCGTCGCTTCCATTGGGTAGCGAAAAGACAGGAGCTTGAGTCAACCTCGCCTTTAACTCCTTGAACGCCTTCTCTTGGGTTTGACCCCACACAAACTTCACATCCTTTCGAGTCAACTTGGTTAGTGGAGAAGTGATCTTAGAGAAGTCGTGAATGAACCTCCTGTTGTAGCCCGCCAAACCCAAGAAAATATGAATCTCGGATGGCGTCTTTGGAGACTTCCACTGTATCACTACCTCCACCTTTGCCAAGTTCACCATAATCCCGTCAAGATTCACCACATGACCCAAGAATTGAACCTCGCGCAACCAGAATGCGGATTTAGAGAATTTAGCATACAACTTCTCCCTCCTCAAGGTCTTCATGACCTCTCGAATATGACCGACATGTTCCTCTTCACTCTTGGAATAAATCAGGATATCATCGATAAACACAATCACTGATTTATCCAACATTGGCCAGCACACTCGATTCATCAAGTCCATAAAAGCAGCTAGCGCGTTGGTCAAACGAAATGACATAACGAGGAACTCGTAGTGACCACAACGCCTGCGAAAAGCTATTTTGGGGACAGACTGCTCTTTCACTTTTAGCTGTGGTAGCCCGATTTAAGATCTATCCTTGTGAACCAACTGGCACCTTGAAGCTGATCAAACAAATCCTCAATTCTTGTAACGGATATCGATTCTTTACCATCAACTTGTTCACCTCACGGTAGGCGATACACATCCTCATGCTACCGTCTTTCTTCTTCATAAATAAGGCTGGAACACCCCAAGAAGAGATACTCGACCTAATAAACCCCTTAAAAAGTAGCTCTTGCAACTGCTCCATTAACTCTTTCATCTCAGTCGGAGGCAACCGATATAGTGCTTTTGCAACAGGTTGGACACCCGGTATCAGATCAATCTGAAACTCGATCTCTCGGTCAGGTGGCACTCCTGGTAAGTCTTCTGGGAGCACATCTAGAAAGTCATACATAACCGGTACATCAGAAAGTTGTGGTGTTGGCGTTTCCACATCCATCACATAAGCCAAAGTGCTACATCCACGCCTCATACACTTTCCCACCACCGCGATCAAGATCACTTTCGGAATCGTAGTGACCCGGTCACCAGAAACTGTCACCAAACTCCCATCAGTGCTGTTAAACGAATCATCTTCTTGCGACACACAATGTTCGCCTCGTAGTCCGCTAACCAATCCATCCCAAGAACCACATCAAAATCACCTAAGGTGATCATGAATGGTCTAAGAGGAAACTTGTGACCTCCTAATTTCACGTCACATCCTTTTATCATTTAAGAAATCCTGGTAGACTTACCTATGCCAGTTTCTACATCAAATGGTTCATGTATATTCTTACTACTAACAGGCAATTTAGCATAGGAAGCAGCACAAATGAAACTTTTACTAGCACCAGAATCGAATAACAGAGGCTAAAATTTGCTTCACTAGAAAAGTACCTGACACAACATCAGGGTTAGTTCTAGCCTCCTTCTGCATCATCGTAAACGCTCTGGTGCTTTCCTCGGTCCTTCACCTCCAGTCTTCTTCACCCCAGAACCCTCAGCCCTTGGCTTCTTATAGTCTCTACTCATGTGGCCCTTCACGCCACAGTTAAAACATCAGACCGTACAACAGTCCTTTGCTACATGGCCCATCTTTCCACATTTGAAGCACAAGTTCGATCCCAGCCTACATTCATCAATATACTCCTTTCCAGATCTACCACACTTCTTCGACCCTGCACCAGATGTGACCATACGATGGTCATACACCGGTGTCATCTTGTTACTTGTCGGGGCACCACCTCGACCAAACCTTTTCCCATTCCAATTCTGGTCACCGCTCCCTTTCATGCTACCTTCAGCCACCACCACCATAGCTCTCTCATCATACAACCTCCCTTCCAAATCCACGGCTGACATAAACGCGCTTGGTTAGGCAACGATCATGTGCCTACGAATATCCACCGCAAACCCTGAATGTACCTCTTAATCTTTCGTGACAAAGGCGTCACTTGGCCTGGCACCAGACGTGACATCTCATTGAACTTGGTGGTGTATTGTTGATGTGTCATCGTCCCCGCCTCCAACTACAGGAACTCCCTCTCAAACTTGTCCATCTCCCTACGAGGACAAAACTCCTCAATCACCAACTTCTTATGCTCAGACCACTTCATTCTTCTGATAGCCCGACTACACTCAGCTTGGACAATATTTTCCCACCAACACAAAGCTGAGTCCACGAAAGAGAGGGCAACAAACTTCACTTTCTGATCTTCCCAACACTTGCTGGTGTTCAAAACAGCTTCCATTTCTCTCACCCATCGGTGAGCAACAACAGCAGTGTCGTTACCATCAAAAGTAGGGGGCTTGCATCATTGAAACGCCCCATAGTTACAGCCTCATGCCGCCTCCGACGTAGGCTCTTCTTCTTCCTCATCTTCTTCATCATCAAACAAAACCGTCTCAGTCTCGGGCTATCTTCTTTCGCCTGTGGGTCTGCTTCTCTCCTTTCTTTGCCCCTCCCGTACAGCTTTAATCACTTCAGTCACTACAAACGGTAAGATTGTCTGCATGACCTGAAGCACCTCTTCAACCATAGCCTCCTTCACCGAGGCCCTTTAGTTAGCAATCTCATCACCGCCCTCTAGATGAGGGGTCTCTGGTTCTTTATGAACCACCTTTTCAGCTCTAGGCTTCCTCTCGTAACCCGTGGTTCAGCACCACGACCTCCACCATGTGAAGCTTTAGATGATCTACCACCAGCCATCCTCTAACACACGCACTGAAAGATCCAAACACCAACACGGTCATTCAAGGGAATAGCTCAGTTTATGTCTAGTATAGTAAGTCCCTAATTACAGTGGCCAGTTGTGATTAGCCACTTACTTTACTCTTAATACCCCAAGCATTACCTATCCTGACTATATCCGTATCTAAATCTACCAGCAACACATAACCACATAACATGCGCACGTAAAACCAGTAAACATTAAGAAAATACCTCATGGCACGCAGCTACTCGGACTGACATCCCTTCCCTTCCCGTCCCATTTTCAGTTTAAGTTAAGCTTTATTTTCAAAATTTACATGTTTCACTTAAACCTAGCTTTGATACCAACTTGTAAAGCCCCGTTCCCGAGATGCTCACAGCTGGTCAATCGTTGCACATAAAACATATAATTACATTTAACTTTCATAAAACATCATAATGGAACATTAAAATAACTTTTCTTTTCATTATAAATGCTTTTGCAAGTTAATACATTCATTCATTACACATTTTCACTTGTTCACATTACAATGCAGAAACATTAACAAAAGAATGCCATCCAAAATGCCAAGTAGCTGCCCTGCACCATCCTCAGCAATGCTCACCTGCCAACTGGAAAATGTATAAAAAGTCAGCATTGCGGAGTGATTTCTAGTTTTAAAAAAATCATACTTTACTTTCATTAGAACCGTTCTTTACTTTTGCATCTGATCACACATCATACGTACACAGAGATAATATCATTATTATCTTCATCATTCATTCATTAACATTCGTTCATTCATCGTACTTCATTACCACTCACTTTTAATACATTCCTTATTCATATTTTCTTACTTTCATTCTTACGTTCATCGTCACTTCTTTTCATTTCATCAATAAGCATGAACTTTACCCTACCGTCATGCATAAAGCTGATATTGAGCCGATGTCTATCATAGACCTTTCATCATGGCGCACAACAGCCTGGCCCTAGTACCTAGGGTAAGTTCAGGTGTACCATTGTAATGTACTATACCCATCGTCATGCATAAAGGGGATATTGGGCCGAAGTCTATCATAGACCTACCGTCATGGCGCACAGCAGCCTGGCCATAGTATCTAGGGTAAGCGACAAAGGTTCTATACAAATGGTCAATCACAATGAAAGACCGCGATGTGCATCCTTCTAGGGTAGCTAACCCACACACCGTTGGACTAACACCTTTCATTAGGCGTGTTCGACATACAAGGCTTGCAAGTCTTACATTACTTTCCCTCGTTCATTAATGCATGCATTCGTTCATCATGTTCCTCTTTTCATTATCTTCCACTTTAAGTTACATAATACTTTCAATTCATTAATGTAAAGCCATGGGAAACTAAACATACATAATAAGGAACATTATCATACACTGTCATCATCTACATACAGGGCATCATACATACATAGCGTACATCATACATTAGATCATACACATCACGTCAACACATCAACAAACATCATAACATCATGCCCATCACATCATCAATGACCTCAAAAAGTCAACTACATAGCCCCTAGGAACGTCCCAAGTCAAAGCCTCTATTTCATATTTGACCTAAAAGTCAAAAACTTCTCTAGGTGTTCATCCGCATTTGCCCTTTTTGTTCATCCGTATTTGTCCAGTTCATCCGCATTTGTTTACTTCATCCGCATTAACTTTACTCATCCGCATTTCCCCCAATACTCATCCGCATTTCCCCCAATACTCATCCGCATTTCTTATACTTCGTCAATGTTCATCCGCATTTCCCATACTTAGTCAATGTCCATGCGCATTTCCCATACTTAGTCAATGTTCATCCACATTTCCCATACTTAGTCAATGTTCATCCGCATTTCCCATACTTGGTCAATGTTCATCCGTATTAATTGTTCATCTGCATTCACTTCCCATACTCATCTGCATTAGCCTTCTTAGTAGTTAATGCTCATCCGCATTAACTGTTCATCCGCATTGACTTCCAATACTCATCCACATTTACTTAGTAGTTAATGCTCATCTGCATTAAGTATTCATCTGCATTGACTTCCAATAGTCATCCACATTTCTTCTGCATACTTAGGCAGATCCTAAAACTTAAACATAGGAGCCCGAAACCTCATATGTTAGTTCCCAATCACCATCTATCATGTTCTAAGCGTAAATATTACATTCTAAGCCTTAGAAACACAACCATAAAATCAACAAGCATGAACATAGCCCAACATCACATAATAATCACAACAAACACATATTCATACATACGGGTAAAACCCTTGTTTCATAAAAACATTTGTTCATGCACTTCCGGCCCCAAAATCAGTTAAAAAGTAGTAAAGGAGGGGTTCTAGAACTCACATTTGCGGCTCTTGAGTATGGCTTCTACCAAACTCATTTGCAATTAAGTTCAACCATCTAGAAACCCACTAAAAACACATACAAGCAAACATATAAACACACATAAGCATACACCCGAGCAAAGGCCAGTTAAGATTACCATAAAACCATGAATTCTTACCTTGAATTCGTATCTTTCTTCTTGTTCTTCTTCAAAATCCAAAACTCTGCACTTTCTCTCTCTAGAATTCGTAAGCAGAAAGGTGATGTGCAAGAGTGGGCGCCCATCACCTTTATCACTAACTTTTCAAAGATATTGTCCTTTTGTTACTTTTAACCTCTAGACTTGGGTTTTATTTCTTTTCCTTCTTTTTCTTCATTTTATTCATTCGTTTGGGTCTTTAAAAATAACCGGGTGCTACAAAATGTTCTTTCATGAGTATGTATTTGTACGTGTACTAGATTGTCATGATAAAGTATTATCATTACTAACAGGTTTATATCCCCACCCATGTCATCGGTAGGCTAGTTGATACTAACTTGGCTAGTGAATGCCCTTGGGTGAATATAATCTGATTAATTGGGATTGAGGTTATCATAAACTTGTGATCATATCTATGGCTTGATTGTATTCTTACTCACATATGACTTTTTGTGCATGTAGAACACTACAAATTATTTTGAATTTATAAACGTGTGAACTCACCAACATATGTTGACTTTCTGGAGCATTTCTTATCATGTAATAAGGCTTAGGTACTTGGCTATAGACTTTAGACAAGACCATTCCTTTTGGAGCAATAGACAATTTATGGGACTTTTGGACTTGTTTTGGATTTCTTTGTTTTTTGTATTGTAATTGTGGATTTGTATTTGTGATTTTTTTCTAAATGAAAGAGAATGGACTTTCAATTGATTTAGAGAATGAAGTGACGTTTTAAACATCTTTTAACAAATCCTATTGAATTTTATGTTGAATTTTGTTGTAATTCAGTAACTTGGTAAAAAAGGATGTAATAATATGTTGTGAAATGGTTTTCGTGTTAAATGTGCTCAAAGTAATGGACTTTGGTAAATTATAATCATGAAACGTAACTAACAAAATGCTCATAGAAAGTTTCTCCCAAGTTGAACACATTATAACTCTATCATAAGAGGTGAAAATTAGATGAATTTTGTGTCTAAAAATAAACTCTATTAATTTATTTCCAACCCAAGTGGTTTCACCTCATACCGACAACATTTGATCCTCCAAATACTCTAAATAAATCTAGAAGTCTAATTTAAGGTCTAATTTAAAACTTTCTAACAGAATGTTGGTTTGTATTCACATACCACATCTATTTGAGTTCATTCTTCTTTTAAGAGTAAGTTTAATGTCTTAGCTTCCCAACCACACCAAATTTTTAATGTCTCTTTACCATTTCGACTTCTAAGAAGTTCATGCAAGAGAGCTGGAGAAGCCGAAATATTACACTATAAATATAAACTTTAATACTAACATCTAAATATTAAGAATTTACTAAATGTGAATAATAATCGAACATAAATCAAGTATCATTAAATGACTTTCAATTGAACAAAAACTTAAGAATTTGACATTATGAACACTATTGTCGGTGTGTTGACTATTTATGCCCCTACACACACAATGTTGTACTTCATCTAAATCTCCAGTGTTTTATAACCTACTAAATCTATGAACTCGCAACATAAGTTAATTCTTTTTAGCATTTCTTTTATGTAATAATCTGTGAGGTGTTACTAGATTTTGCAAGAGACTCTTAGACGAGGAAGCCCAAATTTGGGCATTAGAATTTTAAATAATTTGAATCATTTTCGGTTTGTTGAAACTACGTATTAAATTGTATGACTATTTTGCATTTTTGTATATTGGTCATGAATATTTTGACCTAGTTTTATTGCTTTAAGAGTTTGAGTAATTTCGTGTTTATGTGAAATTCATTGTGGTACTAGCTACTCCTAGCACAAGTCTTTTATGTGTCAGGCTACGTTATTATCCGTTCAATGAGAATGCATATTGGAGATTATCTTTTAAACCTAATATTTATGACAATACCACCTATCACATCCTCATATTTTTGTTATCACTAGAGTGTGACATAGGGAATCCCTAAAGGATGTGTAGAAATACACATGAATTCGAGTGTTGACCAGGTGATGATGATTGAGGATCGAGTATAACAGATGATTTCAATGATGATTTGCAGCAGAAATACAAATATCAAGAATCAAACAATTAGAAATACTCATATTAATTTAAAGTACTATATCGATGTCAGTGAATACAAAAGTTTCTATTGTTGGATAAAAGTTATGCAAAGGTTAGAAAAAGGTTAAAAACTAATTTACTTATAGGTCATACGTTATGACCTATACAATGACCTAAATAACCAAACATATATTCTAGAATACTTAGTACAATGTAAATGAAAACAGTATCCACAAAAATAGCATTATCACCCGCATTTGTATCTTGTACATCTACATTGTTTTTGTGGTGTACAAGTCGCATTTCTTGTGTTAGGCGTAAGTATTTGTTTTGTTTAACCCACATTAGTTCCTTGTGGGTGGACAAATGCACATGTGTATTTGTCTTGTTCATCCGCCAAAACTAATGCGCTAAACAAATACATAGCCTATTTTTAATCCGCATTCCGTTATCCGCATAACTTCACATTTATATGTTTTCCATCCAGAACATAATCCATCACAACTTGAACTGGCATGTATGATTATGCAGCCTAAGTACTTCAAGTGTATTTTAGTGATGGATTCTCTGAAGATTATGGTAAATCTTCAGTTGATGATTGTTACTATTGTGATTCAATGCTTAGACTATTGTGGAAGCTAAAGCCATAGTAGTGATGGTTGTTATTGGTGTTGTTGCTAATGTTGTTGTTGCTGTTATGATTTGTTGAAGTTGAACCAAGAAATAAATTTCTTTAGGATAGTAGGTGTGATACATAGGATTGGTGGGGTCTAGAATAAAGTTGATCATAACTTTGAATTCTCTAGCCTCCCTTATCCTGATTCTATCAAGCACATGGATATTCATCTCCCTATTCCTTTGAATAGCATCAATAGGTAGTTACTTCAATGATTGAGGATAAATTATAGCTGTGGTTGACAACCATCTCTATGAATAACAAGCTCTCCTACAGCATTGACTTCTGGCTTTATGATACCATTCTCTCCTAGTGTGTCGGTGGGGCTATCAAAGTGCCTAGTGAACATATAATGATATATGATTTATCTAACAACTACACTTCATAGGTACTAAACAGTTTGATTTTAGGACCTGTCTTCTGTTCCCAACCTCTAATAATAACAAAGTTATATGTCTCTTTATCATATTTAACAATAGAGATTGGCATTGATTGGTGTGTACCAACAACCCCCTTCTATTTAACATCAGGACCTGTCTTCCTTTCCTAACCTCTAATAGTAACAAACTAAATGATTTGATTTCAGGACCTATCTTCCTTTTCTTTACCTAGTTAAAAGGATTTTCGAATGTTTTGCCTTTCCTCAAACATATCTCTTTCAGGGATTTGAAGTTGTTGGTTCTCTTGAACATTGTAGCATGGTTATTCAACTCTAATTAGCAACCTTGTTTAGGTCATGAATTGTTTGGGCATTTACAAGTTTAGTAAAATTCATAATCATACTTCCATGCAATGATCTTAACATCTACTTTTCCTTTTGGAGTTCAAACATCTTGAGAATTTTAGAAGTTGTTAATCCCTCTTGTATATGTATTTGGGATGGTTGTTTGAACCACTCCAAATATTTGCTCAATAAAGCTTTAGGTGAGTCATGATCTTCACTGGAGACTTGGACATGCTGGGCTAATCTTCCTTGTCTTGATTGTCTTGGTATGATTTCTTGTACAACTGGTCTTATTTTCTCTTTCAAGTTTGTAATGATAGGTAGCATAGAAGATTTGAGATAATTTATTTTCATTGGATCAATATCCTCTTACTATAACCATTTCTGATAAGAAAGTCCTTCATTTCCCTTTCTGTTATGGTGTATGGATCAAGAAATAGATATTGAACCAATGGCTTTCTTTGAGGAGAAGGTTCCATAGTAGAGTAGGGAGTTGTTTTAGATTTTTTTTCTTTGTTTCTTGTGTTTTTCCTAACTCATACTCAATGTCAATGGATGGATCTTATAATCTCCCCACCATTGTTCTTTCTTCAAACATGGGATCATATGTCATGCTAAAGACCTGATAAACATCATATCCTCGCTAAATGAGAAACTTGGCTTTCACCATCAAGTTATCAATATAGGCCTTCTCCACCATTTATTTAACAATTGTTTCTTGTCTTGGTGGCTCATCCATCATCAATTCTTTAATATTATGTCCACCCTTAATCTATCCTTCTTCAAGATCGATCACTTGTTGTTCAAAGGCTAGTTTCTTAGTTGCTTGAATATGCTCTTTCATAAAGTGAGTAATAGTAGCCATGCATAGGTTTTCATCTATGCTTTTAGGCTTAGGGGCATCCTCTTCACCCTTTGTAGCGTTCCCTTTGCTTTCTGAGTTAAGTATTTCCTTGTTCATGAATATGTCTTCACTTTACATGTAACATGCTCAATCACTTCAACTGAGCAAGTAGTCTTTGTTGGTCCCTGAAAGGATCATACATGCCAATTTAAGTGTTGGTTGATGGTTGTTATGCTGGAATTGACCCTAAGTCCAAGAAGTAATGCGGATGATGAATCTGCACATCAGAAGAAGACAAGTGCTGGCTATTTGTATTTGTTGATATGGATGACCATAGGACAAATGCTGACAAGTATTTGTTCTTCCACATTAACAAATACGAATAATCGAAAATGCTACTAAGTATCTATACATCCACATTAACTAATGCAGATGAAGATGTTCAGTAACAAATGTGCCAAGTGTTTGTTCATCCGTATTTATCAATGCTGATGACCAAACACCAATGCATTAGAAGAAAAAGAAATGCTAATGAAGATTAACACATTTTCATTAGTTAATACGGATGACCAGAAAAAAATGATGATGAAGAATTTTGTACTTAGACTAGTTCCCTTATGTATAGTACAGGGGTAGTATAGTCTGTTTGTAAAGGCCAGTTGACAGCCTATAAATAGAATAGAAAATCCCACTTTTGTGGATGATTTGACAACTAGAATACTTCTAATACTCTAATGTTTTAGAGGTGTCTTCTTACTATTTCATGCTAAAACCCTAGCATTCATTTTAACTTTACACCACCATTATATATAATCATTTATGAGTATTTCAAGCATTCAATGATCTGTGTTCATATCATTCCAGAATATAACCACCGACTCAATCATCATATTCAGTTCTATCTGATTCATATTAATTGAGAATATCATTCTCACACCCAGTCAGTCTTAGTCAATATTTTTATTACTGTTGTTGTGTTTGTGTTGTGAATCACTTAGACTTTCTTCTAATTTCTTCCTTCTACTCATCAGCAAGGGTTACAACACGAATCATTTGCAGTTGTAGCTCTCTTTTAGAGAATATTGGTTGTTGAGGAGTGAATGTGAATGGCTCTGTAGGCACACTTGCTTTCTAATGATCTCCAATATGTCATTATTAATTATGAAATTCCAAGAGGAGTATGCCTATTGTTCTTCTATCAATGAGCTCATGGTAGCTTCCTCTTTAGTTTGATTAGAAGCTATTTATGAAACTATGGCTAAAAATTCTTGTTGTACATGGTGGCTAGATGTACTTTCTTGTTAAGTATGCATGTCTTGTTGTTTAGTATTTTGCCTCTTAGGAAATCTTTCATCTCTACCTTCCTTACGATCATCATCACTTTCATCATCAATATATAACATTTTGTCGAAATCATCTTTGTCTTTGTCTTTCTCCTCATCTTTCTCTTTCTTAATGAGCATATCTTCAAGTAGGTTCAGTCTTCGAGTAAGATTAGTCACTTTATTCTCTAGCTTCATTATATTCTCAAACTATATGTTAATCAACCTATCTTGATAACCATGATTATACTTTGGATGTCAACATTCTCAATACACTTATCAATCCCATCCCTTGTCTTCTTAATAATACACTCTAACTCTTTAATATTTTTTTCTTTCAAGATCAATTCATCAGTTCTATTGGTTATTAGCTTATTTTCCTGCTCATAATCTTCTCCATTCTATTGATATTGAGTGGAAGCTCATATATAACCTCACCTCTGTTTGGCTCACTATATTGTTGAGGATGTAATTGACCAACTCATTCCTGAGTGACCTCAAATTGGAAGTATTTTGAATTCTGTTGTCTTCTTGCTTACTCTTGAATCACAGTTTGTTTCTCCCCATCCATAGATTATACAGAACTATCAATTGAACTAGTAGATGCACAAGTGTTTGCTTATTCAACACTAGCACGAGCTAGGTGAAATAGAAATGGCATTGTATATGCAAAGGGAGGTGGAATAGGAGATTATGCATGATCAATAAAAGCAATGTGAAGATCATCACCTACATCTCCATATGGTGACATTACCTCTTGAATTTTAACCAATACAACTTCTTGTTGTTTAATCACAAGCATCTCTTGGATGATTGCTTCATCATGAACAACTTCTTCACTTGTGCTTTAGCCTATTGTTCTTCTTGTTTTTTGTTCTTGTGTCTTTTTGCTTGTTGTTGTTCTACAACTTCTTTAATTCTTTCACCAATCTGTTCAAGGATCCAAGGTAGAAGTGGAAAAAAAGCACCAGTGTAATAACTCCTTGGGTCTTTCTTCTTGATGCATCCAAATAATGTGATGTAGTGACGAGCTAAGTTCATTATATTTCCTTGCCAACAAAATCAGGAAAGGCTTGGTTGATTAGGCACTAATGTTCTTCCATGTCCAATGTTTGATAACATGACATTAAACACATAAGAAGAAATATTAAATGGTATTTAGTACATAAGGCACACATTACTCATGATGTTTGAGGGGAATATCAATATGCCGGACCATAGAAGTGGGTCAATGCAACAATTTCACTATAAGAAGAGATTTAGAAAATTTAGCATATCAAATGGGGAGTCGGATTTATGTTGATGATATTAAGAACAAAAGTAAAAATAAGAACGAGACCAAGATATTATTTGGTTTTCAAGAATGTTTTATATTGCTCTCAAGTTTCATTACAAGTGTTACAAAGCATATCTATAATGACAAGTACTTCAGACACTTTATATTACATCCTGCAGCCGCCTATACTTTGAAAGCTAGCCGGAAACACTTATCTAGATAACAAGATCAACGTATAGTTGGAGGAGTGCTCGTACTGCACTCATTTCCTGAATCAGAAGTACGTACCACTTGGAATCCAGCTGAGATAAATACACCCTTTTGTTTTGGGTCAATCATCAGCTCAGACTCAACTACTTTCTTAGCAGTTCTTCTGGCAGCTTTAGCTCTACTTCTTTTGGCTTTGGTGGTTATGATTTGATCTTCACTAGGAGGGGTGGGTTTATTTACATGTTCCTTCCCTGTGCTGGCCTTTATTATTGCATCATTCTTCAATTCATGTGAAGATGGGTAAGCACATGGGACCTCTTGCTCTACATCTAGGTTCTCTTCTGGAGTCATAAGAATGTGGTGGAGCAATTTCATTGGTCCCTAACCCTCCTTTGTTTTGATAACAGATTTTGGTGTGGGAGGATGATGCAATAATAGCTTGGAAGTTCTACTCAGCAGTGACATGCTAGGCTTGAGCCTCAGACAATTTGGATATTAAATCCTTTATTTGACTCTTGTAATTGGTGTGTTCATGTCTTAATAGGGAAACAATTTTCTCTAACTCTCCAATTTTCTTTTGGTAGTCAGATTCAGCCCATTTAAAATCAGATTTCAAAACATTTAAAGACTCAATATCAGATTTAATTTCCATATTATAGTCCTGATATTGTTCAACCTTAGCAATACAGGTAGGAGTACAGATATGTTCATATACCTTGTTATCATCTGTTCCAACCTTGAGTGCTTGAGCAAGAGTGTAAGGCCCCATTCCCGGGACGCTCACATCTGGTCAATCATCGCACATAAATCATATAATTACATTAACTTTACTAAATCGTGCAGCGGAAAACACTTTAAACAAACGTTGCATTTCCTTAAATAACACTTTTGCAAAATAATACATCGTTCATTACAAAATATAGTTCGTTCTATTACAATGCAAAAATGTTATGCAACTGAATGCCATCCGAAAATGCCAATAGCTTCCCCGCGCCATCCTCAACAATGCTCACATGCCAACTGAAAAATGTATAAAAAGTCAGTGTTTTTGAGTGAGTTCTAGTTTTATAAAAACATTACATTACCTTCCATTCATTAAAAAATTTTCATTACTATCGCATGTGATCACACGTCGTACATACATCAAGGTAATCATTATTATCTTCATCATCGTTCGTTTCGTACATTTCGCACGTTTCACACATTTTGTATTTATCGCACTTTTTATACATTATTATCTTTCACTTCTATCTAGGTCCTGTAATGTGCTTAAGCCCCCTCTAGAGCACCAAACAATTCATCCAGGGTTGAGCAACAAGGACCCCATAATGCAGGTATGGAGTGATCACTAGGACAGACTTCCCCTGTGTGTGTGAACTCTTATGGGTTAGCCAAGATCGCATGTTGTATAACCACAGTAATTAGGAAATCGCACGTATTGGAGTAGTCACCCAGACTGAACTCCTACTGTGTGTATGAACCCTTATGAGTTAGCCAAAATCACACGATGTAGACACACACAGTTAAGCTAACAATTTTCAATGAGTTGTGATCCTCCTTTCATTTGCTTACAACGCTTTTCATTCGTTCCTTCATTATGTTCCACTTCATTATCTTAAAGCTTTCACTTCGTTAAGATAATACTTTACGTTCATTATCAATATCACACCACGTAAAGTCAGGTCATCATAGGTAATAAGGAACATAAGAAAGCATATCATACATAACATACATAGCATACATAGTATCAACATACATCAGCATCAATCATAGGTCATCTTAAACATCATGAATCGCACATTCACATACATAAACATATGCATATCAAGCATCAATCATCATAATACATAATTAACCCATCGCGGGACAGTGGGGGTTCGGGGACGGCAACCCCTGACAGCGAGGTCTTAGGGCAGCAGCCCCTAGTGGGGTCCAAGGGGCAACCCCTACTTTGAAAAAAATATTTTATCACTTTTATATAGCATATTTCCTTATCGAAAATCGATCTTCTCGTTAAAACCTCTTAAAATCTTGGTCATTTAAATCGTATATTTAGTATGCATTTCCAGCCCTAAACTAGTTCAAAACCTTTAAAATAGGAGATCTAGAACTCACGTGGACTGATTGAGTAGCTTCTCAATCAAGCTTTCAAAGTAGGGGTTGCACTACACAGCCTGCAGATAAGTTATCAAAGGAGTTAATTTCTGCCTAATTTCGCTGCTAATTTCGCTGCGAGACCAGCAGTTTCCCTGCTAGTTTCTCCAGCAGTTTCACTGGGATCTTCGCTGGTAGTTTCGCTGGCATATCCGCTGCCAGTTTCGTCGACATATTCGCTGCCAGTTTTGCCCAACTTTCGTTGGATAACCATGTCTGTGAAACTACCTGCGAAACTATAAGATCCATAGTTTCACCGGACCTGTACCTAATTTCACTGGATGAATGCCTAGTTTCGTAGAATGGGCTGAAAATTACGAACAACCAATTTTTTACCCAAAACTTTAATTTTTTACACCCAATACCTTGGTTTATCACCCAATAAGCTTTATCTAAGCTTCTTACATGTTTTCTTACACAAAAACATGAGTTTTGGGCGAATCTTTGCCACTTTTAAAAACCCAAACCCTAAAATCCGGGTTTACATCAAAAGCAACGATTAAATGATGTTTATTACCTGGATTGTTGGTGTTTTCTTGTTGTTTGGATTCCCACGAACACCTATCTTCAATCTCGAGATCAACCGAGCCTTTAATCTTCACTTTTCTCTACTTTCTCTATCTATCTCTCTCTCTAGAACTAGAGTGTTGAGTTGCAAATGAGAGCTGCTAAAGCTGATCCGTTTATATATACTAGGCGTTCCCAGGACCTTAAACGCACCAAACACGTAACCCACAAAGTTTTCTCGGTCTAAAACCGATATCCATCTTATTTATTAAATGATCTTGTCTAAGTCCATTATTATTATTTGTCACATCCTGTACCATGAAGCTCTAGTTGACTTCTTGAGCCATTGTAGTTGTTTCAGTTGACTTTCTGGTGGGCTTTGATGTAGAGGGATATGTGGAGGCCTGTGGGTTTCCTGGATTTGATTTGGGAGCCTTGCATTCCCTTGCAAAGTGAACAAGTTGGTTACAGTTGTAACATTTGGCCTTGGTTTTGTCAAACCCAAACTTGCTGAGGTTCTGAGAGAATTGTCTTCCAGTTCTCTTGAAGAACTTCTTCGCTCTGTAGATTAAAAGAGCCATCTGTTAGACAATGTCGACATACTCTACATCATCTGGACTGAAGCAGAGCCTGTTGAGACCTTGGAGTGTCAAAGATCATCAAAGTAGTATTGAAAGTCACTAGAGTGTCCAATTCTTGAGACAAAGGCACAACTATCTTGAAAGGAACTATGTTGAGCCTGTTGAGACCTTGGTGTGTCAGGGAATGTGATGTAAGGTCTAGATGAGTAGGATGGATGCTGGTTGTGTGTCATGCATTGCTGAGGTTGTGGGGGTACTGAGCCTTCAACAACGATTAAGGCATTGCTAGCATGAAGAGTCAGAGGTCTGCTTGTCTTGTGGCCCTTCTTATTCTCCATCTCTAAATGGTATCCATCAAGGATGCCGTTAAGTTCAGTCATAGTGAGAGTGTTCAATTTTTCTGTCCTCTTGATAGAGACACAGTAGAATGTCCACTTATTTGGAAGAGCACTCATTAACTTTCTTGTGAGGTGTCTAAGTTTAGGAGTGATCTTCACAGACTGAAGAGAAGAAATAAGATCCATGTACCTGAAATACTGCTCGCTGAGAGTCTCTCCAGCAATATAGGTGAAGTTCTTGAACTGCTGCTTCAGTGAGTCCTTCTTGGAGTCGTTGGAACTTGAATATATCTAAGCAAGTGCATCAAACAATTCTTTGGCAGACTTGAAATGCTCAAACCCTATCATGACGCAGTTGGGTATTGCAGTCATAAGAATAGTCATTGCATTGCTGTCAATGTCTATCTTCTTTCGGTCCTCGTCAGAATAATCTTCAACAGCCTTTTCTATCATAGCACCATTTCCACCGGGTGCTTTCACCTTGGGTTTATACGGGCCATTGACAATGGAATACCACATTTTGCTGTCTCATTATCTGATGAAGCCTCCCATTTGCCTTCTCGAAGACCTAAAGTTTTCAGGAACAATGATGGGAGCTTTAATCATAGTTCCCATCTCTACTTCGGATTTGTTAAGGGCCATTTTGAGAGAGTTGTAAGGAGGTGTAAAAAACAAGTTTATTTGGATGGTTAGATCTCACAATCAAGAGCCTAAAAAGCTCTGATACCAATTGCAGGATCGGGTTATGTCACTAACCACTTGGTTTTTCTCTCAAACTCACTTGAACTACACTTGGATGAAAGCAAAGCCTCTAAGAGTTGATAACAATATAATAAGTAATAATATACACAAGAATTAATTTTCAAGGTACTTTTATATATTGCTTCTCAACTCAAATATTACAAGACTCTTACAAGCATACTGTTATGAGTTACAATAGGAAACTATATATAATACTACCTAGAGGTAGATACACTTTGATGCCAGCTAAAATCCTTTAACTAAAGCAAATATTACAAAGCTATAGTAAGGTCAACTACATGGCCCTTTGAGAAAATGCCATGCAATTCCAGAGGTCTGCAACAGAGTGTCATAGACCATACTTATGTCCACTTGTTCATAGCAGTGTCTTCCGAAGGTTAAATGGCTTCAGAAGAACGAGTACTTCCGAAGCCACTTACACTTCGGAAGAGGCTACTTCTTCCAAGGCTTAAGGATTTCTTCTTTTCTTCATACTTCGGAAGTAGTCTTCAAATTTCTTCTTCTTAGACTTGATTTTTGGAAGTAAGTTCTTTGACTTCAGAAGTAGATTTTGTCGTCGGAAGTTGATCTTTTACTCTGTCTTCGGAAGAACTCTACTTTCTTTTGGAAGCTCCACACTTGCCTTTGGAATCCTTTTATAAGTAGCACCAAAATTTGTCTAAGTGATTTTTTTTGTTGCACTAGCCTTCTTCTTGATCCAACATACTTGGTTGAGCACCCTCTTCATGAGTAACCTTAGGATGCTCTGACTCATCTTGAGGTATAAAGGTCGATGCCTTGGACTTCTTCTTCTTCTTATTGACCCTTTTTATGGCTATCCTTTTCCTCCTCTTTCTAGATTTTAACTGAAGAGACTAGCTTTAGCACCAAGTTATTCTTGTTCGTCTTTCTTAGTTGCGTCTTTTTCCTACACAGGTTCAGAAGAAAAGGGATGAGGACCCTACTATGGATCAAAAGAAAAAGTTTGTTGTGATCCAGGACTAGCCCAGGTAGTGTTGTCTGTTTTGGTTCAACCTTGACCTTGAACTCAGGTGTAGCCTGACTTGGTGGACAATGCAAGTTATTGAGATCACTGCTTTTAAGCATCTACTTGAGCTCCCTAACATGCTCATACATGGTGGAAAGAGACGTTACACCAAGCCTCCTTGCGGAGAATCCTTACAGATTCAAGAAGCTCACTATCTTTCTCCTATGAGTAAATGCCTTCTAACTTTCTTTGACGGTGGCTGTTGACTTTGTAGTTGCTTCCCTCATCCCCCACTTAGCAACCTTTTGTTCATTCATTAATTGTGGCTCAAGTTGCTTGAGTTAGTCAAACTCTATGTACTTATAGGGCAAGGGCAAAAGTGTAGATGCCTAATAGAGGCCTGTGGCATTCTGGTAGTTGATCATATTTTATCTACCTACTTCCTTCTCTAGCAAAGGTTGTTGCTCAATTTCCACAACCTCTGTCTTATGGCTTTCTTAAACTAGGGAAAGGGTAGGAGCATGCTTGTTGAGTCTTTTCCACCTTTCTCTTTTAATCTTGAGCAACAGTTCCGCATCCTCTACCTCCTTTCTCTCTTTTGAAAGCTTAGTGTAAACTAGTTCATTTAACTCTTTTAAGGGAAGAGATATGAGTTCCTCAATATTGTAGTTTTTGGTCCCTAAGTAGTACAATTTGGCTACACTCAACTCATCATCTTGAGATTTTGGCATGGGTGCAGCCCTGATTGCAGCTTAGTGGACCTTGAAAGGAACATATATGCCAATTCAAGTGGTGGATTGATGGTAGTTTTGTTGAAATCCCACAAGTACAAGAAGATATAAGGATGAAGAATCTGCAACAAGAATAGAAGACAAGTGTTGGCTATCCACACTTGTTTATGCGGATGACCAACAGAACAAATGGTAACAAGTACTTTTTTTTTGCATTAATAAATGCGCACAGCCGACCAATTGCTGACAAGGAATTGGACTTTTGCATTAACTAAAGTGGATGCTCAGCAACAAATGTGCCAAGTGTTTGTTCATCCGAATTTGTGAATGTTGATGACCAAACACTAATGTGATAGAAGACAACAAATGCTGTTGAAGGTCAACTCATCCGCATTAGTTAATGCGAATGAACAAAGAGAAATGCTTCTGAAGACTTTTTGTACTTAGACTTGATTATAGTATAAGGGTAATTTAGTTTTTTTGTAAAAGCATCTAGTCAGCCTATACATATGATAGAAATCCTTGTATGTGAGGCGACTGTTGACAAACATTAGACAATGAATATAATCTGTTTAATCTTATATTCAAAAGATGTATTGTTATTGTTTAATGCTCAAACCCTAGCATTCATTGTAATTGTTCCCTTTAATTAATACAAAGAGCTTATGAGTTATTATTGTATTTCTTTGTTTGCATGATTTGCCATATAATCACTGACTCAATCATCATATTTGATCCTAGTTGAATTATATCATCGTGAATATCATTCTCACACGCAGTCAATTGGTATCAGATCTTCGACTCTCGGTTCATCTTTAGATCTTCTTAGATGTGAACTGAAATCAGTTGATCTGGTGATTGAGTTGTTGTTAGAGTGTTCGACCACCGCTAAATAGTATTACTGCTAAAACTTTGATGAAAAACCTCGATAGTTACTATTCACTTGTAACCATTCTTAAAAACACATGTGTGAACACCTTGCTCAACCATAAAATCAGAACAAGAACATCATTAACTTCTTAATACTCAAACATTAAACCAACAGAAGGGTTACTAAAGAAGTTTCAACAAAAAAATCAGTTAATAATTATCAAATCTACTAACATAAGACTATTTTTAGAGTATTTGGACTTAGCAATTAATCTAAGTCTTATTCCAACAAGTTAAAACAAGCTTACTAGAATGGACTCTCATAATTTTTCTAAACTTGGTCATACACCTAAGCCTCCTATGCTAAAACACAAATATGAGTTTACTAGCCCTAAGGTCTATCATAGACCTTGAACATTATGCACGAACAGTAGACCCAGTGTGCATCCTTACGGGGTAGTTAACCCGCACACAGTTGAGCTAACACCCTTCATTGGGTGTGAACCTCAATACATTGCTTGCAAGACTATCTTACATTCATTCATTAATTAATGCATGCATTCTTTCATTACGTTACTTTTGTCATCATCTTTCACTTTATGTTGCATAATACTCTTATTTCATTCAAAAACATTCAACGTAAAGTCATTGAAAATAAACGTATATAATAAGGAACATAAACATAAACATTCGAAACATCACCATACAAGGCACATATACATGACATAATAATCATCATACATGCCATAACAAACCACATCTATCATCAAAAGTCAACTTACTTCACCCCCGGGAACATCCCAAGTCAAAGTCTACGTTTCACGTTTTCCCCAAAAATTCAGAATATATTCTAATTCTTAGGCGAATGGGCACTATGCAGGCGCATGGGCACTATGCAGGCACATGGGGAACACATAGGCGCATGGGAAAATTTTAGGCTCATGGGCACTATTGGGGCGCATGGCCAACACTTAGGCGTCTAGGCACATTTCCAGGCGCATGGGCACTATGCAAGCGCATGAGTGCCTGGGTGCATGGGAATTTTGGGCGCATGGACCCTTAGTCAAATTCAGCCTATTTATAGGTGCATGGATACTATTTGGAGACATGGGGTTTTGGGGGCATGGGAACACTTAGGTAGTTTCTAACCATTGGGCGCATGGGCCATATTCAAGCGCATGGGCAACCAACCTATACTATAATCATTCCAAATCAGTCCCAATCATCTTACCAACATGTTCTAAGCTTAAATCTTACCTTCTATGCAACAGAACAAGAACATAAAACAATCATACATCATAAATCACCTAAAATCAAAACCCCACCCGAGTACACACACATATACATACGGGTACAACAACCACCATTTATAAAAAAATGTTTAAACATGCTTTTCCATCCCCAAAATTAGTTAAAACAAGTAAAAGGGGGAATCTAGAACTCACGTCTTGCAACTCAAGTATGACTTCCTTCAAACCCAAATGCTATGAGTTCAACACCTAGAAACCCACCAAAACACACACACCCAAACACATAAACACACATAAGCACATAACTGAGGCATAGGCCGGTCAAGAACATCAAAAAAACCAAGAATTCTTACTTCAATTCAAACTTTTTCTTGTTCTTCTTACATTATCCAAGAGCTTCACAACTTTCTCTCTCTAAAACCGGTTGCAAAAGTGTGGGTGTAACATCATGGGCGGTCATACCACCTTTTACACCTACTTTTCAAACATTTTGTCCTTTTTGACACTTTTAACCCCTCAACCTAGGTTAAATTATGTTTTCTTTCATATTCCTTCCTTTTATTCTTTTCTTTCTCGTCTTTATAAATATCCCGGTGTTACATCCTTTTACGTGTACGCTCAAAAAATTGGGTTAAAATAGGTAATTATAGGTTTGGATCATATTTTTTTATGTATGAATAATAACATAAACATCAATAAAATTTATTTAAACATATTGAACAACAAATCGTGAGCGAATCCAAAACATATTACCATCTCTTCACTAATCCTAGCAAGCTTTTTGGCCTGACTGTATGCATTTTTTTGAGACATGCATGATTCCTTAGCATACACACATAAATATGCACAACTTAGTTAATAGACAAGTCAAGCACATACCATTAGTGGAGAAAACGTTAAGAAAAATACCCTGACGTCTTTATTGTTGATACATGTATGTCCCTAGATCATGATATGAAATGTAATAGATCTTGTTATCTGATTCTGGTGTAATTTGATATGATTAATGAAATGATATGGTTGTTTTGTGATTTGTAATGATTAATATTTCATTAATAAGTTGATATTAAATTAATTAATTAGGTTAGTGATTCGTGAATGTTTACATATAATGTTTACTAATTAATACATTCAAACTTAAAATAATAAAGTTATCATGTGAATGGCCCATGTGAATGGACCATAAGCATGAACACCTTCATACGAATGACTCAGTCTCACGACTGAACCAGATGACTGGATCAGTCGTTTGATTGTAACATAAGATTGGCTCAGTCGCACGACTGAACACTCAGTCGTGCGAATGAATCAACCGCATGGTTCAATCGCACGACTGAACCATACTAATGGTTCAGTCGCACGATTGAATAATACCAACCTATAAATACAACTCAATTCATGAAAAATAAAGACTCTCGATCAATTACGATTCCAGACGTACCCTAGCCGTCCAGAAACCTTCCAATTCTTTTCTCCAAGTTCATAGAACACATTAGATCGATTTCCAATCGATTTCTAACGTTAGTTTCAATTCCTTATTGATTTTTCGTGTGTTCTCACTGATTGGATCGCCAATCAAATACGATTCCGCACTATCTGATCTGGTATACATGCTAATCTCCAGGTATTTCGTTCAAATACCAAGTCCTAACAAGTGCTATCAGAGCTTTAGCTCTTGATTACGTGTCATTCAATCAAGATTGATTAAAAGTTTGTGTTTTTGCACTAAAAACGCAATCTTTTGTGTCAAAAGTGATCTTGGACGTTCCCTACTCATCAAAGTTTGGTTTCTACGGACTGAGGCAATTAAACCTTGTGAAAGTTCAAATTTTTACGGCTAAAACACGTTTAACCTAGAAATTTTCGCATAACAGCAGCTTCAGTCGCACGAGTGAGCCATTTGCATGACTGGACCTCATTCGCATTGCTTAGACGCATGATTGGACATAGTCGTATCTCCATTCGTACGATTGAACCGTTCGGTCGCACTGTTCATACGCATCAGATTCATTTGCACGACTGAGCTAATCACTTAGTTCAGCCGCACGATTGAACCAGTCGTAGAGTTCATACGCACGACTAGTCCATTCGCACCTTTCAGTCGCCCCAGTGACAATTGCTTATTAGACTTCAAGTTATTCACAATGGAAGATCAAATGTCAGCCTTTACTGCTGGGAAGGAATCTAGGATCCAGAACCTACTGTTACTTGAGAGTGAGGTGGGTAATCATAATAAACCACCAAAGCTTTTAACGTTAGATGAGTTTCCCCATTGGAAACAACGTTTTGAGATCTACCTCAATGGAGTGGATCCGAATCTGTAGGAGCCCATCGAGATTGGATATAGTATGCCGGTGGGAGCCGATGGAGTAAAGTTAACCTTAGGAGGGATGACAGACGCGCAAAAAGTCAAATATAATGCAGAGAAGAGGGTCTATGCATTGATTACACAATCCATCCTTAGAGACATATTCCACCAGTACTCAAAGAATAAGCAGTCCAAGAAACTATGGGATGACCTAGAAAAGAGGTACGACGGGAATGCCTCGTTGAAGGCAATCAAGGCTAAGGAGTTAAAGAAGGAATTCGACAACTTCTCATCGATGGGAAACGAGAGTTTGGACGATGTCATATATAGATTCTACCATCTGATGAGTGAACTGCATACACATGGAGTGGCTACTACCATGGAAGAGAAAGTTACTAATTTTGTAGACGGATTGCCTGAAAAATGGGTTGCATTCGTGTCTAATCTTAGACAGAATGGAATGCTGTCAAAACTGGATATTAATGACTTCATTCTTAAGTTGCGAGAAGAATCACTTAGAATGAAGTACAGAGCTCAGAAGTCTACGTACAATCAAAATCCAGCTTTATACAATGCCACGCCTCAAGCTAAGACATCTGGAGCACCTCTCCAGACTGCATTTGTGTCTAGCTCATTGAGTCCTACACATGTACCTCCTTCAGGTTTAGAAACATCAGGGTCTTCTTGTACCCAATACATTGGATCGGAAGCGAATGCTACTAGACTGAAGACCGAGAACCTCAGTAATGTGACTATGGAAGTAGCTCGAGAGCACATGGATCTTTTGGCAGCAGTGGTTCATTCTTATGATGAACTGGTTGCTGGAAAGATTGGAAACTGCCATTTGGCAGACGAGGACTACGAGCAGGTGGACGAAATGGAGCTTGAGAGAATGGATATAATGTGGGCTTTAGCCAGTGCTGTCCGGAGGGCAAAGAAGTTTGTAAAACAAACCGGACAGAACTTAGTAGCGACTAAGGACACCACATTCGGCTTTAACAAGAGCAAAGTGACCTGCTTCAACTGTGGAGAGAAAGGACACTTCAAAAGAGAATGTGTCAAGCCTAAGAAGACGGGTAACGGGAACCCATTCTTGTCCTTCACTCGTCAAGAAAAGCAGGCTACCAGTTCTACTTCATCAAAGAAGGATCCAAAAGCCTTGACTGCTCATGATGATGAAGGACAGGATTGGAGCTTTAGGTTTTTCTCACCTGGGGAATCAAACATTGCAAGTGTAGAAGATATTGACAGTGATTCCACTAGTGAAGGAGATCTAGCAGTTGAGATAGCGATGTCACATAGTGAAGAAGCAACTGCAACCGAGGTCAGTTACCAGCCTAAAGAGGATACTACCACGTCAGAGACAGAATCACCAGAACCAGAGACATCTGATGCTGCGTTGATGGCTAACTCTTCTGAATCAACTCAGGTAAGTACTACTGACCAAATGTTAATAATCATGCTTGTTCTGATTGTGACACTTTTAGAAACAGCATAGATGAAAAATTTACTAGGTTATTTGATCATAATGATAACTTAGTAAAAGATTTTCAACTGTGCACTGAGGCTAACAGGGTACTAAAACAAAATGAGCATAGTTATAAAGAAAAGATAGACGTTTTGACTAAACAGCTTAGGGAAACCGAAGTAGTTTCATTTAACCAAGCTAATGACATCAGGTACTATCTAAACTCCTTAGAAGACACTAAGAAGCAAAAGGCAGTTCTAGAAGTAGAAGTAAATTCATTAAAACAGAAACTGCATAGTTGGAGTAGTTCTTCATACATAGTCCAACACTTAGTGAGAGACAGGAACAACGGGGAGGGATTGGGTTACAAAGTGGTTCCACCACCATCTGAGATTTTAATGAACGCTAAGACTAGACCGGTAAATAGTAATCCCATCAAGGATCATGTAGTGTCTACTCCTCTTGTTAGTGATCCAGATTCCTTATGTTCATCTATTGACTCTAGAAACAAACAAAAGGAGGTCACTTCAAAGGCAAAGGGTAAATTGCCTTGTGTTAATCTGGAAAAGGAATTTGAAAAGGTTAACTTTAAGTCAGGGTCAAACAGAGTCAAATCAGAACCTAAAAGGGCTTTTAAGGATAATCTTTCACATACTTCAAGTAAAAGACCAATTAACCAAAAAGAAAAGAATGTCAAACAGGTTAAATCAGTTAATTTTGTTAAACCAGTAAAAACATCAAAAGAACCAGAGTCAAAACCTAAAGTGAGTGATGTTACTAGAGTGTCAGACACGTCTCCATAAAGAAAGTTTAATCATAAAGTTGATAGCAGGCATGCTACAACTGTGGAGAATGTGGACACATTGCTTCCTATTGTTCTTATTATCACACACCTAGGAAGAAGATTGAACTTCAGGACTCAAAACCTAAGTCTTCTAAAAGGAGCTCTTTAACTCCACCTAGAAGAACTAGTGAACAGAAGGTTCAACCCGTTAGCCAGTCGACTGTTTATCACAAACAGGCATTGCACAAATCTGGCTTATGGAAAGAGAAGTCCATCTCTATGTCTGATAATGATGACAAGAAGGAACCTGAGCTACCCTTGCCTTCTAAGGGTCAATGGGTTGAATTTCTCATGTGTGATGCCTTTGGGAAACCCAAACCAGTAAAGGCTTGGGTTCCTAACTTAAACTGATCCTTTACCTTGTATGTGCAGCTTGTTCAATATAGTGCTGAAACTAACACGTGGATAGTAGACAGTGGAGCATCCAGGCACATGACAGGAATAGAGCTCTTTTATCAAACGTCAAGCAAATAAAAGGAGGGCATGTTTCGTTTGCTGGAAACAAGGGAGGCTATATCACAGCTCAGGGAGAAGTTGGAAATCAGAAAGTTAATTTTGATAGGGTGAACTACGTCCAGCAACTTCAAAACAACTTACTCTCTGTTTCTCAAATATGTGATAAGGAATTTAAAGTCATCTTCGACAACAAGAAGTGTTACGTACTGAAGAAAGACTACGTGATCCTAGAGGACCATGTTTTGATGACTGTTTCAAGATATAAAGACTTTATTTCTTGGATCTGTCAACAGCTTCTACAATGGATCATGAGGTTCAGTGTTTTCTATCTAAAGCTATTGAAAAGGATTCCATCTCCTGGCATAGGAGAATGGGACAAATTAGTCAAAGGAAGATGAATCACTTGATTCAGAAGGATCTGGTAAGAGGAGTTAATGTTAAGAACTTTCAGCTTCCTGATTTTTGTGTAGCTTGCAAGAAAGGCAAGCAGACAAAGAAGTCTCATATGGAAAAGAAAGTTAATTCAATAGAACTTCCTCTTTAACTTCTTCACATGGATCTGTTTGGTCCAATCAGTACAAAGAGCATTGCAGGCGACTTGTACTGTTTTGTGGTCACCGATGACTACTCAAGGTTCACTTGGGTAATGTTTCTGAAATCCAAATTAGAAACATTTGAATCATTCAAGGAATTGGTAACCACACTAGAATCTCTCTACAAGCTGAAAGTTAGACAAGTAGGTCAGACAACGGAACGGAATTCAAGAACCAGTGGATGGAGGCATACTGCAAGGAAAAGGGAATTGTGCATCAATTCACTTCTGCCTACACACCTCAGATGAATGGCGTTGCTGAGGGAAAGAACAGAAGCTTGATACAGACAGCACGGACTATGCTGGCAGACTCGAAACTGCCTATCCAATTCTGGAATGAGGCAGTGGCGAATGCTTGTTATACACTGAATTGAGTCCTGATAGTCAAGCGGCACGGTAAAACATGTTACGAGCTACTACAAAGACGCAAACCGAACTTGGAGTATCTCGAACCATTTGGGGCACCGTGCACACTTCTGAAGAAGACACAAGAGGGTAAATTCAGCGAGAAGGTAGATGAAGGCATCTTTCTAGGATACAACATACAGAACAAGCGAGTTTACAACAACTCAACGGGTCTAGTAGAAGTGTGGTGTAATGTTGACATTCAGCTATTCACCACACCACCTACAGGCAAAGGACCCGCCTACTTCTTTGACTATGATGGATTCTTCAAGTCCTTCAACATCCCTCTCTCTCCCTTGGATGACGAATTAGCTACGCGAATGAATCCACCAACATCTAGCTCACAGGGAGAATCATCTACTCAGTCATGGGGAGTAGTCGACGACAGTGACTCCTCCTCTGAAGATGAAGCTGAAGAAGACAACTAGAATAGTTAGGACGAACAGGTTCCAGTTCCTGAAAGTCCACAAGCCTCTACCAGTGATGCACCTTCGACTTCAGAGCCTCAAACTCCAACTACCTCGGATGCAGAACCATATGTTCATCATCTTGGCTCTGAGGTAGCTGTTCCTACTACTCCAGGATCACGTCTAAACGTTTATCATCCCTTAGACAATGTCATTGGAGATGTCCGATCAGGAGTACAAACCCGAAATCAGCTGTACACAGCTGATTATGCCTCTATTATGGGAAAGGGATATATTCATGATGGTGCCTATCGGTGTTTTGTCTCACAGCTTGAGCCAAAATATGTCAGTGAAGCACTAAATGATGAGGCGTGGGTGAGTGCAATGCAAGAAGAACTTCTTCAGTTCAAGAAGTTAGGTGTATGGTCTCTGGTTGATAGACCTAAAGGTGCTAAGGTCATTGGCACCAAATGGGTTTTAAAATGCAAGAAAGATGACCAAGGGGTCATTATCAGGAACAAGGCTCGACTGGTTGTTCAGGGATTTTGCCAAGTCGAGGGAATTGATTACAATGAGGTGTTTGCACCCGTGGCAAGGATGGAAGCCATTCGTATCTTCCTTGCCTATGCATCGTACATGAAGATTAAAGTCTATCAATTAGATGTGAAGAGTGCATTTCTTCATGGGGAAATCAGAGAAACAGTCTATGTCAGTCAACCCGAGGGATTTGAAGATCCTTATCATCGGGATAGAGTCTACAAGCTCGACAAGGCTTTATACGGGCTTTATCAAGCTCCAAGAGCTTGGTATGAGAAACTCTCGACTCATCTTGTGAAACACGGCTTTCGCAGGGGAGTCATTGACTGCACGCTGTTCATTAAAGAAAAAGATGGCGACCTACTGCTCGTACAAATCTATGTTGATGACATAATTTTCGGTTCAAAGAACGAAGAGTTATGCAAAGATTTTGAAGCAGTTATGAAGAAAGAGTTTGAGATGAGTGCTATGGGGGAGATGAAGTTCTTTCTCGGGCTACAGGTGGATCAAACACCAAATGGGATCTTTCTACATTAGACCAAGTACGTAAGAGACATTCTCAATCGTTTTGACATGGAGAATGCATCTGCTGCCGGTACTCCACTGGCTACGAATCACGACATAGCACCTAATGAAAATGGAGATCTTGTGGATGCGACGATGTACCGAGGAATGATTGGATCCCTCATGTATCTCACTGCCTCTAGACCTGATATCATGTATGAGACATGTTTATGTTCTAGATATCAGGCTAAACCTAAGGTCAATCATCTGATCGGGGTCAAAAGGATTTTTCGCTATCTAAAGGGTACACCCACACTTGGGTTGTGGTATCCTCATGATGATGATTTTGAGCTCACGGCGTATAGTGACTCGGATTACGGAGGCTGCAAGATGAACTACAATTCTACATCAGCAGGGTGTCAATTCTTTGGGAGAAGATTAATTACCTGGCAGTGTAAGAAGCAGATATCGGTTGCATTGTCAACCTGTGAAGCCGAATATGTTGCTGCTGCAAGTTGCTGTTCACAAATCATCTGGATTCAACAGCAAATGCGGGATTACGGTTTAACGCTCTATTCTACTCCTATTTTTGTAGATAACTCTGTTGCAATTGCAGTAACTAAAAATCCAGTCCAACATCCTAAGACCAAACATATCGGTATTAAATATCATTTCATACGCGATTGTTTTGAAAAGAACTTAATTGATGTGATCAAAATTAATACTGATTTTCAACGCGCTGACCTCTATACTAAAGCCTTTGATAAACCACGTTTTCAATATTTGCTAGAGGTCAACGGCGTTAAACAGAGAAGTGAGTTATTCCTGATGATGATCATGTGTAGTCTGATGTAGCTTAGTTAATTCTTCATTCTATTTGAGATCATTTGGTTAAATTAGTCTGTTTAAAATTAAACTTATGTTATTCTGCTGTTTATTAAAATTCTAAAATAATGAAACCCGTTATGATTTTAGTATTTTCGAGGGAGAATAAGTCAGCAAGCAACATTAAAAAAAAACCGAGGGAGAAGGAGTGGAAAGCTGATACAAGGTAGATCGTATATGTGATACCTATTCAAACCCTTTGGAATATGATAGTACACAGGAACAAATCAAGAGGGACTTTGAAATTTTAATTTAGAAAAGGTGCAAAAATATTCAAAGTATAAGTCTGTGTAGTCTAAGCAATATCAAAGGGAAGATGATAGAAAAACTGGTAACTCTAAAGGTAACACAATGAGAGTAGACCTAGAGGTTGCTAGACCACAATTGATATTGTTGGACCAAAAGAACCAATGAGCCAAGATCAGAAAACTCTAAGTCCCACATGATATCACAACAACTGCTGAAAGCTTCATCAGCAGTTCGACAAGTGCTGAAACTCAACAGCTGAAGATCAAGTGCTGAAGACTTCAACAGCTGAAGACTAAAGTGCTAAAGTTCAACAGCTGAAGAACACAAGTGCTGAAGCTGAACAGCTGAAGAACACAAGTGCTGAAGCTGAACAGCTGAAGAACACAAGTGCTGAAGCTGAAGACCAAGTACTGAAGTATAACAGCTGAAGAGTCTACAAGTGCTGAAGATCAACAACTGGTGTACAACGTCTGAAGACAAAGACTGAAGACATCAGCTGATGATATCTACTGAAGTCATCAGTTGATGAAATCTGAAGTTCAAGTCTGAAGACCAAGTACTGAAGTTTCAGTAGTTTGTCACAACAGCTAAAGAGTACTTCTTCAGTAGTTGTGATATCAATAGTTTTATGTTTTTACTTGCAGTAGTTTTGTAAAACGAGAAGAGCTTGTTCTTCAGTCGTTGTAGTTTCAGTAGTTTTATGTTTTCAGTAGTTATAGTAACTGATAACACTTAGTATTTTTGTAAGAAGATGTCAGCTGTTTTGACATCTTCAGTAGTTGTGTTTCAGTTGGAATAATTCTGTTAGATGTCACTATCAAGTGACATCAGCAGACGTCACATCTCTTATATAAGAGGTGTCGACCTAATTGTAATTGTGACATTCCGTTACCACGAAAGCGAATATTGAATGAAATTTATTTGCAGAATTCTCTCTATCTATAACCGTTTTTGTTCTTCATTGAATATCGTTTTGTTCTTGTGAATTGGCTAATTCATTGTTAGAATTCGCGCTATACTCTCTAATCAATCAAACGTAGATCACTGATCCTAACAAGTGGTATCAGAGTTGGTTAATCATTGATCGATCTAACAATTGATCATTGAAACTGCTAATTGATATCTATGTTTGATTGAATTAGCATATTCGCAAGAACTAGTTATAGATTATTGAATTTCTATCGCTTTCGTTCATTTATTTTGAGATCTCTCCTGGTTCAATTGGTTGTTGTGTTTTGTTCTAAATCTGTTTTAGCTTAATTGAATTTGATTGAATCTGAGATGACTACTCCTTCTAATGATCCTCACAATACCGGTTCCTCAACCAAGCCTCCGATGCTGGTTAGGACCGAGTATAACATATGGCAACGAAGAATGCTTCATCACCTGTCTGTTAACAGTTCAGGTTGTTGGACATCTGTGGTACATGGACCACATAAGCCTATGGTGAACAATCCGGAAACCAATCAAATGGTTCCGAAGAAGAAGGAACAATACTCTGATGAAGATCGGAAACTGTTTGAGATTGATGCTAAAGCCCATGGAATTCTGGCCATGGCACTGCCTAATGAAATCTATTCAGGGCTTATGCATCATGAAACTGCTCATGATCTCTGGAATGCCCTGAAGGAACAATTCGGTGGCACAGATGAGGTCTTAGCAAACAACAGAGAAATCCTTGCCCAACAATATGAGACATTCTCTCATAGAAAGGGTGAGACACTGACTCAACAGTTTGAGCGTTTTTCTGCTTGATCTCTGAGCTGAAAATGGTGAAACAGGAATACACCAATAGCCAGATGAATAACAGGTCCTCAGATCACTGCCTGAGAGATGGGACACATACACTATTGTCCTACGCTCAGTGCAAATCTGAATAGCCTATCTCTCACCCAACTTCATGGGAAATGCTTACATTCGAAAGAGAGATAGAGCAGAAGAGGAAACTGTCCTCATCAGGAAAGCTCACTGATGACTTTGTACCAGGGATACTGCCTTGGTTGGTCATGAGTCAGAATATGCTGCATCTGAAAGCAATTATGATGAGCATATGATTTCTCTTCAAATAGTTCTGATCATGCATTTGTTGGTATTAAGAGTCATTCTGGCAGTAATAGTGACAATCTATGCTTCATTATGGATGATTTGAAAGGAATAGCTGATGATGATCTAGAAGAGATGGATATTCTGAGCCAAATGGCACTGATTAATATCAGATCTCAGAAGTTCTATAAGAGAACTGGCAGGAAATTTCCTGGACTCTCTGGCAAAACCAAAGTTGGTTTTGACAAGAGTAAGTTGAGGTGTCACAAATGCCAAAGGCTGGGACACTTTGCAAGAGAGGTAGATCAACTGGATCTAACTCTTCTGCACCCTTTGTGACTTTTCCTAGTACTAGTCCACAAAACAGAGGGCAACATCCTGGTTCTTGTCATCATTCACATCCTAGATCTCCTGCATACTTTATTTCCCAGGGTCAAATGTCATATCGTTATCCCTGCTATATATGCCTCACCCAAATCCTGTTCAAGCTCCAATTGCACAACAACCACAAGCATTGCCTGAACCACAACCTCCCAATCTCATCAACAAACTCAACCTCAACAACACAGCTTCTTCACCCCAGGAGTTGTTGACTGGAGCAGTTTACCAGGTGACTTGTCTGGTCATGAACAACTGTTCTCAGGTGCTGGTCAACATGGTGGTGAAAGTCCCTTTGGAAATCTAGCTCTTATGGCTTTGGATTCTGCTGATACTTCATCCACTAATCCCTCTACACCAAAGGTATCACAGGTATCCTCTGAGGCAAAAGCCAAATTATGTTCTGAAACATGCATAGCAGCATTTGCATCTATTAGAGAGAAGCAAATGTAGCTTTAATCAACAAGAACATTGAGCTAGAACAAATAATTTCCAAAAGCAAAGCTGAATTTGAGTCTGTGCTTAATGATAAGAATGATGAGATTTACAAACTTAAATGCCAAATAACTGATGATAAGGCTAGGGAAGAGATACTTCTAGAGAAGTATAAAGATCTCAAAGAAACCCTTGCAGTCACCCGGTAGAGTGTGATAGATGGGTACAATCATGCAAAGGTTTTGAAATGCTTCTTAGTAAGCAATCTGCTTCCAATGTGAAGTTTGTATTGGTTACAATCACACTGCTCCACCTACAGATTTTACTCCCAGAGCAGAGGTAGAATCTGATGGTGAGAGTAATAACCAATCCATCTCATCATGTGATCTACTTTCTGATACAGCCAATCAGAAGTAGAAGTCAGCATCAAGCCCTCTCAGAACCTATCAGCTGATGTTGATGGTTCCACTGCTGACACTCACATGATCAATGAGTTGATCAACTCAGGAGTTAATTCTGAAAGTCCTGAAAGGACTAGAGAGTAGGATTTAACACCTGAAGTTCAAACTCCAACTACTGCCAGTACTGAAAAGAAGAAAACTGTCAGTAGAAAGAGTTTGAAGACTACTAAAGAGGAAGTCAAGAAAGCAAACAATGCTTCCAAAGTACTGAAGAGCAGTCTTCAGTTGCTTCACCCTCTTTAGTGATGATCAACCTAAGATGAAGAAGAAACCATGTGAAGTATGTGGTTTGTTCAATCATCTTGCAGATGATTGCTGGTACAAAAGAGTTCCAAACTCAAAAATAAAGAGGAAGTTAAAGAGAAAATGGTAAAAATGAAAACTGAGTTTGAGACCACATTTGTATTAGCAACATCAAATCCTGTAACCCTTAAGTCCTCAAGAAATCCAAAAAGGAAGGGGTTAAACAGGTAACAGCTGAGATTGCTCAGAAGAAGAAGGTGCAACATAGGAACTTATCAAACTCCATGGCAATGTGTCTGATGAGCTGAAAGCTTTATCACAAAATCAGACACAGCTGGTTATGATGGTTCAACATCTATTGGGAAGAGTTAACCAATTAGATGCTCCTATGTTGAAACCACAGAATAGGAGGTCCAAGCCAAAGGATTCCTCTTCTTCACCATCTTCTTCAATCTCAAGCTGTTGTTTCTAATAAACCTGTAGTTTACCATCTGTTGATGAGACCAGGCCCAAAACCAAAAAGGTTGGGTCTCCAAAACTAACTGATTGTTTATTATTGCAGGGTTCTCTAACATGCCAAAGTAGCATCTGGTATGTTGACAGTGGGGGATCTATGCACATGACTGGGAACAGCTCTCTTCTTCATGACTACTCTCAAGGAAAGAAGGGGTTTGTTTCTTTTGGCAATGATGCTAGGGGTTACATCATTGGAATGGCTTTGTCTCCAATGGAGAAATCAAGTTTGATGATGTTAATCATGTGGAAAATCTCAAGTACAATCTCTTGAGTGTTAGTCAAAGTGTGATAAAGGCCATGTTGCTCTTTTCACAGTCAGAACTGTAGGATTCTGTCATCCAAAGTTCTGCATTTGATTGATAAGGTGTTGGATGATCACACTCTCCTGAGAGCCACAGGACAGGAAGAGTGTATGCCTTAGATCTTTCCAAGAAAATAGATCTCAGAGGCAATCCTTGCCTATTTTCCAAAGCCTCTTCTCAAGAATCTAAACTGTGGCACAGAAGGCTGGGTCATGTTAATTTCAAAAACATGAATCAGCTTATCCACAATAGTTTAGTTAGAGGCTTACCAATAAAGGTTCCACTGTGATGAAACCTACACTGCTTGTTTAAAGGAAAACAACAAAAGTCTCATTCCTCCTATTGAAAAGCCTAAGTCCACTGCCTGCTTGCAATACTGCATATGGATCTATTTGGTCCTGTGAGAGTAATGAGCATGGAAAATAAGAATACTGTCTGTAATTGTGGATGATTACTCCAGATTTTATGGACTTTCTTTCTACATTCAAAGGATGAGGTTGCTCAAAGATTATTCACTTTGTTGTATATTGAGAAGCAGTTTTCCCTTCCAGTCAAGTGTATTAGGAGTGACAATGGAACTGAATTCAGAAACCATACACTTGATGACTTCTATCTTTCAAAGGGAATCAAAATGCGTTTTAGCATACCAGGACTCCAGAACAAATGGAGTAGTGGAGAGAAAGAACAGGACCCTAATTGAAGCTGCAAGGTCCATGCTGGCTGACTCTGGTTTGCCACTGACCTTTTGGGCTGAAGCTGTTAACACAGCTTGCTATGTGCAGAATAGAGTCTTAGTAAATCAGAGGTTGATGAAGACTCCATATGAAGTTCTCCATCATTGGCTCCTCTAATTTCATTTTTCAAAGCATTTGGGTGTCCCTGTTTTATTCTCAACACAAAGGATCAACTCCAAAATTTGATCCTAAGGTGGATGCAGGGTATTTTGTTGGTTATTCATCTACTTGCAAGGCATACAGAGTCTTCAACTGTAGAACAAAGATAGTTGAAGAGACTTTGCATGTGAAGTTTAATGAATCTCCTTTGGACAAGATTCCACAAAACCTGTGGAGTTGTTTGATTTGGACATACTGCAATATGTTCCTTATCAACCTCCGCTGTTGCAGATCATGTGGATAAATCATCTTCTGCAGCATGTCTTCCACCTGGTGGTATGATGATGATGATGATAATATCAATACTCACCTATTCAAGTTTAGTGACCAACTGCCTGTGTCTGCTAAATTTGATGTTCTTGTAGCTTCAGCAGTCCATCCACAACAAATGCTGATGAGATCTCTGATTCCTCTACATCTTTTGAGTTACCATCTAATTCTTGGTTTCAAGAGTCTGCATCAACATCTGCTGCTGCTGAAGGTTCTACAAACACTTGCACAGATCTCATGTTATCAAGAACTGAAGAATCACCCATGTCTCAGATTATTGGTGATATCAATGCTGGTGTTTCAACAAGAAGTCAATTGTCTAACTTCTGCTTCTATGCTCTCTTCATCAGTCAGCTAGAGCCAAAGAACTACCATGTTGCTTTGAGAGACAATGGATGGGTTGAAGCTATGCAGCTTGAGCTACTTCAGTTCAAGAAACAGCAAGTGTGGGAACTGGTTCGTCTTCCCCCAGGTAAGTGTGCAATAGGCACTACATGGGTGTTTAGGAATAAAACTGATGAAAATGGGCTTATTGTTAAGAACAAGGCTAGACTGGTTGGACAGGGGTTTTCACAAGAAGAAGGTATTGACTATGATGAAACCTTTGCCCCTGTAGCCAGACTAGAGGCAATCAGATTTTTTTTAGCCTATGCTGCATTCTACAATCTTAAAGTTTTTCAAATGGATGTCAAAAGTGCCTTTTTATATGGTAAAAAAGGGAAGAAGTTTATGTGTGTCAACCACTAGGTTTTGAGGATAATAAACATCCTGAATGGGTGTATAAACTTGATAAGGCTCTTTATGGGTTGAAACAAGCTCCTAGAGCCTGGTATGAGACACTTTCTACTTTCTTCTTAAGAATATTTCACTAGAGGCTCCATGATAAAACTTTGTTTATTAAGAAGGTGGATCAGCATAAGCTACTTGTTCAGATTTATGTTGATGATATCATTTTTGCATCCTCTGATCCCCAGTTGTGTGATGATTTTACAACATTAATGAAAAAGAGGTTTGAAATTAGTGCAATGGGAGAATTACAGTTCTTTCTAGGCTTGCAAATTAACAAAAGGCGGATGGAACATTTATTCATCAGTCAAAATATACAAAAGATCTTTTCAATAAGTTTGATTTACAAAACTGTAAGCCCTGTTCTACTCCCATGTGCAACACACCACACAACTGGATGCTGATCAGAAAGGTAAAGCTGTTGATGAAACACTTTACAGATGTATGATTGGGTCCTTGATGTATTTAATAGCTTCTAGACCGGATATTATTTTGCTACATGTGTTTGTGCTAGATTTCAGGCTGCTCCTAAAGAGTCTCATTTGATTGCAGTCAAGAGAATCTTTAGATATTTGCAAGGTACACAATCTCTGGGTTTATGGTATTCCACTGGACACTCTTGCAAATTAGTTGCTTTTTCAGATAGTGACTATGCAGGGTGCAAGTTAACTAGAAAGTCAACTTCTGGTGGTTGTCAATTCCTAGGCAACTGTTTGATTTCTGGCAGAGTAAGAAACAAACATCTGTTGCTACATCAACTGCTGAAGCCGAGTACATTGCTGCTGCAAGTTGCACTTCTCAGATACTCTGGCTTCAGAACCAACTTCTGGATTATGGCATTACAGAGACTAAGACTCCATTATTAATGGATAGTGCTTCAGCTTTGTGTATGTGTCAAAAATCCAGTCCAGCACTCTAGGACCAAACATATAGAGATCAGACATCACTTTATTTGGGATTGTTTTGAAAATGGTCTGATTGATCCTAAGTTTGTGCCTAGTGCTGATGAGCTTGCAGATATTTTACTAAGCCTTTGGATAGTTCTACTTTCCAAAACCTTGTGTTAAGGCTTGGTATGCTGCAGCTAGAATAAGTGACAACTACTGATAATTTCAGTACTAATTACTGGTGATCATTGGTAACCATGTCACATATAAGTACTGATGAGTCCTTTCACCTTCAGTAGTT
Source organism: Flaveria trinervia (assembly GCA_025506515.1). NCBI lineage: Eukaryota > Viridiplantae > Streptophyta > Magnoliopsida > Asterales > Asteraceae > Flaveria > Flaveria trinervia. Next base: position 37,450,913 of record CM046447.1, read on the forward strand.
TTTATAACTACTGACGGCTAAATGCCTCACAAGTACTGAAGTACTTTATCTGTTCAAACTACTGATGTAGTTACAACTACTGAAATCAGTACAAACAGATAAGTACTGACGTCTTATGAAACACCTGAAAAGCAGATGCAAAGTCTGATGAGTAAGTGTTGAGGACAGTATGAAACAGCTGAAAGGCTATGAATTGACGAAAACTACTGAAGAGAACTTTCTCTTCAGTTGTTTCTACAACAGCTGTTTCATTCTAAACAACTGAAGCAAAACCATGTCTTCAGTAGTTTTATAACTACTGATGACTAATACCAAGTCTTCAGCTGTTTACAACAACTGATGACAAAACCACTGTCTTCAGTAGTTTTCACAACTACTGATGACAAACACCAAGTCTTCCGTTGTTTCATCATCTGAAGTCAAAACCATGGTCTTCAGTAGTTTTCTAACTGCTAATGCCTAAAACTACGACTTCAGCTGTTTTAACGTCTGAAAGGATAATACCATGTCAACAGTCGGTTTAAAACTACTGATGACTAACACCACTCCCTTCAGTAATTTTCACCCCTACCCTATAAATACCTGTCCTCTTCTCTAATGTTTCATTAGCCGTTATTTTCTGAACTTCTCTCTCTCAAACATGGCGACCATGAGTCTAAAACCACGACACAACTGCGTTGCTTACCTTACAAACTCGGCTTTCTTGAACAAATATGATAATGCGATTGACTTAATGGTGGATTCCCCATATCGCAGAGCCTTTCTCTCGAATCCAACCATTTACCCTGAATCCCTCGGTCAATTCTGGTCAAATGCTTCTGTTCATACTGATGAGTCTACCGGTCAGATCTCTGTTCGGTCCCTTATCAACCAGAAACCAGTGGTTGTTACAGCCGACATCATTCTTCAGGCATTACATCTACACTATTCCACCGCTGTGACTGTATACCCAAAGGGCATAACAGATATGTCCTTTATCAATCATGGGTATGAAGGTGATCTTCGAGCTACAACCGTTCTAAAGAAACATTTCCATGACGCTGAGAAACTCATTTTTCACATGGTAAATGTCTGCTTAGCCTCCAAGACATCTTCTTGGGATCAAATGTCATCCCAATGGCAACAGGTATTGTATTCTATTCTAGAACACCAACCGCTAAATTTTTCTAGAAATTGTGTTCCTAGAAATAAAGAACTTGGCTCAGAAACCTGTGGCAAACCGATGGCCATTATATCCTAGGTTTCTGATGGCCATTATTTTGGATGAACTAAAATCTGATGGCCTTGTTGGCCTTGGAGTCCCTGCACTAGCTGTTTTGGCTGAGGTATACTCCAGGCACAACTCAGACCCTACACTCAAAGAAGCTGCCCGAATGCTAAAACCCAAGCGCAGGGAACCCACAGCTTCCTCCATCAGAACCAAAGTCCCCACTAACCAAAACCAAAACAACCCAAAACAGCTATTCAGGGAGATGAGTCCCCTGAAGATGCTCCTGCACCACCAACGCAGGCTATACTTGCTGGCTTAAACCCCCAGCAGTATCAGAGACTCTACCTACCATAGCCGCTCAGGATTCCTCTCAACAGGAGCCTGCACCCACCACACAAGGGGTACCCACACATCCGGGATCTTCCTCTTGAGGAGATTGCCATTGAAGAGCACCTTCCTCCCCAGGTGCACACTGCTTCTACCCCATCACCGCATGCAACCGCCCCTCAAAGTCCAACAATAATTATTGCAAATGTGCTGACTCAGTTGCATGCCTCTCCTCCTTCCCAAAACCCACCAACAAAGGGGAGAACCACAGACATTGAGGAAGAGGATCCCCATGCTTCTGACAACCCACAGCACCGGGGTTTACAAATCCTATCTCCTGGTGTAGATAGGGAGATTAGAATATCTAGTGAGGCTGCCACCTCTTCTGCATCAGCACATGATCAGAATGAGGCTGGTAACATTGCTAAGACCTCACTAGAGGCAACAGCTGATGAAGGACATAGTCTTGAGGCTGGAAGTTCCCAGTTCCAAGACAAAGGGGCACATGCTACAACTGGTCTACACCCAGTGCATGTAATCCTGCTACCAGCAGGAGGTCAGGTGATTCAGCTTTTGCTGATGATGACCTGGGCTTTTTCTATGACGTTCTAGCCCACAACACCATCTTGGAGGCTGAGGTAAGCAGACTACAAGAACTGCTTGCCAAGAAGTCTCAGGATGAAAGTCCATCTGCCCCCACCAACCCACAGATGGCACCTTCAGTTGAAGGTTCCCCAAATACTTTACCCTCTCACTTCACTGAGCCTCCAGCTTCTGCTTTTGGCGCTATCTCTCCGGGACAGAACCCCCCAGAGCAGATGGTTGTTGTATTCCAACAATCCCTCCCTCTCATCACTCCAATCATCAATGCAATTGTTACTAAAGCCATTGATGAGAGGATTTCCTCAAGTCTACAACCACTTATTGATGATGCTGTGCACAAGAAACTTTCTGCGATACAAACCCCTGCCTCCAATGCATCCAAAAAGGGGGAGAGTACTGCAGTGAAAGAAAAGAAGAGGAAAAGAACTGAGGATGAGAAGGCACAAGAGAAAGCCCAGGAGTTGGAAAAAGAAAAGCAACAACAACTGATCACCTACAAAAGAAAGAAAAGTGCTGGTGATCAACCTACTGCTGAAGAAAAGTCCTTGGAAGAGCTGGTAAAAGATGCAGATGACACACACAGCCGATCCATGGACAAAATCATTGAGCAACTCTTCAAGCAAGGCTTTGACACAGCCACATTAGATAGTGAGATCAGGAGGTTGGAAGTGGAGGAGATTCAAACCAGATGGGCTGTGTATGATGTACTGGAGAAAGAGAGATTGGAGATCATGATTCGTTTCATTGCCAAATACATAGGAAGATCTTTGATGGAGATTCGTTCATGGACAAGAGACAGTCTGGCTATAGCCACCAGAATCTGTTTGTCTGAGCAATTTCATAACGGGATTATCATTGAAGCACTTGATGAGGCTGGGGCTGGAAAAAGGTTTGAAATGGCAAGACTTACAAAGGCCAAACTCACAACCAAAATGCTTGAACAACCTTCCCTATCACCCACTCAAAAAAGCCTACCCCTCAAATCTCCAAACCAATCTCAAAGCCCAAATCCAAACATCCTCAATCTTCAAAACCAATTCCTTTACCAACCCAACCATCATCCAGTGATGCACCTAGAAGGAGGAGAAGGGTGCTGAGGTAGAAGAAGATGAAGAAGAAGAGGACGAAGATGATAGTCTGCCACTCTCTGCTGTTCTAAAGCTACCAGACCCAGGAGTCAACCCATGATCACACCTGACTCGCAAAGGGAAATGGTTAGAGTCAAGATAGAAGATGAAGAGCAGCAGAAGCAGCACGATGAGCAACTACTGAAGATGGTTGACAAGGAATTTCCTCAGTCATCATCTATAGAAGCCATGAAAGGGCATGCTCAGAGGCTGTACACTCTCAGACACACATTTCAGTATCAGAAGGAGAGAGTGAGAGTATGGCCAGACCCCAAGGTGAGTTCTAGAATCCATAAAAGATCTATTCCACACAGATACAATGGCCAGGTTAGAAAAACAATAGATTCTACCATCATGTTGGCCATTGTAGTCTCACCATTGGAAATAATTGATGAATTCAAGAAGGCTCATCAATCAAAAATGACCCCTCAAGCTTTACTGGAAAACAAGATGATCAAAAAGGGGTTATTATATAAAAAGCTTGAAGACATCAAGAAGAATGAGCTCCAGTTACTCCTTGAAGGCACCCATCCTGATGAATTTGTCTATAGGGAGGTAACTACTGTGGAGTTGAAAAATGGCAGGACTGTAAAGTACTTATCTGAGTACTATGGTCCAGAGTTCTTCTTTGAAGGAGGAGTAGAAGAACTCTCCAAGGAGGAACAAGTTGTTCTCCTTGAAGCCTATGTTCAAGAGTCATACAGACTCATTATGGGGAAGTAAATCTCATGAATGGGATAACAACTCTGTGTCCAGTTCCCCAAAACAGAGTTCCCATCCATACCTTGCCAAACAGATCTCTGAGATTTCTTCCCAGGCCGGAGCTTATATGGGTCATCTTCTCTACTGATCAAGAAGGAAAAAGACCAACCTTTTGCCAACAATAAGTGGGAAAAAATAAATTATTAGAGGTTTTGGCTGCATTGGTTCAGGGTGAGTTTGTTGGACCAAAAGAACCAATGAGCCAAGATCAGAAAACCTCTAAGTCCCACATGATATCACAACAACTGCTGAAAGCTTCATCAGCAGTTCGACAAGTGCTGTAAACTCCAACAGCTGAAGATCAAGTGCTGAAGACTTCAACAGCTGAAGACTAAAGTGCTGAAGTTCAACAGCTGAAGAACACAAGTGCTGAAGCTGAACAGCTGAAGAACACAAGTGCTGAAGCTGAACAGCTGAAGAACACAAGTGCTGAAGCTGAAGACCAAAGTACTGAAGTATAACAGTGAAGAGTCTACAAGTGCTGAAGATCAACAACTGGTGTACAACGTCTGAAGACAAAGACTGAAGACATCAGCTGATGATATCTACTGAAGTCATCAGCTGATGATACATCTGAAGTTCAAGTCTGAAGACCAAGTACTGAAGTTTCAGTAGTTTGTCCCAACAGCTGAAGAGTACTTCTTCAGTAGTTATGATATCAGTAGTTTTATGTTTTTACTTTCAGTAATTTTGTAAAACGACTGAAGAGCTTGTTCTTCAGTCATTGTAGTTTCAGTAGTTTTATGTTTTCAGTAGTTATAGTAACTGATAACACTTAGTATTTTTGTAAGAAGATGTCAGCTGTTTTGACATCTTCAGTAGTTGTGTTTCAGTTGGAATAATTCTGTTAGATGTCACTATCAAGTGACATTAGCAGATGTCACATCTCTTATATAAGAGGTGTCGACCTAATTGTAATGGTGACATTCCGTTACCACGAAAGCGAATATTGAATGAAATTTTTGCAGAATTCTCTCTATCTATAACCGTTTTGTTCTTCATTGAATATCGTTTTGTTCTTGTGAATTGGCTAATTCATTGTTAGAATTCCGCTGCTATACTCTCTAATCAATCAAACGTAGATCACTGATCCTAACAGATATGTCGGTAGATTCAACACAATAGATGATTAGACCTGACTGGTGATCTCAAGATCAAACTAATGTTTTCAACTGACTGTGGGCTCCCATCTTATCGTTGGTTAACACAATCAACAATATTCCAATAAGGCAATGAGCATGTAAACGCCACAATGTGTGCGGATGACCATAAATAGAGCAAAGCACCAGAAAAAAATGAAGAAAAATGCTATCAAGCTAAGGACTTAAGTTGTTGGTGCATTTGGTGCAAAAAAAAATTAAGCTGCTCTAACAAGGAGATAGGTTGTGCGCCTCTCTGCTGTGCGATGGCACTGACCTGAGGTGAAGCATAACCTAGACATTCTAGAATTCATTGTTGTTTACCGCCTCTCTGATGTGCGATGGCACTGACCTGAGGATTGGCTTCTCCTTGAAAGCTCTAAGAATAGTCTCTTCTTGTAAAAATAACCGTATACCGCTCAAAAGCTCCTGAGGAATGTTGATTACCATATAAGTGTGGGATCCACACATGTTCGTTGAAATAATTAAACCAAAAACAATCACCAGTTTGAGTCAAGAGTCTGTGTATGGATTTAAGTGGACAAACATATTGACAATCATTGTGGCTGAAATTCTTGAAAGTTCAAATCAATGTGGTAATCTAAGAGTTCCAGTATGATTTCCTAAAGTTGCTAATGACTCTGGATGAACACCAAGAATTGAGCATCAATAGATTTTGATAACAAGTCCCAAATGATTTGATGTGCCTGTATGATTCCAAAATTGAATTGGTCCACGTGTGGTCAATCTATGTTGAAGCTTCTATTCCGGAACCAAAGCCAGTAGATTTCCACCTTAGGTTCTATCTCTCACAAAAAGCCAAAACAAAGTCTTTAGTTTAAGTTTCTAATTTAGCGAGTCGTTTTAGTTAATTTGTTTGCCACACTACATCATGAAAATCGATAAGGGATCAACTCACTGAATGGGTTATGTCTGAGATGATCACATGAATTTTCAAGTTTTAAAGCAGTCACGTCTGAGGTGACTAAATTGGTTAAAAAATGATCATGTCTGAGATGATCAAAACTCATAATGTCTATTTCAAAAGGTTAAAATGTTCGAAATGGCAGAAAATCTACTAAGTGTGAGCTATTCGCACGATTGGACCATGAATATGGACCAACCATGCGAATGGATCCCATTCGCACGACTGGACATGAAATTTAGTCATTCACCCGAATGGCGTTTAAGAATGATCCTTTCGACCGAATGACAGGGTGCGAATGAGTCAGTCAACCGACTGAGACTTAGTCGGTTAATTGAGAAAGCAATGAAAGGGCACGAGAGTCAGTCGACCGACTGAGACTCAGTCGGCCAACTGAAAGCGGCTGACTGAGACTCAGTCGGCAAATTGAAGCGACCGACTGGGCCAATCGCACGGCTGAACCTCAGTCGCCCGAATGAACTGAGCGAACGAGGCCAATCAGCCGATTGAAATTAGGGTCAGTATTTAAGGGCCTCATTCGATCGCATTTCACTCATCACTCCCAATCGCACCCAAATCGCGTTCTTTCCCTTTACTCTGCCAAAAATTTCTAGAGATCGTGTTTTCACATTGCTATTGATCTTCTGACATTCGATTGACAAGTATACAGGTACATTGCAGTTAAATCTTATAGAAATCAGAAGATCTTGAGTCAAATTTGTGTTATACGAATGAAACATTAACCGAATTGAAAAATGCCCTAATAACCTACATAAACTAAGCAAAATGTTAAAATTAAGTTTAATAGGTCATTAGTGACAACATGGCGAGTCTAATGGACCATTAAACCATGTTAAATTACTTGAATTAGGTCAAGATTCGAACTTCAGTCGAGTGAACAGTGGATCATGCGATTGGTCGTTCGGATGAACTCCAATCGCATGGTTGAATCTTGCTATTGGATCAATCGGCAGAATGAACCATGCGAATGAGTTCAGTCGGCCGACTGAACCAATCGCAGACTCAGTCAGCAAATTGAACTCAGTCGCATGTCTCATTCACCCGAACAAGCTCAGTCGCAAGAAAGAACAAACGACTGACTCCAGTCGCATGATTCATTCGCACGAATTATCGGATTGAATTTAAACTATACACCTTGAACTGAATTTTGAATGTATGACTTACAAATGGTTTTGTGTCTTGTGGTTCAGGTTAATGGCTGATAGATGGTCCATAAATCCAAAGCACAATATATGTGCTCATTTGGACCATACGACTCGGAATGGAGCCGAGTTTACAGATATTATTGCATTCCTTCGACGCTCTCGGATACATAAAGCCATATCCACACAGTGTACTCCTTACAGGTCATTACATCAGGCTTTCTGGGAAAATGCCTCCGTAGATCGTTCACATGAGCCTTACAGCATACGGAGCTCCATTCATGGTCATGACATTGAAATTACAGCAGCTGACATCCAGAGAGTACTTGATTTTGGGGATGATATTGATCAACCCACCAGACTACATCCACTAATAGTCAGAGGTTTCTTCCTCAGGATTAAATATGCTGGGGACATCAACTCAGGTGTGCTCAACAAGAGCAACCTGTGTCCCCAGTATAAATACTTGGCGCATGTGATCCTGAAGTGTATTGCTTCTCGAACGGGTGGGTTTGATGACCTGTCAGACCAGATTCAGAATGCCTATGTGGCACTGGTGCTGAACCACCCCTTCAGTTTCTCGAGCATGATCTTCTCGTATCTGGTGGAGAATCTAGAGGCCAAGGGGAAGGAAGGTTTTTGTATGTATCCCAGATTTCTACAGCTGATCTTTAACGAGAAGCTGCCATTACTTCCCAAGGAGAAACATGATGCGGTCGCCCTAGAGGTTATGGATGACACGACTTTGGGTCGCATGAGAGTGTATCGGGGCAAGCAGGTAAAGCCCCATGTAAAAAGGTTGATCGGCCATCCGGCAAATGAACGATATGTGGCACCAGGTACACGCAAATGGCGTCATGATGACAGCGATTCAGATGATGAGAGGTGGTTGCTCCCAGAGCATGATTCAGACCATGATGATAGTAAGGATGTTGGGGATGATATGCCTGCTCCAACGAGGGGCACAACTTCACATGTTATACCCCCAGTGTCTGCCCCAACAGGCGACATAGCTGAGTCTGCAGGCTTCCACCAGGACTTCATACCTGGTGAGGAGGAAGAAGAGTCAGATGAGGAGCCCTTGACGAGGACCATGGGGAGCAAGGTTGTTTCCACCGAGTATGGACTCCGGGCGGTTGGTGAACGCCCCAGGGATTCGGGAGAGACGACTGTAGATCCCAGCTATGCTCCTGAGTCTACTAGCCGTGTTCTAGGGGGAGCATCCACCTCGACTGGATCGAGGAAGAAACGGATGGCTCAGCCCCACGACCAGAAGAAGAAGAGAAGAAGACTCACCTTCGTACCCACCACAGCCACTACATCTACCACCATCCCTACCACTTCTACAGCCACACCATCAACCACCACAGCCACCACAGCCACCACAGCTACCACTACCACTACCACACCTCCCACCACTGTAATATGCCAACCACCACCATATCTTTCACTCCTACATCACTTCCAATATCTCACAGAACCAACCCTATCTTTACCACAACCACCACCACCACAGCCACCAATCAGGACCCTCATCTGATCCCGCACGTATATATGGATCTCATCTACCTCAATTTGGGGTAGAGGACCAGCTGTCAGCGCTAAACCGTATGGTGATGCGACTGTTAGCTGCTCATGAAGAGATGACTGCACAGATCCGACAGCTTGCAGATCTCACTGTTGTGCAGTCACATCAGATCTCGGAGCAGGATCGGCTAATCAAGGAGCAGGCCCAGCAAATGGCTGCTCAGAGCCTCGATATCGCCCAACTCCAAGAGCATAGAGTCACTTTTGCTAAGAAAATAAAGAGTTGGAGAATGCTAAGAAGACCATCATGCTCGAACTTAAAGGATCTAAAGATGAGCCTCTGAAGATTAAAGAGGGAGATGGTGATGATAGTGATGATGATGATGGGATGAAGATGAAAAGAGTGACGATGATGAAGAAGCAGAAGGAGGGGATGCACCTGCATCGGCCACTGCTATAGGTCAAGAGAACAGGACTAAGAACAGACAAGATCAATCAGCCTCTACCTCTGCCCCTACAAGTGATGAAACCTTGATACAAGAAAAAGTAAAGATTAGATGATTATGTATTTATTTTCTTTTGTATTTGAATCATGTAATTGAAAACAATGTACTTAATGTTTATATTATTTTAATGCTTTCTGTTTGATGAATTACTAATGATTTATGTGTGAAATGTTTAAATCAAACAGATCAAAATTACCAAGGAGATGAGTTTGACATTGCTCCTCTTCAGCAGGTCAAGTCTGCTAACAATGATCCTTTATTTGCAAGGGATAGTCAGGAGTTCAGTGAATTATACCCATGAAGAAGGGGAAATAATTCATGACTTATCAAATGAGCAACTCGCAGAGCTTTTCGAGCTAAATCCAGATGAAATAGTAAAAGATGCTCCGACATGCGATTCGACTAGTGATGAAGAGTTCAACGATGTTGATGAGGTAGAGATCGAAGATGTCACTGCCGACGAGTACCCTCAGTACGCTGACAATGAGAGTAATGTGGTCCCCAATCTGGGTGAATCCCTTGTCAGCGATACTATTGAGGTGTTAAACATATGGAGCAAGAAACAGAAAGCAGAAGACACAGCCCAAGCCTCAAATGATGATGTTGACATTCGAAAGGCTGAGTGGGCTGCATGTTTTAAAGAAGTTAGAGCCCAACGTACTACACCAAAGAAGGATTCCTACACCAAACTTTACAGAGTCAAGAAACATCATAAGGTGTCAGGTAGGATTATAGCATGGGCATATATTGATGACCTTAACGTCTATGCAGTTAAAAGGGAGAAGGGCATAGAGTATTTTAGGTTTCCACATGATCTAAAGACTATCCCAGGTTTTGAGCTCAACCAGCTGGCCAAACTAAAGCTTTTGTATGCTGACTCGAGGAAGATGTCAGACTGGTTTGAGGCTACCCTAAAGAAGGAGTACCACACTAGATGGGTTAACTTCAGACCTCAACAGCCTACTAGGTATATCAGAAGGTCTGAGGTTGATGCCATTACTAGCAAGCCGGAGATAGTGTTGAAGTGGAATCCTCCACACATAATGTCGAGAATCCCACTCAGGGAAATGCCACAGGATTTCACTCCACATTTTAAGTGGTGGTACTATGATTGGAGAACACTGAAGCGGTCATAGTCTTAAGCAAAGAGGGACAAATGGATACTATCAGGGTATTCGACCCGATGTGGCTTACAAACTTGTCAGAAAGTGATGTATATACGCTATACAAGTGGCCACTGTTCTATGATACGCAAGATATTGTACAAGCTCTTCAGTTCCAGAACGTTATACGACTCTGCTTCACGTTTGAGATTCACACGGGAGTCACAACAGAGGAGAAGTACAAGAAATAGAAGGAGGTCATGCAAAAAACAAGAGATTAGAGAGATCTAGGTCCAAGGGGGAGTTTGTTGATACATGTATGTCCCTAGATCATGATATGAAATGTAATAGATCTTGTTTATCTGATTCTCGTGTAATTTGATATGATTAATGAAATGATATTGGTTGTTTGTGATTTGTAATGATTAATATTTCATTAATAAGTTAATATTAAATTAATTAATTAGGTTAGTGATTGGTTGAATGTTTACATAGAATGTTTACTAATTAATACATTCAAACTTAAAATAATAAAGTTATCATGCGAATGGCCCATGCGAATGGACCATAAGCATGAACACCTTCATACGAATGACTCAGTCGCACGACTGAACCACGAGACTGGATCAGTCGTATGATTGTAACATAAGATTGGCTCAGTCGCACGACTGAACACTCAGTCGTGCGAATGAATCAACCGCATGGTTCAATCGCACGACTGAACCATACTAATGGTTCAGTCGCACGATTGAATAATACCAACCTATAAATACAACTCAATTCGTGAAAAATAAAGACTCTCGATCAATTACGATTCTAGACGTACCCTAGCCGTCCAGAACCTCCCAATTCATTTCTCCAGGTTCATTGAACACATTAGATCGATTTCCAATCGATTTCTAACGTTAGTTTCAATTCTTTATTGATTCTTCGTGTGTTCTCACTGATTGGATCGCCAATCAAATAGGATGCACTATTTGATGTGGTATACATGCTAATCTCCAGGTATTTTGTTCCGATACCAGGTCCTAACATTTATTGTTCCATAAATGTAACAACTATGAAAAATCATCTACTTGGATGCTTTTTGGACCATTCTTTCATCTTGTTTTGTTTTCCTTAAACTGATAGAAGTGTTTTTTTCTAAAACTGACATTTGTGTACCTTATAATCTCCAATACTTTTCAAAACCCATTTCTTAGCAGCATCTAGCGCATCATATATTTCCTACAAAAAGTTAGCATTTAGTTAAAATGAATATCTAATAGATAAACGAAATAAAACTACTAAAAGCTTTACCAAGACATATTCCCATATCTTTTTTTATGTGGAACCTTATTCCATGAATGACAGATTAATGGTGCATAACTATGGTTACAAGCTATTGTGCCTAAATATCAATAGAATTGTCTGAGCACAACCTTCCTCTCTCTTACTAGTCCAATAGGTTTTCCAAATTCATTACATATATTGACCTCATGCTCATCAACTTTTCGTGTGTGCATAACATGTAGCATTGTTGGTCCTCTTGTATTTGTTTTAGGAATTTCTGAAGTTAGGTATGCAATATGAAATTTACATATGTATACATATTTGTGTATGTACATAAAAATAACAAACCAAAGACATAGTATGAGTAGTTGTGTAATACCTATTGTCTTTCCTGTTTCAAGGCCATCTAACTAAATTTGAATAAGTGCATGATCCTCTAGTTTGAATTGCTATGCTTATTATCCCCTTGTATCTTATTTTCATTGTTTGCATATGCAATATGATCCATCTCCTCATATTCATCATCTTGGTCAACATTATCTTCTTATTGGAAAAGTACAAAAATATTAATATATATAGATTACAAAATATATAATAACAAGAAATGAACTAGTTTAGTGACTAAACATGCGTACCTTGTGTTTTCACAGAATATCCATCATTCTCATCATCCTTCGAACCATCTAGTTCCATATCGAATTCATCAATATCTTAAAGAATATAAGAGAAAATTATATGAAAATTAGTTTCATAAGGGACTTTGCTATTACTACTCAATAATTGATTGACCTTTAATATTGACAAAACAATACCTTGAAATATCTTATCATCCTCGTCAACAAGCATATGTTTTTTTGATTCACGTGCAATACAATTAGGTGTTGTCAAATTTTGTTTGAATCCCTCCCTTTGTATTTGTGGCCTTTTATTACTTGAGATTAGTTCACCCATGGTAGTTGTAGTTCTATTCTCTTTTGTTGCCTTTGAATCTAATGAAAATTTTTGACTGTGGATGATGTTGCTATATAAAATTTCATTTCTATTAGAAAACAAGTGTAAATAAAATAAAATAAGTTAATATGTGTTAATTTAATTACCTAAGTAGATTTCACTCGGCACAACCTAACGAGTTTAGATACTCCAACACTTGTATCAGCTTCTTCATATTGTCCCTCAATCAAATCATCCACTCCTTGGAGAGAAAGGGCTTCTTGATTTCCTTTCTTATGCCAAAAGAAGGACCCTCATATCCCATAGTCTTGTAGGCCTCAAAACCTTCCTCATTAGTAAGCACGACCTCCTCTCCACTATCCTCCTCAAGTCTCAATGCCGGTGAGATAATCTCAGCAGTAATAACCAAGTCGTTCTCCAGCACTCTCGAAACAATCCTTTGAGGATTGGCTTTAGAATCGCACTTGGCGGTACGTCAGAAGTCTCTCATATGTATATCATACATAGTGGTAGAATGAGAGACCACATATGCAATGGGTGATCTCTGAAGCCATTTGATACAGTCTCTAAATCCCGCAGCTTTGGGATGTGTAGCCTCCAAGATGATCGTGATGTTATTCTTCTCGTCAAACTTTAGATTAGCCATTTAATCTGAAATGTAAATGAAAGGCATTAGAAATATATATTGAAATGAATAATAAAGAAAAATAATTAAAGAGAATAAAAATAAATTTAAATTCGCAAGGAGAAAGTATAGTTTCGCTAGCCGAAACAGTAGTTTCGGCAAGCGAAAATGTAATTTTGGCAACAAGAAAGAAGTAGTTTCGGCATGTCAGAGCAAGAGATTCGACACACCGTAACAATAAATTCGGCACATCAAAACTGAAACATGACCAGCAAAACTATTAAGTTCGCTTGGACCAATATGACTTCACAGTTTCGCTGAAAAACCTTTGAACTTTGATTCAGTTTCGCAGGACTATCGATACTTTCGCAGTAAGAACTGCAAAGGTACCAAAGAGTCCCAGCCTAATCGGTCAAAAATGATTTGAATAAACCTATATTAAACTATTGTCCAAGGTTCGAAAATCACATTCGGTGCTTAATCAACCATCAAACAACTAGTAAACACATAGATACTCAAAATCGATCGAAATAGTCACGGTATACTCTCAAAAACCAAAAATCCCGATTGTGAGAAAATGAAGTTTCAGATTCGCAAGATGTGATACATAGATTATAGTTTCACTCTCAGCAAAACTATAGTTTCGCCCGTATTAGCTTTGATCACAAATAACTATGATATGAGCGAAAGAGCCGGCGAATCTACAATGTCACCCTCCGAAACTATCAACGAAAGTATAGTTTCGCTGAAAACTTAAAAAGTTAAAAATATTAAAAATTTTATTTTCCTTTAAAAAACAATAAAATAAAATTTATAAAAACAATTAAAATAAAATCAAAAGAAAAGAAATGTAATAATAAAAATTTGCCATAGAAGACCTTGCCGAACTTCACATATTTTTCACATAACAAAAGAAGAAAACATAAGGATAAAGAGGAACAAGAAGCTAAATAGATCTTCTGGAGAGTCATAGTTTGGCGGAATTACTGATATAGTTGTACTTTTAAGTCCATGCCTTCTTTTTAACAAGTAAACCACAACTACAGTTATCAAATTTTGGTTCGTTTAAAAAACATAGCATGTCCACATGATATATTGAATGTAACATCCGCCATTTTTCAAGTTAAAACCTAAACCCGAACCCATTTTGAATTTATATTATTATATTATTTTAATAATTTTTAATGGATACTGTGATTTATTCATTAGTAATCATAAACAACTTGTAATAATTTATGAATTTATAAATAGTTTTAATATAAAGTTATAAAGATTTATAAATCATCTTACAATAAATAACTAATTGGAAAAGACTTATTAAAACTTATAAAGTTATAAAATAAATTTTAGTAAACTTATAAAGTTTTATTAGTATTTTTAATTTTAATTATTGAAAATAATAATCAAAGTATAAAGTTACAAGTTTTATAAAAGTTATAAATATTTATAATAAAATAAGTTGATTAAATTAACATTAAGGTATTAATAAATTAAAAGTTTAAATTATAATTATTCTTTTATCTATTTATTCTATTTAATCCTATATTTGTTTCAAAATCACAACCCCCTTTTAAAATACTTGTAACTCACCATTAACAACATTCATAACCTCCTCCTAACCTCAACTATAAAAACAAGGTTTAGGTCTCATTTTTCATTTGCTCATTTTTTTAAAAATCACACTAACAAATCTTTCTTTCACTCTTTGGTTTTTGATCAAATTCAAAAACTTTATTTTACAAGTAATTTCAAGGAGTTTATAAGACTAAGGTAATCTTATATTGCGTTTATATTATACATATCTATATTGTTTTTACTTTTATTCATTCTTTTACTAAATATCTTTTAATTTTAATCATTATCAATTGATCATTAACTTTCTAACTTTCAGTAACCATATAATAATCACGAACATTCCTAAATCAACTAAGAACACACTAACGTAAACAAAGAATCCCGTTTGCATATCCACGACTATTCTGCCGCATTCGGTTATTACACAAGATTATTTCTCTAAATGATGGCTATGCCAAAGTCTTGGAAAAATTTTTATAACACAAATGAAGTCAATTATACCATATATCAACATAGTAAATTTATTTTAATGTGTTTCATGTTTTAACAATTTTAAAAGTGCACATAAGTGCAATACTATATATTTTGCAGAATATAGTCTGATTTCCACTAACCATAACTTGTTCATAACAAACTAAAATTGAGTAAAATCTGTCTCTAATATAAAGCTCATTGATTTACCTTTTATATGATAGTTTATACATTTTCAAACTCAATCGTACGACTCAACAATAACCTTCACAAGATAAATGCACATTTGAGCACCTTCTGTCTTGTGCTGATGTTTTAACCTATTTAAAGATATTTTCATAAAAATGTTACTGAGTGAAAGTTGTCCGGGAGACTTTGAACTAGTCAACTAAAAATTTTTAAAATTTTATGAAAGCGTTGTCTATTTTAAAAACATGTTCAAACACGAACCAAACATTCTATCCAGAATCTAAAATTGGTGTAATAATCATTTTTCAATCTACCTTTCGCTTTTTGACATTCTCTAAATGTCCTAACTTCTTGTAACGAATTTCGGCATCAATTTATTGTTTCTTTTTGTTCTTTAGGACATCAACTTTGACTCTTAAACATCTAAGCTTTCTTATGTACTCTACATCAATCATTATACAATGTGAGTTTTCCATGTGAGTTCTACATGCCCCTATTTACTTTATTTCACTCCTTTTGGGGTGAAACATGTTACCTTTATGAACTTATACTTGTAAACATCTTGATACTTGTAAATGCACATGCAATTCACCTTTACCTTTTTGCCATGGTTATTGGTATTATTGTCAATGTTATATAAGATACATTATATGTTGACAATCATTAACTATTGCTAGCATGGCGACGTCATAGATCTATGGGCCTGAAAAGTCTGTGTGGTGCTAAAGCCGATGTATTGCCGGCTCCTGATGACGTATGACTTGTTCATCATGGGAACCAAGTACACTTAACTAGTCGTTATAAACTTGTAATCTTAATCTTGGTCAAGGTTTGATTGTAGCAATAGGTGTTCTATAAACTTGCATAATTCATAACCATTGACATGAATTGCTACTTTTAAATCTTTATATATATATATATATATGTACGCTTAACCCATGGAAACTCACAAACTTTCAAAAGTTGACCCTATATTTTTAACATGTTTCATGATTGCTACTTGTGGAATTTTCTTGCTCATATAGGACTTTAACTTAGTTAAATAAATATCTTATGTTGTTGTTCAAATTTTGGTGGTATTGTAATGACTTAATTTCTAGTTGTATTCAATGAAAATTGGCATATAAGATTATTTTGACTTATTAAATTCCATGAGCTATGAACAATCGTTTTCACATTCATCCGCCTCGATGATTCCGTCGTCGATTGGGGTGTGACAGATTGGTATCAAAGACATGGTTATAGGGAATTAGGTTAATAGAAATGGAATGACCTAGACTATAACTAAGTACCCTTACACATGAGTCATCTCATGTATTTTAAATCCGTAGATAGGATTTTATGTGCCTTATATGTTTAAACATGATTATGTGATTATATGCCTTATATGATTATTCTTATACCTTGATTCTTATCAATGCACACAATATTATCAAATCACATTCTCAGGCATTGTGTGCCTAAATTAAATGGCTTTTAAAATGATCTTTGAATCGTTATTTGTGATTTTAAAGTCTCATCAATGTCTATGTCATACAACTTGAAACATGTAATGCTGGAAGAGCGTGATGGCTGTATCTCGAGGTGTTCTGTCTAGGAAAGGTATTCATATAAATCCAAATCAACCGATGGATCTGTTTACCTTACCTCAGAACCCTTGGGGTGAGTGTTCGCTTATAGGTATGCATGTCTTCATTAAGGTTGTAGTTGACCTAATACATTGATAAGTCAACGTAGTTGCCCTGCTTTGTAAACCAACGATACACATGAAACAACTTGTTGTTATCGGTTCATCATTGATTTTGTCATCCTGAATCTTAAAACTCATTATCCAATTCTCTTAACAAGTTTTAAAAATCTTTCTAAATGTCTTTCCCTCAAAAACTGCACTTATTTTGAAAACTCATTTCAATGATACTCTTAAATAGAATTGAACCATTAATCTTAACAAATACGATTTTTGTATCAACTTTAAACTAATTTAACTTTGAAACCTCAATGACATGGTAAATGGTCCGGTCACACGATTGAGAAACCTTAACCAATAAATACCACTTAAATCATGGAAAAACGGGACACTTTGAATATTTCGATACCCAGACGTACCCTAGTCAGACAAAGACCTCTAATAACCTATTCCAAATCAAGATCGCAGTAGATCAATTACTAATTGTTCTTAACGTTTAGTTTCAATGTTTAATTGATTCTACGTGCGTTCTCACCGATTGGATCACCAATCAAATAGGATTCCGTACTATTTGATTCGGTATAATCGTAAATCTTTTAGTATTTGTCCAGTACACGATCCCTAACAAGTGGTATCAGAGCTTTGGATCTAGATTTACGTGTCATTCAATTGTTTTGACATAAAAATTGTGTTTTTGCACTCAAAAACGCAATCTTTTGTGTCAAATCAGGTTTTAGACATCTCCTGATCGTAAAGTTAAGTTATTTCCGGCATACGGCAATTAGGGTTAGAAAAAAATTGTGTTTTTGTGTTCAAACACCTTAAACCTACAAATATTCGAAATCCAACAGGTTTAGTCGCATGATTGACTCAATCACACGACTGATATCATACGCATTCCCCATACGCACGATTGGACTCAGTCGCACTTCCATTTGTCGACTGAGGAGACTATTCGCACTGTTCAACCGCATTAGTTCATTTGGCCGACTGAGTCATCCGCATTAGTTCAATCGCACGATTGAACCATCCCCATTGTTCAATTGCCCGAATAGCCCAACCGCACACCTTCATTTGCACTAAAACAACAGTTTGGTTTAAAGTTAAAGTTTATAGCAATGTAAGACCAATACTCAGCATTCACAGCAGGGAGAGACTCACGTATACAAAACTTACTACTACTGGAGAATGAAGTGAGGAATCACAACAAGCCCCTAAAGCTAATCACATTAGATGAATATCCATGATGGAAACAATGTTTCGAGATCTACTAAATGGAGTAGACCCCAATCTGTGGGAGTCTATTGAGATGGGGTACAACATGCCTGTAGGAGCTGATGGTGTCAAACTCACACTTGGTGGCATGACTGACGGACAAAAGGTGAAATACAATGACGAAAAGAAGGTTTATGCTTAGCTTACTCAGTCAATTCCGAAGCATATTTTCCATCAATTCTTGGAATATACTCAAGCAAAGAAGCTATAGGATGCATTGGAGAAAAGGTATGACGGAAATGCATCATTGAAGGCCATAAAGGCTAAGGCTTTATAGAAGGAGTTTGACAACTTCTCCTCGATGGGAAAAGAAAGCCTAGATGATGTTATCGACAGGTTCTACACTTGATGAGTGAGATGCACACTCATGGAGTATCGACGTCAATGGAGGACAAAGTGTCCAACTTTGCTGACGGGTTGCCAGGAAATGGGTATCATTTGTCTCAATCTCAAACAGAATGGTATGCTAACAAAGTTAGATATCAATGACTTCATTCTGAAACTGAGAGAAGAAGAACTGAGGATGAAGTACAGAGCAGAAAAGACTTCATAAGATCAGAATCTGGTGCTATATAACGCAACTCCTCAAGCCAAAACACCTGGAGCACCTCTTCAGACAACTTTTGTATCAAGCTCATCTGGTCCTTCACCAGCCTCTACCTTAGGGTCTGAAACATCAGGGTCGTCTAGTACCCAATACATTGCACCTGAAGCAAATGCAGCAAAGCTGAAGACCGAGAACTTCGGCAATGTGACAGGTGAGGTAGCTAAAGAGCACATGGATCTTTTAGCTGCGGTAGTCCACTCGTATGATGGACTAATTGCTGGTAAGATTGGGAACTGCCATCTAGCAGATAAGGATTATGAGCAAGTGGATGAAACAGAGCTGGAGCAGATGGACATAATGTGGGCCTTAGCCAGTGCAGTCCGAAGAGCTAAGAAGTTTGTCAAAAAGACCGGACAAAATTTGATTGCGACTAAGGACACTACCTTCGGATTTGACAAATCCAAGGTAACATGCTTTAACTACGGTGAGAAAGGGCACTTCAAAAGGGAGTGCGTGAAGACAAAGAAGACTGGCAATGGGAATCCTTTCTCCTCCTTCGATTGTTAGGAGAAACCCACTAGCAGTCCTACTTCATCAAGCAAGGATCCCAAAGCCTTGACTGCTCATGATGATGAAGGACAGGACTGGATCTTTCGGTTTGTCTCACTGGGAGAATCTAATATTGCTAGTGTGGAGGATATAGATGATGACTCTGCCAGTGAAGGAGATATTGCAATCGAACTTGCGATGTCAACATCAGA
Source organism: Flaveria trinervia (assembly GCA_025506515.1). Classification (NCBI taxonomy): domain Eukaryota; kingdom Viridiplantae; phylum Streptophyta; class Magnoliopsida; order Asterales; family Asteraceae; genus Flaveria; species Flaveria trinervia. Next base: position 37,470,658 of record CM046447.1, read on the forward strand.
AGAAACTACACCAGTGGTCACCTACCTGCCTGAAGACGGGAAAACTACTACAACGTCAGAATCACTAGCTCCAGAAACATCAGATTCGGCCTTGATGGTGATTCTTTAGAAACACTCAAGTAAGTACTGGTAACCAACTCTTTAATAATCATGCTTGTTCTGATTGTAATGAATTTAGGGAAAGCACTGATTTAAAATTTGCTAGGTTGTTAGATCATAATGATAACTTAGTAAAGGACTTAGAACTGTGCACTGAGGCTAACAGAGTGTTAAAACAAAATGAGCTTAGTTACAAAGAATAGATAGACCTTTTGAACAAACAACTTAGGGAAACAGAAGTTGTTGCCTTTAACCAAGCTAATGACATTAGGTACTATCTAAACTCCCTAGAGGACACTAAGAAAGAAAATACAGTTTTAAAAGTAGAAGTTAATTCCCTATAACAAAAACTGCATAGTTGGACTAGTTCTTCACACATAGTCCAAAACTTAGTGAGAGAGAGAAACAATAGGGAGGGATTGGGATATAAAGTGGTTCCAACACCACATGAGATCTTGATGAACACAAAATGTAAGCCAATTAATGACAATCCAATCAAGGATCATATGGTTTCCACTCCTCTTGTATGTGATCCAGATTCCACATGTTCATCAAATGAATCGGACTAAATAAAATGAGGCCACGTCAAAGGCAAAAAGTAAAATTCCTTGTGTTAATCTGGACAATGAGTTTGAAAAGGTTAGTATAAAGTGTGGTTCAACAACTGTCAAATTTGAACCTAAAAGACCAGTAATGTTAACCAATCATGTGCATCATGTCAAAGTCTAGTAAATAAAAACGAAAAAGATGTTAAAACTGTTAAAGCAATTAACTTTGTTAAACCAACAAAACATCTAAACAATCAGAGTCAAAACCAAACAAAGTAAGGTCACCCGAGTGTCACATACATCTCCACAAAAACAGTTAAATCGTAAAGTGGAAAGCAAAACTTGCTACAGTTATGGAGAGTATGAACACATTGCCTCTCATTGTCCTTACTATCAGACAACGAGGTGGAAAGTTGATCTTCCTGAACAAAAACCTAGCTCTTTTAAGAGGAACTCAGTGACGCCACCTAAAAGAGATAGTGAACCTAAAGTTCAACACATTAGCCAGTCGTCTGTTTATCACAAACAGTCCTTACACAAAGCTGGCTTATGGAAGGAGAAATCAACCTCATTGTCTGATAATGAGAACAAGAAGACATCTAAGCTTCCCTCATCCTCGAACGGTCAATGGGTTACATTTATGATGTGTGATGCCTCGGGGATACCCAAGCCAGTGAAGGCTTGGGTCCCTAACCTGAACTAATGTTTTCAAATTGACTGTGCAGGGTGTTCGATATAGTGCTGAAACTAATATGTGGATTATAGACAGCGGAGCATCAAGGCACATGACAGGGAACAGGGATCTCTTATCAAATGTCAAATAGATAAAAGGAGGTCACCTTTTGTTTGCTGGAAACAAAGGTGGGTACATCACAGCTCAAGGGGAAGTAGGTAATCAGAAAGTGAAGTTTGACAAGGTAAACTACGTTCAACAACTTCAGAATAACTTGCTTTCTGTTTATCAAATTTGTGATAAAGACTTTAAGGTAGTATCTGACAACAAGAAGTGCTATGTCCTCAAAAAGAATTACGTCATCCCGGAGGACCAAGTATTAATGTCTGTCTTAAATATAAGGACCTTTATGTCTTGGATCTATCAAAGGCCTCCAAACGGATCATGAAGTACAGTGCTTCGTGTCAAAGCTACTGAGAAGGAATCCATCTCTGGCATAGGAGAATGGGACACATTAATCCACGGAAGATGAATCACTTGATCCAGAATGATCTAGTGAGAGGAGTTAACATCAAAAACATCCAACTTCCAGATTTCTGTGTTGCATGCAAGAAGGGAAAACAAGCAAAGAAGTCTCATAACGAAAAGAAAGTTCATTCTATTGAACTTCCTCTTGAACTTCTTCACACGGATCTGTTTGGTCCAGTCAGTACAAGAAGCATCGCAGGCGACTTGTACTGCTATGTAGTTACTAATGACTACTCAAGATTCACTTGGGTGATGTCTTTGAAATCCAAATCAGAAACATTTGAGTCATTCAAGGAGTTAGTAACTACTCTGGATTCCCTATACAAGTTAAAGGTACGTCAAGTGCGCTCAGAAAACGGAACCGAGTTCAAGAATCAATGGATGGTGTCTTACTGCAAGGAAAAGGGAATTGTACATCAATTCACTTCTGCCTACACTCCTAGATGAACGGCGTTGCTGAAAGGAAGAATCACAGCTTGATAGAGACATCACGACGATGCTAGTAGACTCAAAACTGCCTATCCAATTCTGGAATGAAGCACTTGCAAATGCGTGTTACACGCTAAATAGAGTTCTCGTAGTTAAACGCCATAGAAAGACGTGCTATGAGTTACTACAATGATGTAAACCAATCTAGAGTATCTCGAGCCATTTGGACCTCCATGTAGCCTACTGAAGAAGACTCAAGAGGGAAAATTCAGTGAGAAGGCTGATGAAAGTATCTTTCTAGGATACAACATACCGAATAAGAGGGTCTACAATAACTCAACTGGTCAGGTAGAAGTGTGGTGTAATGTTGATGTTCAGAGATACACTACACCACCTACTGGAAAAGAACCCGCCTTCTTTTTCGACTATGATAGATTCTTCAAGTCCTTCAACATACCCTCTCTACTTCTGATGATGAGTTAGGAACAAAGATGATGTATGATGTTCTAAACACACCATCTCAGGAATCTACATCATCCGACATACAAGGTGATTCATCTACCAACTCAGGGGGAGCACTTGCTGAGAGTGACTCTTCCAGTGATGAAGAAGATGTGGAGACTGATCAGAACAATAAGGAGCAAGAGGTTCCCCTACTGATAGTCCACAAGCATCTGACATTGATGCCTCTACGTCTTCGAAACCTCAGACTCCTACTACCTCAGATACTGAACCGAATGTTCATAACCTTGATTCTGAGGTAGTTGTTCCAACCACTCCTGGATCACGACTAAATGTCTATCATCCTTTGGATAATGTCATTGGAGATGTGGGATCAGGAGTTCAAACCAAAAATCATTTGTATTCAGCTGATTATGCCTCAATGATGGAAAAGGGCTATCTTCATGATGGTGCATATCATTGCTTTTTGTCTCAGTTCGAGCCAAAGTATGTTAGTGAAGCCCTGAATGATGAGGTATGGGTGAGTGCCATGCGAGAAGAACTTCTTTAGTTCAAGAAGTTAGGTGTATGGACTTTGGTAGATAGATCTAAAGGTGCTAAGGTCATTGGCACAAAATGGGTCTTGAAATGCAAGAAAGATGATCAAGGCGTGATCATCAGAAACAAGGCTCGACTTGTTGTCCAATGATTTTGACAAATTGAGGGCATTGACTGCAATGAAGTGTTTGCACCCGTGGCAAGAATGGAAGCAATCCGTATCTTCCTTGCCTACGCATCATATATGAATATACAGTTTATCTACTTGATGTGAAAAGTGCATTCTTCAGGGTGAAATCAGAGACACAGTGTATGTCAATCAACCCATGGGATTTGAGGATCCATATCATCGAGATAGAGTTTACAAACTTGACAAGGCTTTATATGGGCTTCATCAAGCTCCTAGAGCCTGGTATGAAAAACTCTCGACTCACCTTGTGAAACACGGTTTTCGCAGAGGTGTCATTGATTATACACTGTTCATAAAAAAAAGGATGGAGATTTGCTGCTTGTCCAAATTTATGTACATGACATAATCTTCGGTTCAAAGATCGAAGATCTATGTAAGGAGTTTGAAGAAGTAATGAAGGCTGAGTTTGAGATGAGTGCCATGGGAGAGATGAAATTCTTTCTCGGGTACAGGTGGATTAGACACCAAAAGGGATTTTCTTACATGAGACCAAGTATGTAGGAGATATCCTCAGTCAGTTTGACATGGAGAATGCTTCCACAGCTGGGACTCCACTTGCTACAAACCATGATGTAGCACCCGACGAGAATGGTGATCTGGTTAATGCCACCATGTACTGAGGTATGATTGGATCTCTCATGTACCTCACTGCCGCAAGACCTGATATCATGTACGTCACATGTTTATGTTCAAGATATCAGGCAAAGCCAAAAGTCAACCATCTGATAGGGGTCAAAAGGATCTTTCGTTATCTCAAGGGTACTCCAACTCTTGGGTTGCGGTATCCTCATGACGATGACTTGGAGCTAACAGTGTATAGTGACTCAGATTACGGTTGCTGCAAGATGAATTGCAAGTCTACATCAGCGGGATGCCAATTATTTGGGAGGAGATTAGTGACCTGGCAGTGTAAGAAGCAGACCTCGGTTGCTTTATCAACCTGTGAAGCCGAATACGTTGATGCTGCAAGTTGCTGTTCACAAATCATATGGATTCAATAGCAAATGCGGGACTACGGTTTGAAATTCTCTTCTACTCCACTTTTGTTGATAACTCTGCTGCAATGTGTAACAAAAATCCAGTCCAACATCCTAAGACCAAACACATCGGAATAAAATATCACTTTATACGTGATTGCTTTGAAAAGAACTTAATCGATGTGATTAAAATAAATATTGATTTTCAACGCGATCACCTCTGTACAAAGGCTTTTGACAAACCACGTTTTTTATATCTGTTAGAGGTCAATGGCGTTAAAAAGAAAAGTGATGTAATTCCCGATGATGACCATGTGTAGTCCGATGCTTATTGTCCATTTTTCTTTAATTTTTTATTTTCTTTATTTATTTGTTTAACTTATAAGTAGTTTAATTAAATTAATGTTATTCGGTCTCCTATTAAAATTCTAAAAAGCGTAAATCGGTTACGGTTTTAGAATTTTAGGGGGAAAATAGGTCAGTTAGTAACATTAACAAAAAACGAGGGAGAAGGAGAGGCTGGCTGATAGAAAGTAGAGTATCTGTGATAACGATTCAATGACTTTGGAAAATGATAGTACACAGGTACAAATCACTTGGGACTTTAAAAGTTTAAATAAAACAAGATGCGAATTTCAAGTATAAGTTGTGAAGTCTGAGCAATATAAAAGGAAAAATGATAATAAAACTAGCTACTACTAAGGTAACACAAAAAAAGTAGACCTAGAGGTTGTTAGACCACAGATGATATGTCGGTAGATTCAACACAATAGACGATTAGACCTTGTTGGTGATTTCAAGAATAAACTAAGTTATTCAACAAGCTGTGGGTTAACATCTTATCCCTGGTTAACACAATCAACAAAATTCCAATAAGGGGTGACGAGCAGAATAAGCGCCACAAATGTTAGCGTAAGATCAAAATATGTGCAAAAGCAATCAAACTAATAACTTATGTTGTTGGTGAGAACTGTGCCAAAGAGTAAAATTACTCAAACAAGAAGATAGGTTATGTGCCTCTCTGCTGTGTGGTGGCACTGACCTGAGAATAAGCATAACCTGTATATTCTAGACTTCATTGTTGTTTGCCACCTCTCTGTTGTGCGGTGGCACTAACCTGAGGCTTGGCTTCTCTCTGAAAAATCTAAGAATAGTTTATTCTTGAAAACTACCTTGAGACCGCTCAAAAATCGCCCGAGGAATGTAGATTACCATATAAGTGTGGGATCCACAGATGCTTGTTGAAATAATCAAACCCTAAACTATCACCAATGTGTGTCAAAAGTCTGTGTATGGATTTAAGAGGACCAGTATACTAAAAATCATCATGGCTGTAATTCTTGAAAGTCCAATTCATGATGGGATCTAATAGTACTAGTATGATTTCCTAAACTTGCTAACAACTCAAGATGAAAAACATGAATTGAGCATCAAAAGGTTTTGATAACATGTCCCATATGATTTGACTCACCTGTATGATTCCAAATTTAATTGGTCCAGTTATGGTGAAAATTAATTGAAGCTGCCTATTTAGGAACCGAATCCATTAGATTTCTATCTAATGGATTTATACCTCCACACAAAAAGTCAAAAACAAGTTTAGTTTTGTATTTAAGTTTATGTCTTTTACTTTGTTTAAATTTAGTCAAATTCAGTTTGTTTGATATCAGACTACGTCATGGAATTCAATAAGGGATTTAATCATCTAAAAGGGTCACGTCTGAGGTGACCACACGTGTTTTCAAAGGTGAAATCAGTCATGTCTGAGGTGACTAATTTGTTTAAAAGGATCACGTCTGAGGTGGTCAAAAGTTTTTTCAAGTTAAAATGATCACGTCTGAGATGATCAAATACTCATAAAGTTTAATCAAAAGTTAAAAAGGGTTAAGTGAGAAATGGTCATAAAGTCAAAATCATGAGTATGATCCAATCGCATGACTGGACCATGAGTATGGACCAACCGTACGAATGGACCATACTCATGTACTAAACAACCGAATGACACATGAGTATGAACCATTCACCCGAATGGCTTATCAGAATGAGCCATTCGACCGAATGGAAATGTGCGAATGAGTCAGTCGCCCGACTGAAATCCAGTCGGCGATTGAATGTGATCAACTGAGCCAATCGCACGACTGAGGTCCACTCACCCGAATGAACTAAGCGAATGGGTACAGTCGGCCGATTGAAATCATATTCAGTATAAATAGGGCCACAGTCGATCGCATTCACTCATCACCCCCTAATTGCCCTCATATCGCACAACCTACCATTACTCTGCCAAATTTTCATCTGACCGAAATTGCCTGCTTATTTGCATATTCTGACCTTCGTTGTTGATTTTACAGGTAAAATGTGATGTGATTATACCAAAACTTCGCTCACTGAAAATTCAAGAATTTGGCTGTAACAAGACCCGACACTCTAAATGGACTAATAACCTAACTAAACTACGTAAAATGTTAAAATAAAGCATATTAGGTTATTAATATATTCAATATGAGTCTAAAGAACCATTACACGACGTCTAATTTCAAGAATTGGTTAAAAATCGAATCACAGTCAACCAAATAGTGGGTCATGCGACTGGACGCCAGGATGAAATCCAATCGCACGATTGAGCTGGCGAAATGGCTCAATCGGCCGAATAGGTCATACAAATGAGCTCAGTCGGCCGACTGAACCAATCACAGGCTTAGTCAACCGATTAAATTCAGTCGCCTGCTCAGTCAGCCGACTGAATCTAGTCGCATGCCAAGTCAACCGACTGAACACAATCGCATCGTGCAATCGCATGAATGAACTAGAATGAATTCAACAAAGTTAATTAGAACTTATTTGTGTCTTGTGGTTAGCTAATGTCTATGTGTCTTGTGTTACAGATTGATGGCAGACACATGGTTCATCAACCCCAAACACAACATCTGTGCTCACTTAGACTCCACGACTCGGAATGGTGCCGAGTTTGCAGGGATCATCGCATTCCGCAAGCGATCCAGGATCCGCAAGGCGATATCTACACCATGCACTCCCTACAGGTCTATTCAATAGGCTTTTTGGGAGGGAGCATCGGTTGACTGCTCTCGTGAGCCCTACAGCATCAGGAGCTCCATTTTTGGGATGGATATTGAGGTTATAGCTAAGGATATCAGGAGAGTATTAGGTTTGGGTGATGATGCAGACCACCCCACTAGACTTCACCCACTGATGGTGAGAGGGTGCTTCATGAGGATGAAGTACGCTAGGGATATCAATGCAGTGGTGCTCAACAAGAGAAACCTGTGTCCCTAGTACAAGTACTTGGCACATGTCATCCTCAAGTGATTTTCTTCGCGAAGGGGTGGGTTCGATGACCTATCCGACCAGATTCAAAATGCCTACGTGGCACTGGTGCTGAACCATCCTTTCAGCTTTTCTAGCATGATCTTCTCCTACCAAATAGAGAACTTTGGAAGTGAAGGGCAAAGAGGGTTTGTGCATGTACCCTCCTAGCATGATGAGAAGCTGTCCACGCTGCCCCAGGAGAGCTACGACGCTGTGGCATTGGAGATTATGGACGATACGACACTGGGTCGTATGAAGGTATACTGGGGAAAGAAGGTCAAGCCCCCGGTAAAGAGGCTCATAGGCCATCTGTCCATGGTGGACTACATGGCGCCAGGGAGGCGTAAATGGCGTCACATAGACAGTGATTCGGATGTCGAGAAACTAGAGCTCCCTGAAGATGACTTTGATGACGATGACAGCGGTGACGGTGGAGATGTAGGGCCCACTCAACTGAGGGCCCACATTACTGATAAAGCATCTCAAGCATCCAGCCAAGGTGGAGCAGTGGCTGCAGGGTTCCATTAGGACTTTCGTCTTGTTGAGGAGGAGGATATGGATGAGGAGCCCCTAACTCGTACTGTGGGGAGTCGGGTGGTTGCCACCGACCGAGGTATTCAGGAGGTTGGAGGACGCCCTGGCGAGTCGGGGGAGGCTGGCACTCATGGTACTTATGCTCCGATCAGTCCAGCAGTGTTCTAGGGGGGCATCCACCTCGAGGGGCTCGAGGATGAAAAGGATGGCTCAGCCCCACGGGTTAAAGAAAAATAGGACGAGGATGACCTTCATCACCACCACCACTACTACCACCACTTCCACCTCTCCACCCACTACCACCACTTCCACCTCTCCACCCACTACCACCACTTCCACCTCTCCACCCACTACACCATCCCATCAACCACATTATCTACCGCCTCACACACCACTACCACAACCTCTCCACCACCACCTTCATCTATACCACCCCCAATCTTCACCATTCCACCACCACCTTCATCTATACCACCCCCAATCTTCACCACTGCCACCACCACCACCACTAGCCACCATGCAGGACCGTCATCTTAAACCTCCTATCCATCAGGATCCTTTCTACCTCCTAGTGGGGTAGAGGAACAAATCTCGGCACTTAATCATATGGTGCTGAAGTTGTTGGCAGCCAATGATGAGAAGACTGCCCAGATTCGTCAGCTAGTAGATCTTACTGCTGCACAATCTCAAAAGATATCTTAGCAGGCTCAGCTGATTGAGCAGTAGGCACATCAGATTGCTGTATAGAGCTTAGAGATGTCCCAACTCTAGGAGCAACATGTCCAATTAGCCAAAAGGATAAAGGAGTTGGAGACTACCAGCAAGACCATCATGCTGAGGCTCAAATGATCAAAAGAGGAGCCACTAAAGATCAAAGATGGAGACGAAGATGATGGTGATGATGATGACAGTGATGATGATGATGATGATGATGGTGATGATCAAGGAGATGATACTGATGCCGGTGATGATGCTAATGATGATGTTGATGATGATGATGATGATACATCTGTTGCGGGTGCCACATCTATGAGTGAAAGGAGGACAAAATGAGCTCAAGATGAAGGTGCCTCCACTTCAGCCCTGTCAGCAGAGGAGCACATGATACAAGACAAGAGTAATGCTTAGTTATTTATGTTATTTAAATCATGTGTATTTGAATCTTGTATCAAATTAATGTAATTAATGTTATATTTATTGTTGATGTTTACTACTTTGATTGTTGACTAATGGTAGTTGTGTTACATGTTTAAATCAAGCAGATATAAACTATCAAAGAGATGAATATGATGTTGCTCCCCTAACAGATCAAGACTCAGCTCACGATGACTCTTGAACTGCAGGGTATAGTCAGGTGATCAGTGAATTACACTCCTGAAGAAGGAGAGATGATTCATGATCTCATAGACGAGCAACTTGCAGAAATATTCTGACTCAATCCAAATGAGATCGTGAAAGATGCTCCAATAGTCCAAGTGGAAAGTGACGACGAGCTCAACGACATTGATGAGATCGAGATCGAAGATGTCACGGACCAACACTATCCAGAGTACACTAACATTGAAGGTAATGTCATTCCCAATCTGGGCGACAACCTTATCAATGAAACTTTTGAGAGTCTAGACAGAATGGAAGAAGAGGCGGACAAGAAAGAAGATACAACCTAAGCCTCAGAAGCTGAAGTCAATATCAAAAAGGCTGAGTGGGCTGCATGCTTTGAAGAAATAAGAGCCCGACGCAGTGCTTCAACGTCAACTGCCAACACCAAGCTGTACAAAGTGAAGAAACATCAAAAGGTGTCGGGAAAAATCATAGATTAGGCGTATTTTGAAGATCTCAACGTTTATGCAGTTAAACGTGAGAAAGGGATTGAGTACTTCAGGTTCCCACATGACCTGAAGACTCTTCCTGGATTTGAGCTAAACGAGTTAGCAAAGTTAAAATTGCTATATGCTGACCCACGGAAAATGTCAGGCTGGTTTGAGACTGCTCTTAAAAGAGAGTACCACACCAGATGGGTCAACTTCAAACCTCAACAGCCAACGAGGTATATCAGATGGTTTGAGGTTGATCCCATTACTGGAAAACTGAAAATAGTGCTGAAGTGGAGTCCTCCGTGCACAATGTCAAAGATCCCTCTACGGGAAATGCCACAGGACTTCACTCCACACTTGAAATGGTGGTACTATGATTGGAGGACAGGAGAGGCAGTCATAGTTTTGAACAAGAATGGTGTAATGGAACCCATAAGGTGTTTGACCCTATGTGGCTTACAAACTTATCAGGAGATGATGTTTATACATTATACAAGTGGCCATTATTCTATGACTCTCAGGATATTGTACAATCTCTACAATTTCAGAACGTTATAAGACTCTGTTTTGCTTTTGAGATACATGCCGGAGTCACTAGAGAAGATAAGTACAAGAAGTTTGAGGAACTTATGAAAGATGTAAGACATTAGATGAAACTAGGTCCAAGGGGGAGTTTGTAGATACATGTGTCCCTGGTTTCTGAACTTAATGTAATATGTTTGTATTGTCTTACACTTATGTAATTGTACGGGTACCTAATGAAATACAATATGTGGTTGTGCTTATATAATGTTGAATATTTCATTGGTTGGTATGTAATAACGCTTATTGACTTAACTATATAGGTTGTGGTTGTTTGAATAATATCTAAATCAATTAATGACTATGAAACATATTCAAACTTAATCATGTGAAGTTCTCATGCGATTGGCCCTTGCTAATAGACCATACGCATGAACAAGTTCATGCTAATGAACTAGTTGTACGAATGAACCAGGAGACTGGATTAGTCGCATGATTGAAACATGAGACTGACTCAGTCACACGACTGAACACTCAGTCATGCGACTGGATCAACTGCATGACTCAATCACATGACTGAACCATGCAAATGATCCAGCCGCACGATTGAGAAACCTTAACCTACAAGTACCACTTAAATCATGGAAAAACCAGACACTTTGAATGTTTCGATACCTAAACATGCCCTAGCCGTCTAGAGACCTCTAATACCCTGTTCCAACTTCAAAGATCACAGTAGATCGATTGCTAATCGTTCTTAACGTTTAGTTTCACTCTTTAATTGATTCCACGTGTGTTCTCACTGTTTGGATCGCCAATCAAATAGGATTCCGCACTATTTGATTCGGTATACTCGTAAATCTGTTAGTATTCGTCTGGTACACCATCCCTAACAAGTGGTATGAGAGCTCTGAAGTCAAATGCGGATGCTTTGAAGTCAAATGCGGATGCATTGAAATCAAATGTGGATGCCTTGCAAACAAATGGGGATGCTTTGCAAACAAATGCGGATTAGCAAAGAAATGTGGATTTGTTGCAAGAAATGCTTATGAACAGGACTTCAAAAAGAATAGAAAAAATGAACATGGATGATTGCAAACCAACAGGCATGTCCATTGTGATCATGAAAACAAATATATATATATATAATATATATATATATATATATATATTTATCTATATATATATATATAGAGAGAGAAATCAAATTTGGTCACTTTTTCACAAATTCATCCACGGACTTGTACAACCATCATATGCCCTTTTTGAAGTACTTGAGCTCACATTTTTTTTGATGTTTTACACCCGTGTCTGACTACTGAGCAGACAGTTAGCCGGACTTTAATCAAGGGAGTACTCATTATCTGAAAATGTCATTTATCAAGTTCTTTCAAAAGAGTGGAAGTGTCTTCAAGATTGATTCATGTTCCTGATGCTATTTATTGAAGTTCAAAGCCTCACCGTATGCCTAATACATTCTAATCCTTGAGTTGTGAGATGAACTGTAATCCAAAAGTGATACAGCCCATATCCAATACCAAGAAGTATTCTTAAGAGATTCTAACCATTGTCAGAAATATATTAGGAAGAGCTTAATTTGAGGGGGAGAACATCAATGAATTGTGCCAGAACATCAATTGATCAAGAAGACATGTGACATAGAAGATCTTCAAATTCAAGGTTTGGCAAGCATCAGTTTAGGGGGAGTATTGTTAGGGTTCAACAATTGAGTAAATTGAAGGTTACCAAATCATAATTATAGCCAACAAAAGATCTCACCATACAAGTTCAGAGACCAAGTTGATTACAACAAAACAAGACAATTCAACATGACAAAGTCAACATCAAGACAATTAGAAAGTCAAAATTAGGTCATGTTGTAATATTAGTATAAATAGACCCACTAGTGCATTTATGCAAGTGCGGCTTTTGTGTGTGTGTTTCTTATGGTGTAAATCACCATCCAAGGAGAAATCCTCTCCTTTGGGAGGGTTTGATTTTACCAGCCATCTATGATCTCATTGTAACTTGTTTATCAACATCAATGAAATCATAACATTATTATTATCCATCTCATTTTTCTTTGATTCACACACGTCCACCCATATTAATTTTGATTTCTAGATCTGAAGAAGATGAATCCTAAGATCCAAGCTCAATGAATCTGAAATATTGATTTAGCAACATGTTTCAGGATTGCTACTTGTGGCTTTTTTCTGGCTCATATAGGACTTGGACTTAGTTAAATAAATATCTTATGTTGTTCAAATCTTGGTTGTATTATAATGACTTAATTTTCTAGTTTTATTCAATGAAAAATGGTATTTAATATTATTTTGACTTATTAAATTTCATGGGCTATGAAAAATCGTTTCACATTCATTCGCCAAGCTGATTCCACCGTTAGTTGGGTGAGACATTGAATATATGGCATGCTCTGCTTCACTATTCCTTTTAGAAACAACAAAGAACCTTTTTCAAAAGAAGCACGATCCTAATAAACAACAAATGATGAGAGCCCCAGTCTATACCCACGTATAACAGAGGAGTTGATCAATCGATTATTGCAAATGAGAGCTTCAGGTCTATACTTACGTATAACAGGGAAGTTCATCAAATTGTGTTGATGAGAGATCCAGGTCGGTACTATCGTACATCAAAGAAGATTATCACTCCAGGTCAATGTTCACACATAGCAGCGGAGATAAGCACGAGGAAGAATACAGTAAGCAAATATCTTTTTGAGATAGGATGGCAAAGAGAAACAGGGATACTTTTAGTACATTTTTATAAAAATAAACCAGCACAGAGATATCACCTTCTCAACCCTTTTTGAACAATGACCTATAACTTTGTGAAGGAAAAAAATATCAAGAGGATTGTTCAAGCCACCAAGTTTCTTATTCTGTTAGTTTAGCCACAAGATTGTTGTCGACTTTGCTTTCTGGCTGAACCTATCAAGCATATCCTAACATAATACTATTGACTTTCTTCACAAGCAGCAAATTTTATTGAGGAGTTTAGAAGAATTATACAAAAGAAATCAAGAGAAACATTGATTATTCTCCCCTAAAATTTCTACAAATCAATAAAATTGGAGAAATTTCAAAGTATTTTTTTATATTTTATACTTGTTTTGTGTCAAATGAGGATGGACGGAGAAGCAAACCAAAAAAATGAAAAAGAAAGAAAAAGAGCAACAAAGGAAATACAAACAATATTCTCAAGACATACTTTTTATTTTTAAGGAAAATTGGTTTTAAAATGATATTAATCCTAGCATAGAGATGAATTCATAAAAAACAAGTTTTATCAAATGATTTAGTGAAAAGATTAGTTTTTGTATTTTAGTATCAATGGGAATAATATCAATAAAACCTTTGTCCTGAGCATCACGAATAGCATGAATCCGTGTCTCGATGTGCTTGGTTCGGGAATGATGAATAGGATTCTTGCGATGCCAATGGCTGCTTCGTTGTCATAGAACAACGGTGTATGGAAAAAGTTGATGTTGTAGTAAATCATCTAATGTTGTATCGAGAGCACTTGGGAGTAGCAGCTTGAGTTAGCAATGTACTCTTCCTCCCAGTTGAAAGAGAGATAGTAGTTTGTTTCTTGCTATGCCATGATATAAGACAATTTCCTAGGTATTGACATCCTCTAGTAACTGATTTTTTGTTTAACCTACAACTATTTTAATCACTGTGAGAATTAGCATGTAAGTCAAAATTCCAACCATAAGGATACCAAATCCCTAAGCGAGAAGAACCTTTAAGATAGTGAAAAATTCGTTTTACAGCCTTTTCATGAGACACATTCGGGACAGATTGTTATCGAGCACAATATCCTACGGCAAATTTTATATCAGGACGTCTTGCAGTAGGATACATAAGGGAACCAATCATAGATCTATAGATATGAGGATCAAAAGGTTTCCCATTCTCGTCTAAAGTGAGACATGTTTGAGTAGTGAATGGAGTCAGTTCAGGAGAAGAAATATCCATCTAAATTTCTTTAGGATTTCTTTAATATACTTCTCCTTATAAATGAGAATTCCCTCTGGCTTTTGTTCAACCTATAGCCCAAGGAAAAAGAAATCTCCCCCATCATGCTCATTTCAAATCGACTACGCATAACATCCTCAAACTCACAACACAGCTTAGGATTGGTTGAGCCTAAAATAATATCGTCCACGTAGACTTGCATGATCAGCATCTCACCATCCACTTCCTTCTTGAATAACATCTTATCAATGGTGCCACGAGAAAACCATTTCTTAAATGATATTTTGTTAATATCTCATACAAGATCCGAGGACCTTGATGAAGACCATAAAGGGACTTATCAAGCTTGTAAACTTTATCGGGAAAGTTGGGATCCTCAAACCCTAGTGGTGGACACACGTATATCTCTTCCTCAATGTCTCCACAAAGAAATGCACATTTGACATCCACCTGATAGACTTAAAACTGCTTGTTGGTGGCATGGGCTAGAAATATTCTAATAGCTTCAAGACGAGCTACAGGAGCAAAGACTTTAGTGTAATCAATCCCCTCTTCTTGTGCAAATCCTTGACCACCAATCTTAACTTGTTTCTAACCATAATACCATGGTCATCAAGTTTGTTCTTGAACACCCCTTTCATGCCTATTAGGCATTTGTTTGGTGGAAGATCAACCAGGGTCCAAATCTTGAGCTTCTTGAATTATTGCAACTCCAATTGCATTGTCTCAACCCAGCAAGGATCCTGAAGAGCTGCATGAACATTCTTCGGTACAATTTGGGATATAAAACAAGAGAATGGGCATACATTAATCAAACCAGATTGACTCTATGTCCGAACACCACTTGTGATGGACCTTATAATGTTATCATAGGGGTGGTCTTTCAAGGGTTTGAAATCGATGGTTAAGGGTAGGGTATTTGAACAGGGTTGGCTGATGGGTTGTTGATGAGTAAATGATGGAGATGAAGGTAGTTGAGTAGAGTCAATTGGTGATGTGGATGGAACAGGCTGAGATGAGGTAGATATCGGTTATGAGGGAAGGAATGTAGAAACAGGTGGTGGTGGAATGTCAAAGGATGATGAGGAAGATGTAATGTCAACTCATGTAGAATTGTTAGTTGATGAATTAGAAGGGGCTTGATGAATAGGAGGCATGATAGGTAAGGGATTTTGTGGAATGATTTTGTTTAGATAATGGAGATGGACGAATCATCATCAAAAACTAGAATATTAAACGAGTTGAACACCGTATTGGAGTCAAAGATACTGGTTCTGATCGAACATCAGAGTATTTAGATTCCTGCCAATCAACATTAAAGGACTGTTGCACAATATGGGTTCTCTTGTTATACACCTAATAAGCTTTCCTAGAGGACGAGTGGCCAAGGAAGTAACATTCATTAGACATAGCACAAAATTTCTTCTTTTGTGCCAGGGTATTCATGTAAGGCCCCGTTCCCAGGATGCTTACAGCTGGTAAATCATTGCACATAAAACATATAACTTTACATTTAACATTCATAAACATTGCAGCAGATACATAAAAATAACTTTTCATTTCCATATAAATGCTTTTGCAAGTTAATACAATCATTCGTTACACATTCCCACTTGTTCGCATTACAATGCAAAAACATTAACAAAGGAATGCCATCCAAAATGCCAAGTAGCTGCCCCATGCCATCCTTAGCAATGCTCGCCTATCAACAGAAAAATGCATAAAAAGTTAGCGTTTTTTAGTGAGTTCTAGTTTTATAATAAAACATACTTTACTATTCTAAAAAGTGTTCTTTACTTTTGCATGTGAACACACATCATACGTACAAACAGAAAATATAATTATTATCTTCATCATTCATTCATTTACTTTCTTTCATTCATTGTACGTCATTATTGTTCACATTCATTACGTTCATTCGTTTGTTCATCATTACTTCATTTCATTCCATCAAACCATGAACCTTACCATACCGTCCTGCATAAAGCTAGTACTAGGCTGCAGTCCATCATAGACCCCCCGTCATGATGCAAAGTAGCATGGCCACAGTACCTAGGGTAAGTTCAGGTGTACCATTATCATGTGCTATACCCTACCGTCATGCATAAAGCTGATACTGGGCCGGGGTCCGTCATAGACACCTTGTCATGGAAAACATGGCCTGGCCACACTATCTAGGGCAAGCGACAAAGGTTCCATACATATGGCCAATCACAAAGAAAGACCCCAATGTGCATCCTTTTGCAATAGCTAACCTGCACACCGTTGGGCTAACACCCTACAGTGGGGCGTGTCCTGACATACAAGGCTTGCAAGACTTTCTTTACTTTCCATCGTTCATTAATGCATGCATTCATTCATCATGTTCCTCTTTCATTATCTTCCACTTTACGTTACATAATACTTTCATTTCATTCATTAACATCCAAAATAAAGCCATGGAAAAATAAACATAAAATGAAAGGAACATCATCATAAACAGTCATCATCATCATACAGGGCATCATACATACATAACATACATCACATACATCATATATACCATCATGCCCATCATATCATCTACCACCTTAAAAAGTCAACTTACAAAGCCCTAGGGAATCTCCCAAGTCAAAGGCTAAACTTCACTTTTCTCCAAAACGTCAAAACTATTCTAAGTGTTCATCGGCATTTGTCTTTTGTTCATCTGCATTTGTCATAGTTCATGTGCATTTGTTTTACATTATCCACATTTGTTCATCTTCATCCACATTTGTTTTACTTCATATGCATTTGTTTCTATTCATCCGCATTTGTTCATCCGCATTTATTCATCCGCATTTCCCATAATTAGTCAATGTTCATCTGCATTTCATCCAATACTCATCCGCATTTCCATACTTAGTTAATGTACATCCGCATTTCATCCAATACTCATCCGCATTGACTTACCTAATGGTTAATGCTCATCCGCATTTAACTACTCATCCGCATCAACTTCCATTACTCATCCGCATTTCTTCTGCATACTTAGGTAGATTCTCGAACTTAAACATATGAGCTCTAAACATCAGATCTCAGTTCACAAGCACCATCTGTCATGTTCTAAGCTTAAATCCTACATTCTAAGCCTTAGAAATACAATCATAACATCATCAATCAGGAACATAGCTCAATATCATATCACAATCACAGCATACATACAATCATACATATGGGTTTAAAATCCTAGTTAAATGAAAACATACATTCATGCATTTCCAGCCCCAAAACAGTTAAAAACCAGTAAAAGAGGGGTTCTAGAACTCACCTTAGCTGCTCTTGAGTATGGCTTCTTCCAAACTCCATTGCAATTGAGTTCAACCGCCTAGAAACCCACTAAAAACATACCCGAACACATACAAACACACATAAGCATAAAACTGAGGACATAACTAGTCAAGAACATCATGATCACATGACATCTTACCTTGAATTCGAATTCTTTCTTGTTCTTCCTTTGAAACTGAGAGTTCTCTACTTCCAACTACTCTCTCTCTCTAAAAATCCGAGAATTGATGATGTGTGTGACATATGGGCGGCCATACCACCTTTATCACCAACTTTTAAACTTTTGTCCTTTTTGTCACATTTAACCCCTAAACTGGGGTTTTATTTCTTTTCCTTCTTTTTCCTTCGCTTCATTCTTTCTTTCTGTGTCTTTATAAATAATCAGGTGTTACAAGTCCACCCCCTTATATAGGTTTCGTCCCCGAAACCTGTTATTCCTCAAATAGACTTGGGTAATGTTGTCTCATCTCTTCTTCAGTCTCCCACGTAGACTCGGATCCCTTCCATGCTTCCACTGTACATGCATAAGAGGAACCACTTTATTCCTTAGCCTCTTCTCTTTTCGATCAATGATTGCCACTGGTTGCTCCGCATATAAGAGTTGTTCATCTACTTGGATATCTTCCAGTGGAATAATCATATCCTCATCCGCTAGACACTTTCTTAGATGAGATACATGGAATGTCAGGTGAATTCCACTTAACTCATCTAGTAATTCTAGTCTATAAGCAACCTCTCTTACTCGAGCAACGATTCGGAAAGGCCCTATATACCTTGGGCTCAACTTGCCCCGCTTTTTGAATCGGATGATACCCTTCCAAAGGGAGACCTTCAACATAACCTGTCACCCACCTTAAAATCAATCGGTCTGCGTCATTTATCAACATACGACTTCTGTCTATCTTTGGCTGCCTTCATGAATGCCTTGATCCTTTCAAGCTTCTCATAGCATCGATTACCTTGACGCTCCCTAACTATTTTTGACCAATGTCGTCCCAACTCATGGGCGTTCGACATCTCCTACGGTATAGCATCTCATAATGTGGCATACAAATGTTGGCATGATAACTGTTGTTATATGAGAACTCAGCTAACGGTAAGTGGTCATCCCAACTTCCTCCAAAATCGATAACACATGCCCGAAGCATGTCTTCCAATATCTGAATGGTCCTCTCTGACTGACTATCAGTCTGGGGATGATAAGCCGTGCTAATGTGTAACCTCGTCCCCATCGTATCATGGAATTTCTTCCAAAATTTGGATGTAAACCAGGTGTCACGATCCGACACAGTAGACACCGGTACATCATGACGAGTTACAATCTTCTTAATGAAAAGATCCACCAACCTCTCAGATGAATATGTCTCACGGATCGGTAGGAAGTAAGAACTCTTCGTTAAGTGGTCAACTATCACCCATATGGCATCATACCCTTTCGGGGTATGCAACAACTTCGTAATAAAATCCATGGTGACGTGCTCCCACTTCCATTCCGTTATATCCAAGGTTGGATATTCCCATACGGCTTCTGCTGCTCATCCTTCACCCGTAGACACGTAACGCATTTACTCAGATACTCCACCACATCGCGATTCATACCCGACCACCAATAATCTTTCTTCATGTCTTGATACATCTTTGTGGCACCGAGATGAATAAAGTACCGAGTCTTGTTAGCTTCATCCATGATCTTCATGCGTAGATCCCCATGACGAGGAATCCACATTCGTCCAAATCGGGTTCTAACACCAAGTGTGTTTTCACCCAATTCTGCAACCAGACCTCTCATTCGTTCCGAGTTATGATGATCTTCATTCAATGCCTCATCTTGAAAGTCTTTAACTTGCTTCATCACATCAGAGGTCATGATTAACTGGTATGCTTTCACCCGAATCAGTTCGGGTCTCTCCTTCCGACTAAGGGCATCCGCCACCACGTTGGCTTTGATCGGATGGTAATGGATCTCGCAGTCATAATCCTTTATAAGCTCCAACCATCGTCTCTGTCTCATGTTCAGGTCCTTCTACTCAAAGAAGTATTTCAAGCTCTTGTAGACAGTGAACATGGTGCACTTCGTCCCGTAAGATAGTGCCTCCAAATCTTTAACACAAAGACCACGACTGCTAGCTCCAAGTCAGGAGTAGGATAATTGGCCTCATGAACCTTTAACTCTCAGGATGCATGGGCTATAACCTTCCCTCTCTGCATTAACTCACACCCCAACCCCGAGTAAGAAGCATCATAATAAACCACCAGATCTTCACGTCCATCGGGTAAGGACAGAATAGGTGCTTGAGTCAATCTCACCTTCAATTCTTCGAATGCCTTCTCTTGAGCTTGACCCCATACAAACTTAACATCTTTCCGGGTCAACTTAGTTAGTGGAGAAGCGATCTTAGAAAAGTCTTGGATGGATTTTCTATAGTAGCTCGCCAAACCTAATAAACTATAAATCTCTGATGGCGTCTTTGGAGACTTCCATTGCATCACCACCTCCACCTTTTCCGGGTCACCATAATCCCCTCGGGATTCACCACATGACCCAAGAAGTCAACCTCGCACCTTTCCCAACATCCCCAAAACTTTTCAAATGTGACCGGCATGCTTAATCTTGCTCTTCGAATAGATTAGGATATCATCAATAAACACAATCATTGATCTATCCAACATTGGTTGACACACTCGATTCATCAGATCTATAAAAGCAGTTGGCGCATTGGTCAAGCCAAAAGACATGACAAGAAACTCGTAATGACCATAACACGTGCGAAAAGCTATTTTAGGAACATCCTGCTCCTTCACCTTTAGCTGATGGTAGCGAGATCAAAGATCTATCCTTGAAAACCAACTGGCACGTTGAAGCTGATCAAACAACTCATCAATTCTTGGTAAGGCGTAGCGGTTCTTTATCGCCAACTTATTCAGCTCACGGTAGTTTATACACATCCTCATACTACCGTCTTTCTTCTTAACGAACAGGACCGGAGCACCCCAAGGAGAGATACTCAGTCTAATAAACCCCTTATCAAGTAGCTCTTGCAATTGCTCCATCAACTTTTTCATCTCAGTCAGAGCCAACCGATACGGTGCCTTGGCAACAGGTTAGGCACCCGGTATCAGATCAATCTGAAATCGATCTCATGGTCAGTGGCACTAATGGTAAGTCTTCTGGGAATAGGTCTTGAAAGTCACACACAACTGGTACATCCGATAGTTATGGTGCTGGCGTATCCACATCCTTTACATAGGCCAAGTAGGCACTACATCCACGCCTCATGCACTTTCCTGCCACCGCCATTAAGATTACCTTCAGAATCGTTGTGACCCGATCACCATAAACCGTTACCGAACTCTTGTCCGTTGCTGTCAATCGAATCATCTTCTTTCGGCACACAATGTCCTCCTTGTAATCCGCTAACCAATCTATCCCAAGAACCATATCGAAACCACCTAAGGTCATCACGAATGGTCTGACATGAAATTTATGACCTTCTAGTTCCATATCACAACCCTCTATCACCTTCGAAATTCTAGTAGACTTACCTATGGCAGTTTCTACATCAAAGGGCGCATAAATACATCTATTACTAAGAGGCAGCTTAGCACAGAAAGCAGCAGAGATAAAACTTTTACTAGCACCAGAATCGACTAACATAGAGGCTAAAGTTTGGTTCACTAGAAACATACCTGACACGACATCAGGGTCCGTCCTAGCCTCCTCCTGCGTCATTGTAAACGCTCTGGAGCTCGCCCTCGGTCCTTCACCTCCAGTCTTCTTAACATCTGAACCCTCAGCCCTCGGCTTCTTACAGTCTCCACTCATGTGGCCCTCCACGCCACAGTTGCAACATCGGACCGTACGACAGTCCTTGCTATATGCCCCATCTTCCCGCATTTGAAGCATAAGTTCGATCCCAGTCTACATTCTCCAGTATGCTCCTTCCCACATCTACCACACATCTTCAACCCTGCACCAGATGTGACCCCACGGCGGTCATCCATCTGTGCCTTCTTGTTACTCGTCGGGGTGCTACCTCGACCAAACCTTTTCCTATTCCAATTCCGGTCACCGCTCCCTTTCTTTCTACCTTCAGCCACTACCACCAAAGCCCTCTCATCATACAACCTCCCTGCCAAGTCTATCGCCTACCTAAACGTGCTCGGTCGGGTAGCGATCATGTGCCTATGAATATCCGCCAGCAAAGCCAGAATGTACCTCTTAATCTTTTGTGACAAAGGCGTCGCTTGGTCCAGCACTAGACGTGCCATTTCGTTGAACTTGGTAGTGTACTGCTGATGTGTCATGGTTCCCGCCTCCAACTGTAGGAACTCCCTTTCCACCTTATCCATTTCCCTATGAGGACAGAACTCCTCAATCACCAACTTCTTCAGCTCCGACCTTCTCGTACTCCCAATTGCCCGACTACTCTCAGCTTGGACTATGTTGTCCCACTAACACAGAGCCGAGTCCCTAAAAGAGCGGGCAACAAACTTCACTTTCTGATCCTCCCGGCACTCGCTGATATCTAGAACAACTTCCATTTCTCTCACCCACCGGTGAGCAGCAGTAGAAGTGCCGTTACCATCGAAAGTAGGGGGCTTGCATCGTTAAAATGCCCCGTAGTTACAACCTCGTGCCACCTCCAGCGTAGGCTCTTCTTCTTCCTCCTCTTCTTCATCATCAGACAGAACCATCTCAGTCTTGGGTTGTCTCCCTTTGCCAGTAGGTCTACTTCTTTCCCTTCTTTCCCCATCTCTAACAGCCTTTATCACTTCGGTCACCATAGACGGTAAGATTTTCTGCATGACTTGATGAACTTCTTCCACAACAGCCTTCTTCACTGAGGCCCTTAGATTGGCACTCTCATCACCGCCCTCCAGATGAGGAGTCTCTAGTTCTTGATGAACCACCTTTTCGGCTCTAGGCCTTCCTCTCGTAACCTATGGTTCAGCACCACGACCTCCACCACGTGAAGCTTTAGATGATCTACCACCGGCCATCCTCACACACGCATTGAAAGATTCAAACACCAACACGGTCATTCAAGGGAACATCTCAGTTATGTCAAGTATAGTAAGTCCCTAATTGCAGTGGCCAGTTCTGATTAGCCACTTACTTTACTCTTCATATCCCAAGCATTAAATGTCTTGACTACATCAGTAACTAATTCTACACGCAACACATAACCACATAACATGCGCACATAATACCATACCCCAAGCATTAAATGTATTGACTACATCAGTATCTAATCTACACGCAACACATAACCACATAACATGCGCACATAATACCGATTAATTATTAAGAAAATACCTAATGGCACGAAGCTACTCGGACTGGCATCCCTTCCCTTTCCGTCCCATTTTCAGTTTATGTTTAGGTTTATTTTGAAATTTACCCGTTTCACTTGAACTTTGGCTCTGATACCAACTTGTAAGTCCCGTTCCTAGGACGCTTACAGCTGATACATCATTGCACATAAAACATATAACTTTACATTGAACATTCATAAACATTGCAACGGAAACATACATAATTTTCCATTTCCATATAAATGCTTTTGCAAGTTAATATAATCATTCGTTACACATTTCCACTTGTTCGCATTACAATGCAAAAACATTAACAAAGGAATGCCATCCAAAATGCCAAGTAGCTGCCCCGTGCCATCCTTAGCAATGCTCACCCACCAACTGGAAAATGCTTAAAAAGTCAGCGTTTTTGAGTGAGTTCTAGTTTTATAATAAAACATACTTTACTATTATAAAAAGTGTTCTTTACTTTTGCACGTGAACACACATCATACGTACAAATAGATAATATCATTATTATCTTCATCATCCGTTCATTTACTTTCTTTCATTCATCGTAATTCATTACCGCACATTCATTATGTCCATTCATTCGTTCATCATTACTTCATTTCATTCCATCAAACCATGAACTTTACCATACCGTCATGCGTAAAGCTAGTACTAGCCCGGGGTCCATCATAGACCCCCCGTCATGACGCACAGCAGCCTGGCCACAGTACCTAGGGTAAGTTCAGGTGTACCATTGTCATGTGCTATACCTTACCGTCATGCATAAAGCTAATACTAGGTCGGGGTCCATCATAGAACCACCGTCATGGCGCACAGCAGCCTCGACATAGTATCTAGGGCAAGTGACAAAGGTCCCATACATATGGTCAATCACAAAGAAAGACTCCGATGTGCATCCTTTTGTGGTAGCTAACCCGCACACTATGGGTTAACACCCTACAATGGGGCATGTCCCGACATACAAGGCTTGCAAGACTTTCTTTTCTTTCCATCGTTCATTAATGCATGCATTCATTCATCATGTTCTTCTTTCATTATCTTCTAGTTTATGTTACATAATCCTTTCATTTCATTCATTAACATCCAACACAAAGCCATGGGAAAATAAACATACAATGAAAGGAACATCATCATAAACAGTAAACATTATCATACATGGCATAATACATACATAACATACATCACATACATCACATACATCATACATACCATCATGCATAAGCATCATGCCCATCACATCATCTATGACGTCAAAAAGTCAACTTACATAGCCCTAAGGAATCTCCCAAGTCAAAGCCTAAATTTCATTTTTCTCCAAAAAGTCAAAACTATTCTAAGTGTTTATCCGTATTTGTCTTTTGTTCATCCACATTTGTCATAGTTCATCTACATTTGTTTTCGTTCATCTGCATTTGTTCCTGTTCATCCGCATTTTTTCATCCGCATTAACTTTACTCGTCCGCATTTCCCATACTTAGTCAATGTTCATCCGCATTTCATCCAATACTCATCCGCATTTCCCATACTTAGTCAATGTTCATCCGCATTTCATCCAATACTCATCCGCATTGACTTGCTTAATGGTTAATGCTCATCTGCATTTAACTGCTCATCCGCATTGACTTCTATTACTCATCCGCATTTCTTTTGCATTCTTAGGCAGATTCAAAAACTTAAACATTTGAGCTCTAAACATCTAATCTCAGTTCCCAATCACCATCTATCACGTTCATATCTTAAATCCTACATTCTAAGCCTTAGAAACACAATCATAACATCATTAATCAGGAACATAGCTCAACATCATATCACAATCACAACATACATACAATTATACGTACGGGTTTAAAAACCCAGTTAAATGAAAACATACATTCATGCATTTTTTAGCCCCAAAATAGTTAAAAACCAGTAAAAGAGGGGTTCTACAACTCACCTTAGCAGCTCTTGAGTATGGCTTATTCCAAACTCGTTTGCAATTGAGTTCAACCACCAAGAAACCCATTGAAAACATACCCGAACACATACAAACACACATAAGCATAACCCAAGGACATAGCCGGTCAAGAACATCATGATCACATGAATTCTTACCTTGAATTCGAATTCTTTCTTGTTCTTCCTTCGAAATCGAGAGTTCTCTGCTTCCAGCTACTCTCTCTCTCTAAAAATCCAAGAATTGGTGATGTGTGTGACATATGGGCGGCCATACCACCTTTATCACTAACTTTTAAACTTTTGTCTTTTTTGTCACTTTTTATCACTTGTAACCCCAAGTCTTGGGTTTTATTTCTTTTTCTTCTTTTTCCTTCGCTTTATTCTTTCTTTTTGTGTCTTTATAAATAAATCAAATTTTTAATACAACAAGTCAGTAAGATTTCTTAGCAATACTTTTCACACTTATTGGACTGAATAAATCAAAATGTAATAACTCAAGAGGATTAGAAATGGAGTTTTCCAGTTTAAGCTTATGTGATTTCTGGTTTTGTTTTCCCTTAGCACAAGACATGCATTTTTCAATTACAGAAAAATCCTTTTGTCGTAATCCCTAAAAAGATTATTTTTAACCAATTTGTTAATACTTTTAAGTTCACATGGCCTAAACATCTATGCCGCAGGAAGGACTCAGAACATGAAACTTTTGACAAGAGACAAGTCATGGTGGAGGTTGATTCTTTGGAGTCATGTTGAGTAGATATGTCTTATTTTTCCTCAGAGCTCGCATAATCATGTTAGCCTAGGTTGAACACACTTGAATCAAACATGTGAAGATTATAAATCAAACTAAGATGAACATCATAATTCCCTTTGATCTTCAAATTGATTGCAATTGATATGTTTTCAAACAAACCCCAATCAATTAGACATTCAACATTAATCAACTCTAATTACAATTAACCTATTTATAGTGAATATAATATTCACTAATTGCACTTAACCCCTTAGACTTTGGCTAATTAATGGAAACTACATATTAAACATAAAAATGACTAAGACATATTTAAATATATTTTGTTGATACAAACTACATTTATTACAATAAAACTCCTAGTCATCTAAGTTTTCAACATCTCGTCTCGAACGTGTCGGGATTGACTTTTTCATTGACTTTGACCATGACGATGACTGCAAGATCGTTGAAGAGTGTAGAGCTACAACACAACAATAAAAAGAGGAGATTAACTAAACTCAATCAAACAGTAAACTGGATTAACCAAGGTAACACACTAAGAACACAAGTAATGTAAGAGATAGAACACAAAGAACACAAGTATATGGTTTCAAGAATGCAGTATATTTCTTTCTCTCTGTTCTATTACAAGTGTTACAAAGCATATATAAATGATACAAGAGCATGAGATACTTATAATACATCCTACAACCGGCTATACTTTGAAAGCCAGCTAGATACAATTGACTAGACACTAAACAAAATCAATTGTAGAGTCAAAAGGCAGATTGCCTTTTGAGTTGTGACTATAACATGCCATAGCTCACATCCTTATCAATATACAGTTAAAAAGCATGGACCTTTTCACCCACTGATGTAAGTTGGTGACCTTACAGGGGTGCAACAGAAAGGTGTCGAACTTTATGGAAAAGTACATCAGATAAAGCATGTATTAAAAGTCTTTGGAAGAAATCTGTCTTCATGAGTTAAGCTTCGAAAGACTTTGTCTCTTAGGCTTCGGAAGACTTCATATTTGGCTTTGGAAGTTATTGGTCTTGGCTTTGGAAGATTTACACTTAGAGTATTTTCTGTTGCATGTGTAAAACTTCCTAAGCATGCTTCTTCAATGCACTTGTGCAGCATGCAGGAAAGGCATTAGATGTTTTGATTGCATTAGCCTCTTCATTAATCTCTACAAACTCCCCCCAGGCTGATGCTACCAAAACACTTAGTAGACTTCAGATGTCAATAGTCCCCATTAGGATGATCACCAATCTTTTCTTCATAAGGTGATCAGGATCCTTCAGACTATCAAAGTGTCTTCTTATATCAAAGAGGTCATGCAGAGGCAACTGAAACATATATTGCCATGTGTAAATGTCTTTAGTGCCTTGATCTCTAATGACATGCCATCTTTCTAGATTTGTGGTGTATGTCCAGGACAAGATGGGTCTTCCTGATGCTAAAGGAGCTGTTTGAATTGGAGTTGATGTAGCATCCTCTGGCTGCATAACCTCAAGATGTTCTGACTCATCCTGGGGTGTAGAAGAGGGTGTAGTCTTCTTCTTCTTTGGCTTTGGTTTAGAAGGCATCCTCTTCTTTCTCTTAATAGGTTCTAGCTGAGAAGACTGGCTTGCAGCACCAGATTGATCTTCACTGTCATTCTCAGTTGGGACTCCTCTCTCTCAGGCTCAGAAGGAGAAGGAGGTTGACCCTGTTGTGGATCAGAAGATGAAGCTTGCTGAGTTTCAGCAGGAGGTCCAGGTTGTGTTGTCTCTGGTTGTTCAACCTTAACCTCCACTTCAGGTGGTGCTTGACTTGGAGTGGAGTGTAAGCCAATGAGCTCTCCACTTTTTGATCTTCCGCTTGATCACCTTAATATGCTCATCCATAGTGGATAGAGACACGGGCCAAGTCTTCTTCCGGAGAATCCATATAGCTTCAAGAAGCTCATCATCCTCTGCCTATCAGCAGACTTTTTCATGCTCTTTTGGATGATGGCTCTTGATTTTGTAGCTTCTTCCCTTAGTTTCTTCTTAGTTGTCTTTCTGTCCTTGATTATCTCAAGTTCAAGATGTTTTAAATACTCAAACTCAACATAGTCATAGGACAAGGGAAGGAGTGCATCTACTTGATAGAAGCATGTGGCACCCAGGTAGTTGATCATCTTGATCCTTTCTTCTTCTTTGTCTAGCTGAGTTCTTGTTGAACGCATCTTCTTGTACAGGACTTTCCTAAACTAGGGAGAGGGTAGGCACATCCTTGTACAGTCTTTTTCTTCTTCTCTCTTCTTGGACTTGTACTAGAAGCTCTGCATCTTCTACCTCCTTCTTCACCTTTAATCTTTCCAGATCAACCAGTTCATTTAGCTCTTCTAAGGGGAGAGAGATGACACTATCTATGTCATAGTTCCTTGTCTGCAGGTAATTTATCCTGACTGCCCTTAACTCATCATTTTGAGCATCTGGTCTGGGGCAGCCCTGATCGCAGACTCTATGAGTTTTGAAGACTCAGCAGAGGAACTTTCTCCCCTCAGCCTCCTTTTCCTCTCTCTCTCTCTCCTCCTCCTCAATCTCCTTAGATGTCATCTTTCTTTTCCTTTTGTCACTCACAAACCTTTATGATTCAGGGCGGAGAGAGCTTTGGCCTTCATTGCTTGTTGCAGCATCTAAGCTCTGACCAGAGAGAGGTTGAGAAGCACCTTCACCAGCAGGTGTCTCAATAGGAGTGTGGAACTCTGCAGCAGTTGATGATGATGAGATAAGGGTCTCAGGTTCTGCCACTTGGCCTTGAGTCAAGGTTTCCCCTATAAAACAAATCTTAGGGTCTGCCTCAACATCCAGTTGACCGATGGCTTTGCCTGATTGCCTAAGTCTCCTTCTTAAGCTGAAC
Organism: Flaveria trinervia; assembly: GCA_025506515.1. Lineage (NCBI taxonomy): Eukaryota > Viridiplantae > Streptophyta > Magnoliopsida > Asterales > Asteraceae > Flaveria > Flaveria trinervia. Next base: position 37,499,502 of record CM046447.1, read on the forward strand.
TCTGCAGTGATCCTGTCTTGGATTCTTTGAGCCAGTCTATGAGCTTGTCTTGATTTGCTTGGGTTGACAAGTGGCATGTTGACTAAATCCAAACCTTCATAGTAGTTCAAAGTCTGAAAATTGAAGACTTCTTGCTGTCCTTGAACTCTTATGATGATTAGGGCTTTCCTAATGTTGTCATACCTCCACCCAATGATTTGATAGGAAGATGGTGAAGATGACATAGCCCTTGGTATCCCATCCTCAAATAGACTCTGTATGAAGGAGTCAGTGTAGTCCACGTCAATGTGAACTTGAGGAGGCTGCTGAGAATGCACAATTGCAAGTGAGGATGGTGAGTCCTCAATGTCCACTCTCTCTGAAGAACTCCCAGGTTCTGTGGCTGTAATAACTTTCTCCCCCTTTTTGGTAGCATCACCCACTTGCATAGGTGAGCTGGAAGATAGGTCAATCACATCCATAGGTTCTTGTGTTCCTAGTTGAGCACTTTTTAAGGGTCTCCCAACTAGTTTTTCCTTAAGATATGAAAGCTCAAGTTGGTAATCATTGATCCTGTTATGTAAGGTAGTCACCTGAGATTCAAGGTGACTGACCTTTGAAACTAAATAGGTGCATGTTTTAGTCAGTTTGTGAATCTTTAGTCTCAGATTCCACTCATCTTCAGCAAAAGACTCATTGGGGGATGAGATGATTGGACCAAAGTCCTCTCTCTCACCACCAGCTTTAGGTTCTTGGCTGCTAGTTTTCCTCTGCTTACTGGCAATCTTAGTTGAGATGTTAGTGGGCTGAGTTGCCATGGTTGAGGTCTTAATGATGTAATCACTTTTAGAAGTAGGAGCCTCTTCCATATGGACATCCTGAACAGGTTCAGAAGTGTCCACCTCAGTTGTAGGTGACTGATGTGGGATAGATGTAGGAGACTCAGGAGCATTCATCTCTCTTTGAGTAGGGGTAGAGAAGATAGACTCATTATACTCACTGAAACCTAGATCTTCATCAGTATAGAAGTCAAGGTAGGGAATTGGTTGGTTGAGATCTATAGGCTGGGGATGGTAACTGTCCCTTGAAGGTTGATCACTTTAGTGTTGAGACTTAGAGTTATGGCTTAAGGCAGTTGAGCTAATGAGCTTATCAAGTTGAGCATGAGGAACCTCAACATTGATTCTTGAAGAGATGGGAGTGGTCTGCTCCTCAGGAGAAGTGGGAGCTCCAGTGTCCACTTCTTCATGTATGGGTGAGTATATGGGGGCCTCCATAGATTGAATAGCCTCAGCAGGGGTTCTTTTGGATTTTCTTTGGTAAGTGATGGTGATTTGAGGTGTGTGGGTGGTTGGGAGGTAGCAGGTGTGGGCTCAACATTAGCTTGTGCTGCTAGGTTGTCACCTTGAGCAATGAACTCTAACATTTTTGGGACAAGGGCTATTTCTACCCCAGAGAAGCCAACAGTAGGCTTCCTCAGTATTTTAAAGATGCTAGGCTTCATGTGTCCCATTTTAAGAATGTTACCTATTTCCCTCAACTGTGAGCCCAATTCACAATTAAGAATGTACTGGACATATCTAGGAAACATGTAATTCTAAGGAGTCTAAATTAGCATGTAAATTTGTATAAACAAACGAGAATACCTGAATTTGACCCCCTGAACCATTCCATGGACTATGAAGGAGAGATCCTCAGCAATCTGGTCCCATCCACCATGCTTGATTGATAAGTTATGGATGACCACATGGAGCAGGAATCTCCACTAGGATGAGACCTTTCCTTTCCTTAAGGTCGTTACAAAGAAATCTCCCACATATCCCATCTGCTCAAATGAATGATTGACAGCTTCCTTTGAGAAGAACACCTCACCTTCTTCATCATCCAGCTGAAGATGCCTATTGATGATGGCCGGAGTGATGAAGATTGTTCTCCCCTGCACTGTGGCAGACAGTGCCTTCTCCTCATCCATAATGACCTCTTGACAGGTCTTCTAGAATTCAAGTAGTTGATCCTCATAGAGTGGAGGATCAATGGTTAGGGATGTGAAGTAGTTAGACAGAGCTAAGAAACGACACACCTCTGCGAAATGAGGATCTTTCTCATAGTGTAACAGAGCAACCTGATTGTGTTGCCTGTGTAGCTGCATGGTAAAGTTAGTATCATTTCTGTGAGCAGGGTTGGCCATTTTGAGGTAGCTTATAGATGAAGAAAGAAGAAAGAAATTTCAGAGAGAAATTTGGGTTTTTAGGTTTGGAGGAAAACAGATGATAGAAAGAGGGGGAAACCGTTGGGTTTATATGTGAGAGGATTTCAGATCAAGTTTAATGAAAGAGGATAAACTTTGAAATCCGGATGTCGGTCCCACCTTTGGAAAAGTAGTTTACTTTTCTCAAAAAGTAGTTTTCTTGGAAGTCAAAAAGCTTCCGAAAGTTAATATCTTCGGAAGTTTTAATTAAAAAGCTTCCGAAGCTAAAATGACTTCGGAAGAATTTCCTAAGAGTTTTGAGAATTTTGCTTGAAGAGAAATTAAAACATGAGTGCTTTGTATATAAAACAACAAAGCTTCCGAGAGTTAATTTTGCTTCGGAAGTAAATGGTCCTTGAAAATAAGTAAGTGTCTGAGACAAGTATTTAAGCTTCGGAACATAAATCTGAAAGCTCTTCCGAAGGTAAATTTCTTAGACGGTTATTTATTTTGAAGGCATGATTTGTTTCCGAAGTTAAAATCATAACTTCCGTAGTATCAGAAATTTTCAAAAATCTAAGGAAAGTCTTCAAAAAGAAATTTTCATCCAAAGAAAACATGAGCTTATGAAAGTGATGAACTAGACAACTTAGGCACACATATTTTAAGAAATAATATGAATTAGTTTTAAGAAAAGCTTATTTAAAGTTTATCATCCCAATAGCTGATATTAGATATTTAAATCTCTGTTCCTCAAAAGCCTTTGTAAACAGATCAGCATATTGTTCATCTGTATGAACTCTGACTAGTTTAATTAATCCCTTTTCATAGTTATCTCTTATTAAATGATACCTGATATTGATGTGCTTTGTCCTTGAGTGTTGTACAGGGTTCCCTATGATTGAGATAGCACTATTGTTGTCTATGTGAATGGGAGTCCCCTTGAAGTTTAACCCATAGTCCAGCATCTGATTTTGAATCCAAAGTACTTGGGCACAGCAGCTTGCAACAGCAATGTGTTCAGCTTCAGTAGTTGATGCAAAGACACAGGATTGTTTCTTACATTGCCATGAGACAACCCTTCCACCAAGGAATTGACATCCCGAGATGTAGACTTTGTAGTCATGTTGCAATCACCATAATCACTATCTGTATAAGCATACAGATTGAAGTCAGGATTCTTAGGGTACCATAAACTAAGTGTTAAAGCACCTTTGAGGTATCTTAGAATCCTTTTGACAGTGATGAGGTGAGACATCTTACGGTTGGCTTGATATCTTGCACAGATGCATGTAGCTAACATAATATTAGGCCTGCTAGCAGTAAGATACATAAGAGACCTAATCATAGCCCTGTATAAGTGCTCATCTACACACTCCCCCTCAAGATCTGGTCCAAGGGAGTGGTGTCTAGCTATGGGTGTCTTAGCAATCTTACAATCAGTCATGTTGAATCTCTTGAGTATGTCCTGAACATACTTTCACTGACTTATGAAGATGCCATCTTCAAATTGCTTCACTTGAATTCCCAGAAAGAAATTGAGTTCCCCCATGGCACTCATTTCAAATCTGTCTTTCATCAGCTTCTCAAAGTCTTTGCAGAGCTTTGGATTAGTTGAACCAAATACGATGTCATCCACATACACTTGAACTAGCAGTATGTCATTTCCCTATCCTTTGATGAAGAGAGTTCCATCTATAGTACCTCTCATGTATCCATGTTTACAAAGATACTTAGATAGTGTCTTATACCATTTCCTGGGTACCTGATGCAGCCCAAAAAGAGCTTTGTCAAGCTTGCAGACATAATCAGGATGATCGGGGTCTACAAAACCAGGTGGTTGTTTGACATATACCTCTTCATCTATCACTCCATATAAAAAAAGCACACTTCACATTAAGCTGAAAAACCTTCAGTTCTTGGATGCAGCAAATGCCAGGAATATCCTGACAGCTTCTAATCTTGCCACTAGAGCAAAGACATCAGTGTAGTCAATTCCTTCTTCTTGTGTGTATCCTTGAACGACTAGTCTAGCTTTGTTCTTGATGATGATGCCTCTATTATCTTTCTTATTCCTAAACACCCATATGGTTCCAATGGTAGTCTTCCCAGAAGGAAGAGGGCAAAGGTTCCAAACTTTTTGCCTTTTGAATTGAAGCAGCTCTTATTGCATAGCTTCAACCTAACTTCCATCATTTAGAGCTTCATCACCTTCTTTGGCTCTATCTAGGATAAGAAACAAGAGTGAAGACAAACATTTACTTCATGGGTTTGTCCACTTGTCCTTACCCCTATGACAACATCTCCAATGATGTTTGTGGTGGGATAAGACTTGTGGATCCTAAGCTGAGGGATCACAGCAAGTTGCTGAGAGAGATCTAAATTAGAGAAATTTAGATCTGGCATAGATGTTTCTCCCATCACATCAGCACACTTTTGAAGAGAGACTTGATCCAAGCAGTGTGTGACATCATTGATGTTGTCATCTATGGTGTGGTTAGTGGCATCAAGAAATTCTTGGTCACTATCACCACCATCATTGTTGTCTTCCATAATTGAGGTGTTCTTATCTGGTTGTGGAGCCTCTGAGATGGAATTTGAAGGCACCCCAGATATATTAGTTAAGTTTGTCATTGTAGTGCTGATAGAAACCTCATTAGCAGAAGTAGTTCCAACTGGAGCTGAAGATGTATGACTTGAAGGTCTTCTTAGCTCAAATCTTGGATCAGGATCACCTATATTTGAATTTCTATAGATCCTGAAACATTCTCACAAGATTTGTTAAAACAGTTGGTAACTAAGTCAAGATCAAATAACCAATCCAAACCAGATTCAGCAACACAACGTGTGTGTTCATTGAAAGTCACATTCGCTGACTCCTCAACAATTCTAGTTCTGAGATTGTATACTCTGTAAGTCTTAACTTGAGAAAAGTATGCAATAAAGTGTCTATCATCTGATTTCTTAGCAAACTTGGCAATTTGATCTTTGGTATTCAAGATGGTGCAAGGACAACCAAATGACTTGAGAAAAGCAATGAAAGGTTTCCTCTTATGCCAAAGTTCATAAGGAGTCGTGCCATGAGTCTTAACTACAAAAACTCTGTTCTACACATAGCAGGCAGTGTTGACTGCCTCTGCCCAGGAGGTGATGGGCAGCTTAGAGTCAGACAGCATGGTTCTTGCAGCTTCAGTCAGTGTCCTGTTTCTCCTCTCAGCAACACCATTTTGTTGAGGAGTCCTGAGAGCATTGAATTTTCTTGTAATACCCTTTTCATCACAGAATGTATCAAGGATTTGGTTCTTAAATTTAGTTCCTTGATCACATCATATGATCTTGACCTTGTGATCAGATTGATTCTCAATCTTTAAGCTGAAATTCTTCCGAATCTCAAGAGTCTCATCCTTAGTTCTAAGGAAGAAAACCCAGGTGAATCTTGTAAAGTCATTTGTGATCACTAAACAGTAAGAGGTCCTTCCTAAACTCATTACACTGGTGAGGCCAAAGAGATCCGTATGTAACAAGTGTAGGGGTGTAGTGATGGAGTTCCTTTCCTTAGGCTTGTGAGATACCTTATGTTGCTTCCCTTTCAGGCATGCAACACAATGGTCATCACTTGTAAACTCTTTCTTTGGTATTCCAGTTACCATATCATGCTTAATCAATGTGTTCATGTTCTTAAAGTTTACATGGCACATTCTTTTATGCCATAGGAAAGACTCATCACTATTAGCTTTAGACAGAAAGCATAATACTTCTCCAGAGGGAGATGTTTCTTGCAAGTCCATCTTATACATGTTCCTTTTCCTGGGGGCTCTAAGCAGGATATGCTCATGAGGAATGACCACACCAGGCTTAAGAACAATGCACTCATGCTCAATAAAGAGCATGTTATGACTCTGATCACAAAATTGAGATACACTCAGAAGATTGTATCCAAGCTCCTTGACAAAGTTTACCTTTTCTATGTTGAGCTTACCATTTATGACCTTGCCCCTTCCAGAGTTGTAACCACCTTCATCTCCTCCAAAAGCAACTGGTCCTCCATCAATCCTTTCAAAGTTTTGGGTAGTGACCTATTGCTTGTCATGTGCCTGGAATAGCCACTATCAATGATCCAGACATTTTTGTTTGTCCTCAGCTGTCCCTGCACAAAGAAAATGATTAGTTACATTTGGAAACCCAAGCCTTGCTTGACTTGGGCTCATTTACAAAAGGTAATTCAACAGTAATAGATCCTATGCTTGTACTAAGAGGATCTTGAGCTACTGTTGATGGAGAATTCTCAGTCACTTGGTCTTTCTTAGACTTCCACGCCACCTTTGGAGTCTTGGACTTGACCTTCAAAACATTGGAAGCTTTTGGGACTTCGGAAGTTTTGATGACTGAACCTTTGGAAGATTCTACAGACACTGCAACAGACTTCAGTGCTTCGAAAGAACTCCTTTCTTCTGAGACCAACTTCTCTTCCGAGGGTAATTTTCCACTTCCCTTCTTCTTAGACTTGGAGCTTCGGAAGGAAAAGGTTTTCCTTCCGAAGCTTGAATCTTCTTAAGACCCTTTGAGGACCTTGTTTTTGTCATATGGACAGTACCTTTAGGATTGTATGGACAATCCTTAGCAATGTGAGTGGTGTTGTCACATATGACACAGTTCATCTTCTTCTTCACAAGAGCCTTTTCCTGAGAACAAGACTATCTTTGGTCACATCCCTTCTCCACCTTCATCTTTGAAGATGCTGAGATAGTCCTCTTGGGCTGAGAACTGTGCTTGGAGTTTGATGGTCCAAGCTGTGCAACAGTGGTACACAGCAAATCAATCTTCTTCTTGTTAGTGAGATGAGTTGAACAAGAACTAGAACTCTTAGCAGAAGAGATTTGGTTCATGTCTTCAGTCCCTACCACTTTAAACCATGCAGAGATGAAAACTTGTTTCCGCTTAGAATCAAAAGTAGCCTTGATCTCTTGAGCCTTTCTTGCCTTTCTTTTGCTCTTTCTGATCAAGTTCTTTCTCATGGACTTGGTCATCATAGTCTTCTTTTTCTCCTCAGAAAGGGAGTGACCCTTCTTGGAATTCTCCTCTTTACTCTTCTCAGAGGAATTCTTCACTATCTCTTCTTCATCCTCTTCACTCATAGGATCTATGAGAGGAAGCTCATCTTCACAAGTTCCACCCTAGGAGATCTTACAAACAAGATTGTGTGTGTAGGAGCTATCTCATTGGATCCTACTCCCTTCCTATTTTGATAGCACACTTTGTTGTGCAGGGATGAGGATATCATGTTCTTGAAGGTCTCTTCATCAAGAACACTCTTTTCTGCCTTAGCTTTGCTGATCACAAGCTCAGCCTGACACTCAGTTAACTTATGATATATTTGATTTGAGTCCTAAAATCTGTTTGTTCATGTTTTAGAACTGAAATGGTTTTCTCCAGGTCCTCTATCTTCAGTTTATAATCATTTTCAGACTTTCTAAAATTAGATTTTAAAATGTTTAAGGACTCGGTCAGATCTCATCTCCGGGTTATAGGACCTGTATCTATTAACTTCAGCAATGCATTTAGGAGTACAGAGATGTTCCAATACCTTGGCTTCATCATGATCTGCCATCAATGCTTGGTTAGGAGAAGCATCTTCCACCTGAAAGCTCCATTCAAAGCCTCCTTCTTCAACATCAATAACAGCCTGCTACTTTGACTTCTCATTCTCGAGTGCTTTGTTAGTGTAGTTTGGTCTGGACTATGTTTGGCCACCATTTGCTCTAGGTGCCTTACACTCTCTGGCAAAGTGGCCCATCAAGTTACAGTTGTAACACTTGACTTTGCGTTTGTCCAGGCTAAACTTTCCACTGGTTGCATTGCTTGGGAACTTCCTTCCAGTCCTCTTGGAGAACTTCTTGGCTCTGTGAGTGAGAAGAGTCATCTGCTGGACTATTTCCATGTATTCCAGATCATTTGGATGAATACAGTCCAGTCTTCAAGAGTAAAAAGAGAGTTGCCACAGCTTTCATCAGAAGACAGAAAAGCTTGAGAAGAGCTTGTCTGTTAGAATGGGCTTCCTTGAGTGTAGTTCTCCCTTGGTGTCTCTGGGAAGGTGATGAAAGGAACCTTTGGTGAGTTGTTAGGGTAGCATAAGAGATGATGTTTGGGTTTTATGCTATCCCTTTCAACCACATGTAGGGATGAACCCATTTGATTGTTGGAGTTTCCAGATGAACCTTGTATGTTTATCTCCATCTAGTAGCCATTGAGAATCCCATATAACTCTACCAGAGTAAGAGTTTTGAGATTTTCAGTTCTCTTGATCACCACACAGTAGTGTGTTCATTGTCTTGGAAGTAAGGACATGAACTTCCTTACAATGTCTTTGTTTTCAAGAGAAACTCCTCCATCCACTAGGGTATCTACAATCTCAACATACCTGAAGTACTGCAAATTTATGGTTTCACCTGTTTTGAAGGTGAAGTTTTCAAACTGCTGCTTCAGGAGATCCTTCTTATTCTCCTTGGCTTCAGAGGAACCCTCATACATCAGTTTCAGTGCATCCCATAGCTGCTTGGCTGTTTTGCACTTCTTGAAACCTCTGTACATAGAGTTTGGAAGGGCAGTTTGAAGGGCAATTTGAAGGGCTGTCATTGCTTTTCTATGTATCTGTACTCTCTTCCTATCTTTATCAGAGTAGTTAGCCACATCTTCAGGGATCATACCAGCACCAGTAGCAGAGTGGTGCTAGGTATGAAAGGTCCATTCTCAATAGACTCCCACATTCTTGAATCAAGAGACCTGATGAAACCTTCCATTCTCAAACACCAGGTATCAAACTCATCAAAGGTGATCAGTGGGGACTTGTTCATGGTTCCAGTTTCCATATAAGTCTTGGAAATGGCTATCATTTGAAAAGTGTAGTATTTGTGTGTATGAGGGATCTTAAGATGGTGAGATCTTATATCAAGAGCATGAAATGCTCTGATACCAAATGCAGGATCATTGAAAGGTGTAGAGTTACAACACACAACACAAAGAGGATATTAACTAAACTTAATCAAATAGTAAATTGGATTAACCAAGGTAAGACACTAAGAACACAAGTAATGTAAGAGACAGAACACAAGTATATGGTTTTCAAGAATGCAGTATATTGCTTTCTCTATGTTCTATTACAAGTGTTACAAAGCATATATAAAAGATACAAGAACATGAGATACTTATAATACATCCTACAGCCGGCTATACTTTGAAAGCCAGCTGGATACAATTGACTAGACATTAAACAAAAGCAATTGTAGAGTCAAAAGCCAGATTGCCTTTTGACTTGTGACTATGACATGCCATAGCTCACATCCTTATCTATTACAAAAAGGATAAAGTACATAAAGTAGAAAGTTACAGACTTAAGACCTCAATGTACAGTTACCAAAAGCATGGACCTTTTCACCAACTCATGTAAGTTGGTGACCTTATAGAGGTGCAGTGGAAAGGTATCCAGCTTTATGGAAAAGTACATGAGATAAAGCATGTATTAGAAGTCTTCGGAAGAAATCTGTCTTCATGAGTTGAAGCTTCGAAAGACTTTGTCTCGGAGGCTTCGGAAGACTTCATATTTGGATGTTTAGGTTACATCAGCCTCTTCATTAATCTCTACAATGCACTTGTGCAGCATGCAGGAAAGACATTGGATGTTTAGGTTACATCAGCCTCTTCATTAATCTCTACAATGTCTTTTGTTGACTTTGATTGTATTGATAATATAGACTATCTGGTACATCTCCAACAATACTCCCCCTTAGTTTATTATTATCAACGTCTTCAAACAAAATCAGCCCCAAGAAGTAAACCATAGAAAGATCTTGTAAGGCCCCGTTCTCGGGATGCTCACAACTGGTCATTCATCGCACATAAAACATATGAAATACATTAACTTAATTAAGAGATCACAACAGAATGAATTTAAACCATCATATTATTTCATACAAATAATCGCTTTTGCAAAATAATACAACATTCATTACAAATTATCGTTACTTCGCATTATAATGCAAAAACATTATCGCAACATAAAGTAGATGCCATCCATAACGAGCCAAGTAGCCGCCTGTGCCATCCTTAGCAACCATTACTTGACCCAATGTGGCTTACAAACTTGTCTGCTGATGATGTATACACATTATACAAGTGGCCACTGTTTTGTGACACGCAAGATATTGTACAAGCCCTCCATTTCCAAAATGTGATACGACTCTGCTTTGCGTTTGAGATACACGCAGGAGTCACAAGAGAGGAGAAGTACAAGAAGTACGAAGAGGTTATGAAGAAGGTAAGACAATAGATGAATCTAGGTCCAAGAGGGAGTTTGTTGATACATGTGTCCCTAGTTCCTGATCTTAATGTAATATCTTTGTATTGTCTTACACTATGCAATTGTAATTGTACGGGTACTTAATGAAATACAATATGTGGTTGTGCTTAATGTTGAATATTTCATTTATTGGTATGTAATAACGCTTATTGACTTAACTATATAGGTTGTGGTTGTTTGAGTAATATCTAAATCAATTAATGACTATGAACATATTCAAACTTAATCATGTGAAGTTTCATGTGATTGGCCCATGCAAAGGACCATACGCATGAATAACTTCATGCTAATGAATCAATCGTACGAATGAACAAGGAGACTGGATCAGTCGCATGATTGAAACATGAGATTGACTCAGTCGCACGACTGAAAACTCAGTCGTGCGAATGGATCAACCGCATAACTCAATCGCACGACTGAACCATGCAAATGGTCAAGTCGCACAATTAAGAAACCTTAACCTATAAATACCACTTAATCCGTGGAAAAATTTAATCATCCAATTCACTTCACTTCGACTCCAGACGTACCCTAGCCGTCCAGAAGCCTCTAAGTTCGTACTCCAGTTCATAGAACGTTGTAGATCGATTCCTAATCGATTATTGATGTTAGATTCAATACGTTATTGTTTCTACGTGCATTCTCACTGATTGGATCGCCAATCAAATAGGATTTGGCACTATTTGGATTAATCTAACACGTTAATCAATTGGTGGTTCATTCAAATGCCAGATCCTAACAAGTGGTACCAGAGCTTTGTCTCTTGCTTACGTGTTGATTCAATAGTTTTGACACAAAAAATTGTGTTTTTACATCAAAAATGCAATCTTTTTGTGTTTAACGGAGTCTTAGACGTTTCATAATTGAAAAGTTGAGTTTTTCCGGCATACGGCAATTAGGGTTTGATAAAATTTGAGTTTTTACGGACAAATCAAGTTAAATCTACGAATTATCAAACTTCAGCAAGTTCAGTCGCACAATTAGACCAATCGCACGACTGAGTTCATTCGCACTCTCCAACCGCACGATTGGACTCATTCGTACCTTCAATCATACGACTGAGAACTTCATTCGGACTGTTCAATAGCATTTGTTCATTCGGGCGACTGGCTCATCCACATTTGTTCGGTCGCACAATTTAACCATCTGCATTATTCAATCGCACGAATAAGTTCAATCGTATACCTCCATTCGCATACATTAGCAGTTTGTTAAACAGTAAAGTTAAACCTAATAGAGGACCAGTTTTAAGCATACACAACAAGTAGAGACACATGTATTCAGAATCTACTGCTGTTGGAGAACGAAGTGGGGATTCACAATAAACCCCCAAAACTTATTACATTAGACGACTACCCACATTGGAAGCAAGTTTCGAAATCTACTTAAATGGAGTAGATAGAAATTTGTGGGAGGCCATGGAGTCGGGTTATAGCATGCCAGTGGGAGCTGACGGAGTCAAACTTACTCTAAGTGGCATCTCGGATGCTCAGAAGGTAAAACACAATGCTGAAAGAAAGTCTATGCTTTGCTTACTCAGTCTATTCCGAAGGATATTTTCCATCAGCATTCGGAGAATACTCAAGCAAAGAAACTTTGGGATGCGTTGGAAAAGAGGTATGACAGAAATGCCTCTCTAAAGGCCATCAAGGCAAAAGCCTTGAAGAAGGAGTTTGACAACTTCTCCTCTATAAAAGAAAGCCTTGATGATGTGATCGATAGATTCTACCACCTGATGAGTGAGATGCACAATCATGGAGTGGTTACATCAATGGAGGATAAGGTATCCAACTTTGGTCATGGATTGGCTTCGTTTGTCTCTAATCTCAGACAGAATGAAATGCTCTCGAAGTTAGATATAAATGACTTCATTCTGAAACTGAGAGAAAAGGAGCTCAGGATGAAGTATCGAGCCCAAAAGGCCAACTACGATCAGAATCTTGTACTCTACAATGCTCCTCCTTCGGTCAAGACATCTAGAGCGCCCCTGCAAACCGCCTTCATCTCAAGCGCAGCAGTTCTAGCACAACCCTCAACTTCAGGATCCAAAACGTCAGGGTCGTGTAGCACCCAATATATGATATCTGAAGCTAATGCAGCAAAGCTCAAAACCGACAACTTTGGGAATGTGACTGTGGAGGTGGCCAGAGAACATATGGACCTCTTAGCTGTGGTGGTTCAATCCTACGACGGATTAGTTGCTGGAAAGATAGGAAACTGCCACCTGGTAGATGAAGATTATGAGCAAGTGGATGAGATGGAGTTGGAACGTATGAACATATGTGGGCTCTGGCAAGTGCTGTTCGACGAGCTAAAAAGTTTGTCAAAAAGACCGAACAGAACTTGGTTGCAAGAAAAGACACAACCTTTGGGTTCGATAAGTCAAAGGTTACATGTTTCAACTGCGGTGAGAAGGGACACTTCAAGAGGGAGTGTGTAAAACCAAAGAAGACGGGTAATGGCAATCCCTTCTCGTCATTTAATCGTCAGGACAAGGCCACATCTAGTAGCTCTATCTCATCCAGTAAGGACCCAAAAGCCTTAACTGCTAATGAGGATGAAGGACAGGACTGGAGCTTTCGGTTCATGTCACCAGGAGAGTCTAATATAGCTAGTATGGAGGATATTGATGACGATTCTGCGAGTGACGGAGATATAGTAGTAGAACTCGCGATGTCAAATTATGAAGACACTTGAAATATGGTCAACCACGTGCCTGAAGAAGAAAAATTTGCATCATCATCTCAATCACCAGAACCAGAGATAACCGAGTCTGCACTCATGGCTGATTCCTCTTCAACATCTCAGGTAAGTACTACTGACCAACTGTTTAATAATCATGCTTGCTTAGAATGTAATAAATTCAAAGAAAGTATCGATTCAAAATTTGCTAGGCTATTAGATCATAATGATAGCTTAGTAAAGGATCTGGAACTGTGCACAGAGGCAAATAGAGTGTTAAAACATAACGAGCACAGTTACAAGGATAAGATAGACCTATTGAATAAACAGCTTAGGGAAACTGAGGTAGTTGCTTTTAACCAAGCCAATGACATTAGGTACTATCTAAACTCTTTAGATGACACTAAGAAGCAAAAAGCTGTTTTGGAAGTAGAAGTCAACTCATTAAAACAAAAACTTCATAGTTGGACAAGCTCATCACACATTGTCCAACACTTAGTGAGAGAGAGAAATAATGGGGAGGGACTGGGATACAAAGTTGTTCCACCACCACATGAGACCTTGATGAACACCAAAAGTAAACCAATTAACAATAACCCCATCAAGGATCACGTGGTGTATACTCCTCTTGTTAATGATCCAGATTCCATAAGTAAATCAAGTGAATCCGACTCTAAACAAAAGGAGGCCACTTCAAAGGCAATAGGAAAGATGCCTTGTGTTAACCTGGAAAAAGAGTTTGAAAAGGTAGTTTAAAGTCAGGGTCAAACAAAGTCAAACAAGAAACTAATAGGACTAGAAAACCTAATCAATCATGTGCATCATGTCACAGTCCAGGTAAACAAGAGATCAAAGTTGTAAAATCAGGTAAAGCAATAAGTTTATAAAACCTTACCATACAGCTAACAAAGAAGTGTCTCAATCTAAACATAATACGGTTGATCGTGTGACATCTACTTCTCCACCAAAACATATAAGTCACAAAGTTGAAAGCAGATCCTGCTATAATTATGGAGAGTATGGTCACATAGCGTCTCATTGTCCTTATTACCAGACACCGAGGAGAAAAGTTGAGCTTTCTGCATCTACATCTAGATCCTTTAAGAGGAACTCAGTGACGCCTCCAAAAAGCGATAGTGAACCCAAAGTTCAACCCATTAGCCAGTCATCTGTTTATCATAAATAGGCCTTACACAAATCTGGATTATGGAAATAAAAACCTCCTCAGTGCCTGAAAATGAGAACAAACAGAATTCTGATCAACCCTTAACCTCAAAGGGTTAGTGGGTTGAGTTTATGATATGTGATGCCTCAGGGAAACCCAAGCCAGTTAAGGCTTGGGTTGCTAACATGAACTAATGTTTTCATTGAATGTGCAGGGTGTTTGCTATAGTGCGGAGACTAACACGTGGATTGTAGATAGCGGAGCATCCAGGCACATGACAGGGAACAGAGCTCTTTTATCAAATTTCAAACAAATTAAAGGAGGGCATGTTTCAAATGGATCTGTTTGGTCCAGTCAGTACAAGAAGCATCGCTGGCGACTTGTATTGCTATGTAGTTACCGATGACTACTCAAGGTTCTCTTGGGTAATGTTTCTAAAATCCAAATGAGAAACATTGAATCCTTCAAGGAATTGGTAACTACACTGGAATCCCTATACAAGCATAAGGTACGACAAGTGCGCTCAGACAACGGAACCGAGTTTAAGAATCAAAGGATGGAGGCCTATTGCAAGGAAAAGGGAATTGTGCATGAATTTACCTCGGCTTATACCCCTCAGGTGAACAGTGTTGCTGAACGGAAGAACCGCAGCTAGATAGAGACGGCACCGACTATGCTGGCAGACTCGAAACTGCCTATCCAACTTTGGAATGAAGCAATGGCAAATGCATGTTATACCCTTAATCAAGTTTTGGTAGTAAAATGGCATGGAAAGACATGCTATGAGTTATTACAGCGACGTAAACCTAACTTGGAATATCTCAAGCCGTTTGGCGCTCCGTGCACCCTGCTGAAGAAGAATCAGGAGGGAAAATTCAGTGAGAAGATTGATGAAGGTATCTTTCTAGGATACAACATACCGAACAAGAGAGTTTACAACAACTCAACAGGCCAAGTAGAGGTGTGATGTAATGTTGATGTTTAGAGATATATCACACCGTCTGCTGGAAAAGGGCCTGCCTACTTCTTCGACTATGATGGATTCTTCAAGACCTTCAACATACCTCTTTCCTCTTCAGAAGACGAGTTGGCAAACAAGATGATGTACGATGTCCTAAACACACCATCTCAAGATTCAACAAGTCATGATACTACCAACTCAGGGGGAGCAGTTGATGTGAGTTATTCTTCCTCTGATGAAGAAAATGAAGAAAATGATCAGATCAACCAAGATGTACAGGTTCCGACTACCACAAGTTCACAAGAATCGGCTAGTGATACTTCTGACCCATCAGAACCTTAGACTCTGACTACCTCAGATCCAGAACCAAATGTTCATAATCTTGACTCTGAGGTGGTTGTTCCAACAACTCCTGGATCACGTCTAAACGTCTATCATCCATTGGATAATATTATAGGAGATGTGAGATCAGGGGTTCAGAATAGAAATCAGCTATACTCAGCTGATTATGCCTCCGTGATGGAAAAAAGGATACCTTCATGACGGTGCATAATGTTGCTTTGTGTCTCAGTTTGAACCAAAGTATGTTTGTGAAGCACTAAATGATGAGGCTTGGGTTAGTGCCATGCAAGAAGAACTTCTTCAGTTTAAGAAGTTAGGTGTATGGACACTAGTTGATAGACCTAAAGGTGCTAAAGTCATTGGCAACAAATGGGTCTTGAAATGCAAGAAATATGATCAGGGTGTGATCATCAGAAACAAGGCTCGGCTTGTTGTTCAAGGTTTTCGACAAGTTGAAGGTATCGACTACAATGAAGTATTTGCACCAGTGGCAAGGATGGAAGCCATCTGCATCTTCCATGCCCATGCATCTTATATGAAAATCAAAGTTTATCAGCTAGATTTTAAGAGTGCATTCCTTCATGGTGAGATCAGAGAAATAGTGTATGTCAGTCAACCCGAGGGATTTGAGGATCCATATCATCGGGATAGAGTTTACAAACTCGACAAGGCTCTTTACGGGCTTCATCAAGCTCCACGGGCTTGGTATGAGAAACTCTTGACTCATCTTGTGAAACACGGATTTCCCAGGGGAGTCATTGACTGCACACTGTTTATCAAAGAAAAAGATAGTGACTTACTGCTAGTACAGATCTATATAGATGACATAATCTTCGGTTCAAAGAACGAAGAATTATGCAAAGAATTCGAAGCAGTAATGAAGGCAGAGTTTGAGATGAGTGTCATGGGGGAGATGAAGTTCTTTCTCGGGTTACAGGTGGATGAGACACCAAATGGAATCTTTCTACATCAGACCAAGTATGTAGGAGATATTCTCAGTCGGTTTGACATGGAGAATGCTTCCACAGCTGGCACTCCACTGGCTACAAACCATGATATAGCACCCGATGAGAACGGTGATCTGGTAGATGCCACTATGTACCGAGGGATGATTGGATCTCTCATGTATCTCACTGCCTCAAGACCTGATATCATGTATGCTACATGTTTATGCTCACGATATCAGGCAAAGCCTAAGGTGAACCATCTAATTGGGGTCAAAAGGATATTTCGTTATCTGAAGGGCACACCCACACTTGGGTTGTGGTATCCTCATGATGATGACTTTGAACTTACAATGTATAGTGACTCGGATTACGGCAGCTGCAAGATGAACTACAAGTCTGCATCAGTAGGGTGTCAGTTCTTTGGGAGAAGATTAGTAACCTGGTAGTGTAAGAAGCAGACCTCGATTGCATTGTCAACCTGTGAAGCCGAATACGTTACTGTTGCAAGCTGCTATTCCCAAATCATATGGATTCAACAGCAAATGCAGGACTATGGTTTGTATTTCACTTCCACTCCTATCTTTGTTGATAAGTCTGCTGCGATTGTAGTCACTAAAAACCGGTCCAACATCCTAAGACCAAACACATCGGAATCAAATATCACTTCATACGTTATTGCTTTGAAAAGAATTTAATCGATGTGATAAAAATAAACATGATTTTCAACGCGCTGACCTCTATACAAAGGCTTTTGACAAACCACGTTTTCTATATCTATTAGAGGTAAATGGCATTAAAAAGAAAAGTGAGGTCATTCCTGAAGATGACCATGTGTAGTCCGATGCGTCGTGTCTAGGTTCTTTTAATTTTTTAGTTTTTAATTCTCTTTTAGTTTATTCTCTTGTTTTTTTAATTTTAATTCGTTTAATTACAATTAGGTTCTTTCCTTGCCCATTAAAACCCTAAAACGCAAATCCATAGTGGTTTTATAATTTTAGGGCACACCCACACTTGGGTTGTGGTATCCTCATGATGATGACTTTGAACTTACAACGTATAGTGACTCGGCTTACGGCAGCTGCAAGATGAACTACAAGTCTACATCAGCAGGGTGTCAGTTCTTTAGGAGAAGATTAGTAACCTGGTAGTGTAAGAAGCAGACCTCGGTTGCATTGTCAACCTGTGAAGCCGAATACATTGCTGCTGCAAGCTGCTATTCCCAAATCATATGGATTCAATAGCAAATGCGGGACTATGGTTTGTATTTCACTTCCACTCCTATCTTTGTTGATAACTCTGCTGTGATTGCAGTCACTAAAAACCGGTCCAACATCCTAAGACCAAACATATCGGAATCAAATATCACTTCATACGTGATTGCTTTGAAAAGAATTTAATCGATGTGATAAAAATAAACATGATTTTCAACGCGCTGACCTCTATACAAAGGATTTTGACAAACCACGTTTTCTATATCTGTTAGAGGTAAATGGCGTTAAAAAGAAAAGTGTGGTCATTCCTGAAGATGACCATGTGTAGTTCGATACATCGTGTCTCGGTTCTTTTAATTTTTTAATTTTAATTCTCTTTTGGTTTATTCTCTTGTTTTTTTAATTTTAATTCGTTTAATTACAACTAGGTTCTTTCCTTGCCCATTAAAACCCTAAAACGCAAATCCATAGTGGTTTTATAATTTTAGGGGAAGAATAGGTCTAGGAAAAAAACGAGGGAAAAGGAGAGGCAAGCTGAAAATAAATAAGATAATATGTGTGATACGGATTCAATGTTTGGAATATGATAGTACACAAGTACAAACCATTTGGGACTTTAAAATTCAAAATTGAAAAAGATGCCAAGTTCAAGTATAAGTCTGTGTAGTCTGAGCAATATAGAAGGAAATATGATAGATAAGCTAGCTACTACTAAGGTAACACAAAGAAAGTAGACCTAGAGGTTGCTAGACCACAGATGATATGTTGGTAGATTCAACACAATAGATGACTAGACCTTTTTGGTGATCTCAAGATTAAACAAAAATGGTTGACTAGCTGTGGGTAACGCCTTATCCCTGGTTAACACAATCAACAAGATTCCAATAAGTGGTGACGAGCAAAATAAACGCCACAAAAGTGTGCGTAAGACCAAAGCATGAGCAAAAGCACATGAAAAATGCAAATACAATCAAATTGATAACCTATGGTGTCAGTGAGATCTGTGAAAAAAATTGCTCATACAAGGAGATATGTTATGTGCCTCTCTGCTGTGCGGTGGCACTGACCTGAGGATAAGCACAACCTATATATTCTAGAACTCATTGTTGTTTGCCACCTCTCTACTGTGCGATGGCACTGACCTGAGGATTGGCTTCTCTTTGAAAGTTCTAAGAATAGTCTTTTCTTGAACACTACCCTAAGACCGCTAAAAAATCTCCTGAGGAATGTTGATTACCATATAAGTGTGGGATCCACAAATGCTTGTTGAAATAAACAAACCTTAAATCGATCACCCAACTGAGTTGAAAGTCTGTGTATGGATTTAAGAGGATAAGTATACTGACAATCACTGTGGCTATAATTCTTGAAAGTTCAAATCAGGGTGGGGACCTAATAGTACTAGTATGATTTCCTAAATTTGCTAAATGGCTTTAGATGGAAAACACAAATAGAGCATCAAAGGTTTTAGGTAACTCGTCTCAAATGATTTGAATATCCTGTATGATTCCAGCTTGAATTGGTCCATGTATGATTTAAAAGATTAAGGCTGCCCTCTTAAAATAATTATTCCCTAGAGTTACATCTTAGGAATTAACACTCACAAAACCCAAAAACATATCTTAGTGTAATTCTCAGTGTTAATTTTTTTATATAAGTACAAATGGCTTATCAGAATGAGTCATTCGTCCGAATGGGAGTGTGCGACTGAGTCAGCCGACCGACTGAGCTTCAGTCGGCCGACTCAAGGTGATCGACTGAGCCAATCGCCCGACTGAGTTTCTTTCGCCCGAATGAACTGAGAGAATGAGTCCAGTCGGCCGATTGAACTCAGATTCAGTATATAAAGGGCCACAGTCGATCGCATTCTTCTCACCACTCCCAATCGCCCTTAAATCGCACATCATACCGTTACTCTGCCCAAATTTCTTTAGACCTCAATTACACTTCCTTCTTGATATTCTGACGTGTGTTTTCATTTATACATGTATAATTTGATGAAATCTCACCGAAATCAGAAGAAATGGTGCCCTAATTAGTGATTCGCGATTGAAACAAGAACCGAACCACTCAATGGACTAATAACCTACTGAAACCATGTAAAATGTTAAAAATAATATTATTAGGTTATTAGTTAAGTGATTGCGAGTCTAAAGAACCTTTACACAACGTTTAAATTTCATGAATTGGTCAAGATTCGAACCTAACTCGACCAAACAGTAGGTCATGCGACTGGTCAGATGGATGAACTCTAATCGCACGATTGAGCTGGCCGAATAGCAATAAATGAGCTCAGTAAGTCAACTGAACCAATTTCAGGCTCACCCAACCGATTGAACTATGTTGCAAGTTCATTCACCCGAATGAGTCCAGTCGAATGATAGAATAGCCGACTGAAAACAGTCGCATGATTCATTCGCATGAATGAATCAGAATGAATCCTATCAAGTTACTTAGAACTAGTATGTGTTATATGAGTATCTAATGTTTATGTATCTTGTGTTATAGATTGATGGCAGAGAGATGGTCTATTAATCCCAAGCACAACATCTGTGCTCATTTAGACCACACAACTCGGAATGGTGCCGAGTTTACCGAGCTCATCGCTTTTCTCGAGCGATCGAGGATACACAAAGCCATCTCTACCCCATGCACTCCCTATAGGTCTATACACCAGACCTTCTGGGAGAATGCATCTGTGGATAGATCACACAAGCCATACAGCATTAGGAGCTCCATCTTTGGTATGGACATAGAGATTACAACTGAAGACATTCAGCGTGTACTTGGGTTGGGAGATGATGCTGGATACCCCACCAAGCTACACCCGCTGACAGTGAGAGGTTGCTTTCTGAGGATTAAGTACGCTGGGGACATCAACTCAGGTGTGCTTAACAAGAGCAACCTATGTTCCCAGTACAAGTACTTGGCACATGTCATACTGAAGTGCATTGATTCCAGAAGGGGTGGGTTTGATGATCTTTCAGACCAGATCCAGATTGCCTATGTGGCATTGGTGCTGAACTACCCCTCCAACTTCTCGAGCATGATCTTTTCTTACCTTGTGGAGAATCTAGAGGCAAAGGGAAAGGAGGGATTTTGTATGTACCCCAGATTCTTGCAGCTGATTTTCGATGAGAAGCTGTCATCACTTCCAAAGGAGCGCCACAATGTTGTGGCTCTAGAGATTATGGACGATACGACCTTGGGTCGTATGAGAGTCTCCCGGGCTAAGCAGGTAAAGCCCCAGGTGAAGGGACTGATAGGCCATCTGTCCAATGAGAGTTATGTGGCGCTAGGCAGATGTAAGTGGCGTCACACAGACAGCGACTCCGATGATGAGCAGCTACGGCTCCTAGAGCATGACTCTGATGATGATGATAGCGGGGATGCAAGAGATACATTGCCCACTCGACCAAGTGGCCCCACTACTGATAGTGCATCTCCTGTATCTACCCCCACTGGAGATATTGCAGAATCCGCTGGCTTCCACCGAGAATTTATACCTGGTGAGGAGGAAGAGGAGTCAGATGAGGAGCCACTAACCCGGACTGTGGGAGTAAACTTGTTCCCACAGACCAGGGGCTCCGGGCGGTTGGTGGACGCCACGACAGATTGGGAGAGACTATTGTTGATCTTACATATACTCCTGATCTGCCAGGCCGTGTTCTAGGGGGAGCATCCTCCTCGACTGGATCGAGGAAAAAGAGGATGGCTCAGCCCCACGGCTTGAAAAAGAAGAAGCGTAGAATCACCTTCATCACCACCACAGCAAACACCACAGCCACCACCACAGCCACCACCTCAGCCGCCATCCCTACCACCATTCCCCCTCATACCACTACCACCCTTCCATCCACCACCACATCATTCACATCTACACCACCACCACCACATCATCTATACCACCTCCAATCTTCACTACAGCCACCACCACAGCCACCACCTCAGCCACCATCCCTACCACCATTCCCCCTCATACCACTTCCACCCTTCCATCCACCACCACATCATTCACACCTACACCACCACTACGATCATCTATACCACCTCCAATCTTCACCACAGTCACCACCACCACTAGCCATCCTGCAACACCATCTTCTTTCTCTCCATATCCATCTGGATCGCCTCTGCCTCCCAATGGGGTAGAGGAACAGCTCTCAACACTTAATCGAATGGTTCTGAGACTGTTAGCTACAGATGAGGTGAAGACCAATCAGATAAGACAATTGGTAGACCTGACCACTGTCCAATCTCACCAGCTCTCTCATCAGGCTCGATTGATAGATGAGCAGGTGCATCGGATGTCTCAGCTCCAAGTGCAACATGCCAAAAGGATTAAGGAGCTCGAGGCTGCAAACAAATCTCTGTAGTTAAAGCTCAAAGGGTCCAAAGAAGAGCCCTTAAAGATAGGAGAAGGTGATGGAGATGATGATGCCGATGATGATAGTGATAATGATGATGATGGTGATGATCATTATGGTCATACTGATGTTAGTGATGATGATGATGAAGACTCTTCAGCTGCAGGTGCCATATCAGCAAGCGAAAGGAGGACCAATCGTACTCAAGATCCGAGTGCCTCCTCATCCAACCCAGCCGTAGAAGAGCCGATGATCCAGGACAAGAATAATGCTTAGTGTTTTATTGTTATTTAAAATCTCTTGTATTCGGATTATGTATGAAATTAACGAACTACATGTTTATATGTAACGTAAATAGTTATGTTTTCGATTATTATGGTTATGTCTTGATTGTTAACTAATGATTGATATTTTGAATGTTTAAATCAAGCAGATCCAAATTATCAAAGGGATGAACACGATATTGCTCCCCTTCAACAGATCAAGGCTCAACTAACCATGATTCTTGATCTGCAAGGGATTGTCAGAAGATCAGTGTTACACCACTGAAGAAGGGGAAATAATTCATGATCTTAGTGATGAGCAACTGGCAGAAATGTTCAAGCTAAATCCTGATGAGATTCTAAAAGACGCTCCAACTGTTGAAGGAGACAGTGATGACGACCTGAAATACATCGATGAGATAGAGATCAAGGATGTCACGGCAGCTCACTATCCAGAGTATGCTAACAAAGAGGGAAATGTGGTCCCCAATTTGGGTGATTCCCTAGTCAGTGATACATTTGATATACTGGATCAGATGGAGGAAGAGACTAAGAAGGTTGAAGAACAATCCCAAGCCTCAAACGCCGATGTTGATATCAGAAAGGTTGAATAGGCTGCATGTTTTGAGGAGATCCGCGCACAACGCTCTGCTCCTAAACCAAATGTCTACACCAAGCTCTACAAAGTAAAGAAACATCAAAAGGTGTCAGGCGAGATTATCGCATGGGCTATTTTGATGATCTTAATGTATACGCGATAAAGCGAGAGATGGGTATCGAGTACTTTACATTCCTGCATGATCTAAAGTCTCTACCTGGTTTTGAGCTCAACCAGCTGGCTAAACTGAAGTTACTATATGCTGACCCAAGGAAGATGTCTGGCTGATTTGAGGCTGCCCTAAAGAAAGAGTACCACACCAGGTGGGTCAACTTCAAACCAACAACCTACGAGGTATATCAGAAGTTCTGAAGTTGATCCCATAACTGGAAAGCCTAAGATAGTGCTCAAGTGGAGTCCCCCAAGAACAATGTCAAGAATCCCTCTCAGGGAAATGCCACAGGACTACACTCCACACTTTAAATGGTGGTACTATGATTGGAGAATAGGGGGGCGGTCATAGTTTTGAACAAAGAGGGAAAAATGGATACTATGAGGGTATTTGACCCAATATGGCTTACAAACTTGTCTGCTGATGATGTATACACATTATACAAGTGGCCACTGTTCTATGACACACAAGATATTGTAGAAGCCCTCCAATTCCAAAATGTGATACGACTCTGCTTTGTGTTTGAGATACACGCAGGAGTCACAAGAGAGGAGAAGTACAAGAAGTACGAAGAGGTTATGAAGAAGGTAAGACAATAGATGAATCTAGGTCCAAGGGGGAGTTTGTTGATATATGTGTCCCTAGTTTCTGATCTTAATGTAATATCTTTGTATTGTCTTACACTTATGCAATTGTAATTGTACGGGTACTTAATGAAATACAATATGTGGTTGTGCTTAATGTTGAATATTTCATTTATTGGTATGTAATAACGCTTATTGACTTAAATATATAGGTTGTGGTTGTTTGAGTAATATCTAAATCAATTAATGACTATGAAACATATTCAAACTTAATCATGTGAAGCTTTCATGTGATTGACCCATGCAAATGAACCATAGGCATGAATAACTTCATGTTAATGAATCAATCGTACGAATGAACAAGGAGACTGGATCAGTCGCATGATTGAAACATGAGATTGACTAAGTCGCATGACTGAAAACTCAGTCGCGCAAATGGATAACCGCATAACTCAATCGCACGACTGAACCATGCAAATGGTCCAGTCGCACGATTAAGAAACCTTAACCTATAAATACCACTTAACTCGTGGAAAAACATAATCATCCAATTCACTTCGACTCCAGACGTACCCTAGCCGTCCAGAAGCCTCTAAGTTCGTACTCCAAGTTCATAGAACGCTGTAGATCGATTCCTAATCGATTATTGACGTTAGATTCAATACGTTATTGTTTCTACGTGCGTTCTCACTGATTGGATCGCCAATAAAATAGGATTCAGCACTATTTGGTTTAATCTAACACGTTAATCAATTGGTGGTTCGTTCAAATACCAGATCCTAACAAAATGTCTTTCATGTCTTACATATATGTAACAGAATGGGTATGAATGAAATACAATGTCTGGTTTATGCTTATAATGTTTAATATTTCATTGATTATTGTGTGTTAATGCATATTGAACTAACTATATAGGTTGTGGTTGTTTACATAGTTCTTAGTCAATAATGATTGAGAAATGTGTTTAAACTTAATCATGTGAAGTTCTCATGCGAATGGACCATGCTAATGGACCATACGCATGAATACTTCATGCTAATGAACCAGTCACAAGATTGAACCAGGAGACTGGATCAGTCGCACGACTGTAACATGAGATTGACTCAGTCGCATGACTAAATCTTCAGTCGTGTGGATGGATCAACAGCTTGCTTCAATCACACCACTGAACCATGCGGATGGCTCAGTCGCACGAATGGATGACCCTAACCTATAAATACCACTTAATTCATGGAAAAGCATAATAATTCGAATAACTATGCACTAAATCGTACCCTAGTCGTCCATAGACCCTAGAACGCCTGTTCCAAGTTCATAGATCGCAGTAAATCATCCTACTATCATTCTTAATGTTTAGTTTCATTCTTGGATTGATTTTACTCGCGTTCTCACCGATTGGATCGCCACTCAAATAGGATTCTGCACTATTTGGTTTGGTACACAAATTAATCAGTTATTATTCCATACCGAAATCGGTCCTAACAAGTGGTATCAGAGCTTTGGATCTTGATTTGTGTGTGATTCAATCGATTTTGATATGAAAATCGCGTTTTTCACTCAAAAACGTAATCTTTTTGTGTCAAACAGTGTTTTCAACATCTCCGGGTCAGAAAGTTAACATTTTTCCAGCATACGACAATTAGGGTTAGTCAAAAATTCGTGTTTTTGTATCAAAGTACCTAAAACCATCGAATTTTCAAAAACTAGCAGCTCCAGTCGCCCGATTGACTCAATTGCAAGACTGAACCCATTCGCACCACTCATACGCATGATTGGCTCATTCGTCCATCCATTCGTACGACTGAAGATCTTTGTTCGCATTGTTCAGCCGCACCTGTCTAGTCGCTCGATTGAACCTTCTGCATTAGTTTAGTCGTACGATTGAACCATCCGTATTGGTCAATCGCATGAATAGCCCAATCGCACTCTTTCATTCACACAAGTACAACAGTTTGCTCTAAAGTCTAAAGTAAATAGCAATGGAAGATCAGTATTTAGCATTCACCGCAGGTAGAGATTCACGGATCTAGAATCTATTGCTTCTGGAAAATGAAGTGGGTAATCACAATAAGCCCCTTAAGCTCATAACGTTAGATGACTACCCATAATGGAAGCAAAGGTTCGAGATCTACCTAAATGGTGTAGACCCAAATCTGTGGGAATCAATAGAGACAGGGTATAGCATGCCGGTCGGTGCAGATGGAGTTAAACTTACCTTAGGAGGGATGACTGATGGAGAAATGTTAAGTACAATGCAGAGGAGAAGGTGTACTCTCTGTTAACTGAGTCCATTCCTAAGGATATATTCCATCGGTTCTCTAAGAACAACAAAGCAAAGAAGATATGGGATGCTCTGGAAAAACAGTATGATGGGAATGCCTCATTAAAAGCTCTAAAGGCTAAAGCGTTGAAAAGGAGTTTGATAACTTCTTGTCGATGGGAAAGGAAAGCTTGGATGACGTTATCGACCGTTTCTACCACTTGATGAGTGAGCTGCACACTCATGGAGTTGTTACATCCATGGAAGACAAGGTATCGAATTTTGCAGATGGATTGCCAGAAAAGTGGGTCTCCTTTGTGTCAAACCTCAGGCAGAATGATATGCTAGCGAAGTTGGATATCAACGATTTCATTCTGAAGCTGAGAGAGGAAGAGTTGAGGATGAAGTACAGGTCTCAAAAGGCATAATATGATCAGAACCCATCACTTTACAACTCCACTCCTCAAGCAAAAACGTCTAGAGCACCACTTCAAACGGCGTTCGTATCTAGTTCAGCCACTCCATCTCAAGCTACTACTTCAGGATCTGACACGTCAGGGTCATCGTGCACCCAACACACAGCACCTGAAGCCAACGCTACCAGACTGAAGACCGAGAATCTTGTAATGTGACTATAGAGGTAGGAAACGAGCATATGGATCTCCTAGCAGCTGCCCTTCATTCCTATGATGGTCTAGTCGCGGGTAAGATTGGAAACTGCCATCTGGCAGATGAAGACTATGAACAAGTAGATAAGACTGAGCTAGAGAGGATGGATATCATGTGGGCATTGATGAGTGATGTCCGGAGAGCTAAGAAGTTTGTTAAAAAGATCAGATAGAACTTATTTGCCACAAGGATACAACCTTTGGTTTTGACAAAACCAAAGTGACCTGTTTTAGCTGTGGAGAGAAGGGGCATTTCAAGCGTGAGTGTGTGAAGCCCAGGAAGACAGGAAATGGTAATCCATTCTCATCCTTTAATCATCAAGATAAACCCACAAGTAGTCCTGCATCATCAAGCAAGGATCCTAAAGCCTTGACGGCTCACGATGACGAAGGGCAAGATTGGAGCTTTTGGTTTGTTTCTCCGGGAGAATCCAATACTGCATGCGTTGAGGATGTGGATAACGATTCTACAAGCGAAGGAGATATAGCAGTTGAACTCGCGATGTCAAATAATGAAGAAACTACAAATGTGGTAAATCATCTAAATGATGAAGGCCAAAGTTCAACATGTTCAGAATTACCTGCACCAGAAAAGTCAGACTCTACGATGACGGCTGATTCAACAGAACCTTCTCAGGTAAGTTTCACTAATAAACTTTTCAATAATCATGCTTGTTCTGATTATAATAAATTTAGGGAAAGCATAGATTTGAATTTTTCTAGGTTATTAGATCATACTGATAGCGTAGTAAAGGACTTGCAACAGTGCACTGAAGCAAATCGTATATTAAAATTAAATGAGCACAGTTACAAAGAGAAAATAGAATTGTTAAATAAACAACTTTGGGAAATTGAAGTTGTGGCTTTTAACCAAGCTAATGACATTAAGTTCTATCTAAACTCCCTAGAAGAAGCTAAGAAACAAGAAGCAGTTTTGAAAGTCAAAGTAAATTCATTAAAACAAAAACTGCACAGTTGGACTAGTTCTTCTCATATAGTTGAGCACTTAGTGAGAGAACGTAACAACGGGGAGGGTTTGGGTTACAGAGTGGTACCCCCACCACATGAGACCTTGTTGAATTCTAAAAGCAAACCAATTAATAACAACCCAGTCAAGGATCATGTGGTGTCCACTCCTCTTGTAAGTGATCTAGATTCCATAAGTAATCCCATTGAATCTGTCACTAAACAAAAGGAGACCACTTTAAAGGAAAAAGGTAAAATGCCTATTGTTAATCTGGATGAACAAATTAGAAGGTTAAGGTAAATTCTAGTTCAAATACGTCTACTTCAGAACCCAAAAAGATTAAACAAGTTAACCGAACACGTGCATCATGTCTAAGTCCAGATAAACAAAAGAGTAAAGATGTTAAGAAGGTTCAAACAAATAATTTGTTAAACAAGTAAAACATCTAAACAAGATGTGAAAAAAATCAATCAAGTCAAAGTCACACGAGTGTCACACACTTCTCCACAGAAACAGCCATACCAACATGTCTAAAGTAGATCTTGCTACAACTATGGAAAGTATGGACACATCGCGTCTAATTGTCCTTACTATCAGACACCTAGGAAGAAAGTTGAACTTCATGATCCTAAACCCAGTTCTTCTAAAAGGATCTCCATGACTCCACGAAGAAGAGTTAATGAACATAAAGTTCAAACAATAAGCCAATCGTCTGTTTATCACAAACAGGCCTTACACAAAACTAGCTTATGGAAAGAAAAGTCTAGTTTAATGTCTGGTAGTGAGAACAAGAAGACGAATGATCTTCCCTCACCCTCTAATGGACAATGGGTGGAACTTATGATGTGTGATGCCTCTGGGACACCCAAGCCGGTTAAGGCTTGGGTCCCTAAGCTTAACTAATGTTTTCAATTGAATGTGCAGGGTGTTCGCCATAGTGCTGAAACAAACACTTGGATTGTAGATAGCAGAGCATCCAGGCACATGACTGGGAACCGGGCACTCCTGTAAAACGTCAAACAAATAAGAGGAGGTCATGCTTCATTTGCTGGAAACAAAGGAGGCTATATCACAACTCAAAGGGAAGTGGGGAATCAGAAAGTGAAGTTTGACAAGGTAAACTATGTTCAACAACTTCAAAATAATTTGCTTTCTGTCTCCCAATTCTGTGACAAAGGATTTAAAGTAGTATTCGACAACAAGAAATGCTATGTTCTGAAAAAGGACTATGTGATCCCGGAGGACCAAGTCTTAATGTCAGCTTCAAGATATTATGTCTTGGACCTTTCAAAGGCCTCCACTACGGATCATCAAGTTCAGTGCTTTTGTCCAAGGCTACTGAGAAAGATTTGATCTCCTGGATAGGAGAATGGGACACATCAATCCACGGAAGATGAACCACTTGATCCAGAATGATCTAGTGCGAGGAGTAAACGTCAAAAACTTCCAACTACCAGATTTTTGTGACACCGGCAAGAAAGGCAAACAGACTAAGAAGTCTCATAAGGAAAAGAAAGTTCATTCCATAGAACTGCCTCTTGAGCTTCTTCACATGGATTCTATTGGTCCAGTCAGTACAAGGGGCATCGCCGGCGCGACTTGTACTATTATGTAGTTAGAGATTACTACTCAAGATTCTCTTGGGTAATGTTTCTAAAATCTAAATCTGAGACATTTGGGTCATTCAAAGAGTTAGTAACTACTTTAAAGTCTGTACAAGCTGAAGGTAAGACAAGTACGCTCAGACAATGGTACCGAGTTTAACAATCAGTGGATGGAGGCTTACTGCAAAGAAAAGGGAATTGTGCACCAGTTCTCTTATGCCTACACCCTACAAATGAATTGAGTTGCTGAGAGAAAGAATCACAGCTTGATCAAGACAGCAAGGACAATGCTAGCAGACTCAAAACAGCCCATCCAATTTTGGAATGAAGCATTGCAAATGCATGTTACACTTTTAAATCGAGTCCTGGTGGTAAAATTTCATGGTAAGACATGTTACGAGCTACTTCAACGGACGTAAGACAAATCTAGAGTACCTCGAACCATTTAGCGCACCTTGCACCCTTTTGAAGAAAACTCAGGAAGGCAAGTTTAGGGAGAAGGCTGAAGAAGGAATCTTCCTAGGATACAACATGCCGAATAAGAGAGTTTACAATAACTCAACGGTCAAGTAGAAGTGTGGTGTAACGTGGATGTTAAGAGATACACCAAACCCCCCCAGCTGGAAAAGGACCCGCATTCTTTTTCCATTATGATGGATTCTTTAAGTCCTTTAACATCTCTCTCTCCACTTCTAAAGACGAGTTAGCTGCCAAGATGATGTATGAGGTCTTAAACACACCGCCCGTAGACTCAACAGCATTTGGATCTCAAGGTCAGTCTTCTAGTAACTCAGGGGGAGCACTAGAGTTAAGTGATTCCTCCTCTGACGATGAAGAAGTGGAAAATGTTCAAGCCGATTAGGAGGAACAGGTTCCAACTACTGCAAGTACACACACATCAGATGTTGATGCTTCTGACACATCGGAACCCCATACTCCTACTGCCTCAGATACAGAACATGTGGTTCACAATCTAAGTAATGAGGTAGTTGTACCCACTACTCTTGGATCTCATCTAAATGTTTATCATCCTCTGGACAATGTCATAGGGGACGTACAATCAGGAGTACATACAAGAAATCAGCTATATTCAGCTGATTATGCCACAGTTATGGAAAAAGGCTATCTTCACGACGGTGCTTATCGATGTTTTGTGTCTCAAGTTGAGCCAAAATATGTAAGTGATGTCTTAAACGATGAGGCTTGGGTGAGTGCCATGCAAGAAGAACTTCTTCAATTCAAGAAGTTATGTGTATGGACTCTGGTGGACAGACCTAAAGGTGCTAAGGTCATCGGCACTAAATAGGTCTTTAAATGCAAGAAGGATGACCAAGGGGTCATTATCAGAAACAAGGCTCGACTTGTAGTTCAAGGATTTCGACAAGTCAAGGGTATTGATTACAACGAAGTGTTTGCACCCATGGCAAGAATGGAAGTCATCCGTATCTTCCTAGCCTATGCATCTTATATGAAGATTAAAATCTATCAGCTCGATGTTAAAAGTGCATTCCTTCATGGTGAAATCCGAGAAACAGTGTACGTCAGTCAACCCGAGGGATTCGAGGATCCATATCATCAGGACAGAGTTTACAACTGGAAAAGGCTCTATACGGCCTTCATCAAGCCCCCAGAGCCTGGTATGAGAAACTCTCGACTCATCTTGTGAAACGCAGGTTTCGAAGAGGAGTGATTGATTGTACATTGTTTATCAAAGAAAAAGATGGTGACTTGCAGCTTGTACAGATCTGTGTTGATGACATAATCTTCAGATCCAAAAAAGAAGAGCTATTCATAGAATTTGAAGCAGTAATGAAAGCAGAGTTCGAAATGAGTGGAATGGGAGAAATGAAGTTCTTCGTCGGATTACAGGTGGATCAGTCATCTAAGGGAATTTTCCTACATCAAACCAAGTATGTAGGCGATATTCTCAGTTGGTTTGATATGGAGAATGCTTCGGCAGCTGGAACTCCTCTTGCTACAAACCACGATGTAGCACCCGACGAAAGTGGGGATTTGGTTGATGCCACCATGTACCAAGGAATGATCAGATCCCTCATGTATCTCATAACCTCACGACCTGGTATCATGTACACGACATGTCTATGCTCCAGATATCAGGCGAAACTGAAAGTCAACCATCTTATTGGGGTTAAAAGGATTATTTGTTATCTGAAGGGTACACCAACACTAGGATTGTGGTATCCTCATGATGATAACTTCGAGCTTACAGCGTATAGTGACTCAGATTACTGCGGTTGCAAAATGAATTACAAGTTCACATCAGCTGGATGTCATTCTTTGGGAGGAGATTAGTGACCTGGCAGTGTAAGAAGCAGACCTCGGTTGCTCTGTCAACCTATGAAGCCGAATATGTTGCTACTGCAAGTTGCTGTTCACAAATCATCTAGATTCAATAGCAAATGCGAGACTACGGTTTGCAATTCTCTAATACTCCTATATATGTTGATAACTCTTCTGCGATAGCTGTAACTAAAAATCCAATCCACAATCCTAAAACCAAACACATCGGGATTTAATATCATTCTATACGTGATTGTTTTGAAAAACATTTAATCGATGTGGTTAAAATTAATACGGATTTTCAACGCACTGACCTCTACACTAAAACCTTTGATAAACCACGTTTTCTATATCAATTAGAGGTCAACGGCGTTAAAAACAAAAGCGATGTGATTTCCGACGATGACAGTACTCAGTCCAACAAGTATATTTCATTTTATTTTTAATTTTTTTAGTTTATTTTCTTTATTTTATTTTTATTTCTTTGCCTATTAAAATCCTAAAAATGAAAATCTTTTATGGTTTTAGAATTTTAGGGGGAGAATAGGTTAAGTTAGTATTTAATTTCAAAAAAAAACGAGGGAGGAGGACAGGAAAGCTAAAAGAAACGAGATCGTATCTGTGATACTGATTCAATGATTGTGGAAATTGATAGTACACAGGAACAAATAGTTTGGGACTTTAAAAGAAGAAATTGTTTAAAAATGCAAAATTCGAAGTATAAGTCTGACAAGTCTAAGCAACAATAAATGGAAAAATGATAGTAAAACTAGCTACTACTAAGGCAAAACGGAGAAAGTAGACCTAGAAGTTGCTAGACCATTAGATGATCTGTCAGTAGATTCAACACAATATATAAGTAGACCTCGTTGGTGATCTCAAGATCAAACTAAGTTGTTCAACAAGTTGTGGGTTATCATCTTATCCCTGGTTAACACAATCAACAGAGTTCCAATAAGGGGTGACGAGTAAAATAAATGCCACAAATGTGTTCGGATGACCATAATATGAGCAACGCACATGATGAAAAATGCAAAAAGCAATCAAGCTAATAACCTATGTTGTTGGTGCGATCTGTGCAAAAGGAATAAAATTGCTCAAACAAGAAGATAGGTTGTGTGCATCTCTGCTGGGCGGTGGCACTAACCTGAGGATAAGCATAACTTAGATATTCTAGAATTCATTGTTGTTTGTCGCCTCTCTGCTGTGCGGTGGCACTAACCTGAGGCTTGGCTTCTCTTTGAAAGCTCTAAGAATAGTTTCTTCTTGAATACTACCCATAGACCGCACAAAAATATCCTGAGGAATGTTGACTACCATATAAGCATGGGATCCACAAATGCTTGTTGAAATAATTAAACCTGAAGTCATCACCAATCTGTGTCAAAAGTCTGTGTATGGATTTAAGGGGACAAGTGTACTGACAATCATCATGGCTACAACTCTTGAAAGTCAACACCATTGAGTGCATCTTGTGGTACTAGTATGATTTCCTAGACTTGCTAATTACTCTCTATGAAAACAAGAATCGAGCATCAAAAGTTTTGATAACAAGTCCCGAATGATTTGATTTACCTGTATGATTCCATAACGAATCGCTCCACTTATGGTCAAAATAACTTGAAGCTGTCTATTCAAGAAAAAAATCTGTTAGATATCTATCTTAGGATTTCCACCTCACACAAAACTTACAAAAAATGTTTTACTTATGTTTTTCAATTCTAGTAGTTTAATTTGTTTAATTTTGTCAGTTTAGTTGTTAAAAGTCGAACTATGTATTAAAATTTTGTCTGGAACTTAGTCACTAAAAAGGGTCACGTCTGAGGTGACCAAAATGGGTTTTCTGTAAGGCCCCATTCCCGGGACGCTTACAGCTGGTAAATCATTGCACATAAAACATATAATTTTAACATTTGTAAAACATTGAAGCAGAATATATATAAACCATTTCATATAAATATATAATCATTTTTTAGTTTTTGCAAAAAAATAATAAAACAGTGTTAATAGTTACAAAACATCATTTCTTCGCATTACAATGCAAAAAAATTATCATTATGCAAAATAGATGCCATCCAAAGCAAGCCAAGTAGCTGCTCGTGCCATCCTCAGCAACATCACCTGCCAACTGGAAAATACATAAAAGTCAACATTGCTGGGTGAGTTCTAGTTTTATGAAATAGAATATTTTTACTTCCATTTCAAAACCTTCCTTTATATTCTTACGCGATCAAGCATCATACGTACACATAGATAATAACATTATTATCTTTCATCATCATTCTTAAACTTTTGTTCTTTCATTATCTTTCATTTCATCATAAACGAGAATGCACAAAGCAAGAGCTCCATGTTGATCGACAACAAATGTCGATCCCTGTCGGTACACATGAAAACAGTAGCTAACCCCCGACAGTTGATCCACACTGCAAAGCACATAGCCCGCCCATGAATACGGATCCATCATCATATATCAGAGTCCTATAAGTGAAGTCTATCATAGTGCTTGCAAGACTTTCCATCATCAAATGGGCACAGGGTAACGTTCGTTAAGTTCCACTTTACATTAGTATTAACTTCTGCTTTACATTAAATAATACTTTTCGTATATTTCATAATCATAACACGTAAGTCACGGAATAATACATAATAGGAACTTAAGGAAACATATCATACATAGCATCACATAAACATCGCATACCCCATCACACATCATCCTAAATATTATGCATCCTCCATTCACATACATAAACATAAGCATATTAGGCATAAATCTTCATAAAATATAACTGACCCACCGCGGGACAGCGAGGGTTCGGGGGCGGCAGCCCCTGACAGTGGGGTCCTAGGGGTAGTAGCCCCTAGTGGGGTCCAAGGGGCAACGCCCCTGGTTGGACTCAGTGAGTAGCTTCTCAATCAATCTTTCAAAGTAAGGTTGCACTACACAGCTGGCAGATAAGTTAACACTCAAGGGAGTTAATTTCTACCTAATTCCGCTACTAATTTAGCTGCAAGATCAGGAGTTTCGCTGCTAGTTTCGCCAGCAGTTTCGCCAGTAGTTTCCCTGCTAGTTTCGCCAGCAGTTTCGCTGCTAGTTTCGCCAGCAGTTTCGCTGCTAGTTTCGCTGCTAGTTTCGCCAGCAGTTCGCTGCTAGTTTCGCCAGCAGTTTTGCTGCTAGTTTCGCCAGCAGTTTCGCTAGCAGTTTCGTTGGCATCTTCGCTGCCAGTTTTGCTGCCAGTTTCGCCTAACTTTCGTTGGAAAACATGTATGCGAAACTACCTGTGAAACTACCTGCGAAACTATAGTTTCACAGGAAGATCCACAGTTTCGCTGGACGAACAACTAATTTCACTAAATGAACACCCAATTTCGCAGAACGGGCTGAAAATACGAACCAACTCCTTTGTGACTTAAAACTTCAATCTTTTACATCCAAAACCTTGGTTTATCGCCCAATAAGCTATATCTAAGCTTTTTACATGTTTTCTTACACAAAAACATGAGTTTCTGGGCGAATCTTTGCCACTTTCAAAAACCCCAAACCTAGATTCCGGGTTTACATCAAAAGGAACGATTAAGTGATGTTTCTTACCTAGATTCGTGGTGTTTTCTTGTTGCTTGGATGCCCACGAACACCAATCTTCAATCCCGAGATCAACCGAGCATTGAATCTCCAATTCTCTCTACTTTCTCTCTCTCTACTCTCTCTCTACTCTCTCTCTCTCTCTAGAACTAGAGTGTTAAGTTGCAAATGAGAGCTGCTCAAGCTGATCCGTTTATATATACCGTACGTTCCCGGGACCTTAAACTCGCCAAACACATAACCCGAAGGATTAACTTGGTGAATAACCCATATCTATCTTATTTTCATTAAATAATCTCCTTTAAGCCCATTATTATTATTTGGCTCGCTTGGCCATTATTCGGGGCGTTACATTTTCTAATGTTAAAAGGATCACGTCTGAGGTGATCAAAAGTTTTCGAAGTTGAAATGGTCATGTTTGTGATGATCGAATGGGCCAAATATCGTATCAATAAGAAAAAGGAATAAATGCATGAATGGTCATAAAGTCAAAATCATAAGTATGAGCCCATTCGCACGACTGGACCATGAGTATGGACCAGCCGTACGATTGGACCATTCGTATTAGTCCAATTGCATAACTAAACCACACGCATGGCCCAAACGTGCGATTAGATCATCAGCATGAGTAATCTCACACGATTGGTTCACAAAATGAACCAATCGCATGAATGGAGGTGACTGAATGACACAGGCACGACTAAAGGTGACCGACTGTGCCAGTTTCACGGCTGATCCTCAGTTGCACGAATTAAGTATGCGACTGGGCTCAGTCGCACGACTGAACGGAACCCTAGTATAAATAGAAGGGGAGTTGGGTGTAGTCACTCATCACTCAAATCATCCTCAAATTAATGTGAACATGGTACTCTGCCAAAATTGCATCTCATTGATGTAGCATTGTGTTTGTGATTCTAACAGTTACTCTACTCATCTACATGTACACTCCAACTGAACTTGGTCAAAATGAATGTCTTAAGTGCAAGTTTTAAGTGTTGCAATCACTATAACTTGTTATCAAGACTCCTTTTAAGAATAGAACACTTAAATGGTCACACGTGTTGGTTTAATGAATCTAAGTGCTAATTTGAGTCTCAGCGGTCCAGATGATTCTAAACACAAAGTGAAATATCATATTTTGATAAAGAGTAGAATCTTTTGTGTTTAACAATGAGGTATTCGAATGGACACGCTGATGAACTCCAGTCGCACGATTGAGCCAGCCAAATGACTCAATCGCATGTATAAACCATGCTTATGGGTTCAGTCGCATGACTGGTCCAACCGCATGGGATAGTATATGACTAAGCTCAGTCGTATTGTTCATTCGCATGATTGACCTAAATGAATCAAGGTCATTAACATTCAAATGTCATCCGTGTACACAAATTCTAATGTATATGTGTCTTGTGTTGCAGCACTTTGGCTGAGCGATGGATAATGAACATCAAGCAAAATGTATGTGCACATGTAGATACTATTCTGAGGATGATGGGCACTGGGGATATCAACACAGGGATGCTCAACAAGAGAAACTTGTATCCCCTGTTCAATTGCTTAGCTCATGTCATCTGTAAGTGCATAGCATCAAGGGAAGGAGAATTGAATGAGATGTCCGACCAAATCCAGAATGCATACTTAGCACTAATGTTAAACCACCTGCCCATGTGCTCTCACATGATCCTCTCCTACGTGATAGAGAGGAAGAAGATGATGTTTTGGACAGAGATAGGAATAATGCTATGCAAATGGGTGGTGGTATGGATGAAGAAGACTCTCAAGAAACTAACGAGGTTATGTCACTTAATGTACAAGATGCCTATGCTTATTGGTTACACTGGAACCTAAGTTCCTGGTGCATTGGCAGTATGCTAACTTCAGCTCGATCAAGAATCTTTCAAGGAAAAGAATGAAGATCGTGTTATGTACACATCTGGCTCAAGCTAAAAGGACTACAGATCAAGATAACAGGAATGATTGGATGTTTATGTATTTGATAAAGTTTTGTACTTGAATCTTGTATTAATATCACGAAATTAATGTTTATATATGTTTGATATTTATTTAATGTCTAGCTGTCTTGATTATTGACAAATGATTGATGTGTTAAATGTTTAAATCAAGCAGATCATCCATCTCAGCAAGACCAGTACGATGTTGCTCCTTTCAGCAAATCAAGTCTCAATAACAATGATACTTGATTTTCAAGGGATTGTTAGGAGGTTTGTGAGTTATACTCCTGAAGAAGGAGAAATAATTCATGACCTTATAGATGAGAAACTAGCTGAGATATTCCGACTAAACCCAAATGAAATAGTGAAGGATGCTCCTACAGTTGACATGGATAGTGATGAGGAGCTTAATGATGTAGACAAGATAGAAATTGAAGATGTCACAGCATAGCATTATCCAGAGTATGCTGACAATGAGAGAAATGTAGTCCCCAATCTGAGTGACACTCTTGTCAATGATACATTTGAGACAATGGATAAAGTGGAGCAAGAGTCAGAGAAGAATAAGGTTCAAGCCCAAGCCTCGGACACCGATGTCAACATCAAAAATGCTGAATGTGTAGCATGTTTTGCAAAGATCAGAGCCCAACGCAATGCTCCACAGCCGAGTGCCTACACCAAACTCTATAAGTGAAGAAGCATCACAAGGTGTCAGGAAAGATTATCGTGTGGGCCTATTTTGAAGATCTTAATGTTTATGCTATCAAGAGGGAGAAGGGAATCGAGTACTTCAGATTCCCACATGATCTGAAGACTCTCCTGGTTTTGAGCTCAACCAGCTGGCCAAACTGAAGCTGTTATATACTGACCCAAGAAAGATGTCAGGCTGGTTTGAAGCTGCTTTGAAAAGAGAGTACCACACCAGGGGGTCAACTTCAAACCTCAAAAACCAACTAGGTATATCGGAAGGTCTGAAGTTGATGCCATTACTGGAAAGCCAAAAATAGTGCTGAAGTGGAGTCCTTCGCGCATGATGTCAAGAATCCCTCAAAGGAAATGCCACAAGACTTCAATCCACACTTCAAGTGGTGGTACTATGACGGGAGAACTGGTGAGGTGGTCATAGTTTTGAACAGAAATGGAAATATGGAAACTATGAGGGTATTTGACCCAATGTGGCTAACTAACTTGTCTTCCGATGATGTCTACACTTTATACAAGCGGTCACTGTTCTATGATGCGCAAAACATTGTACAAGCCTTTCAGTTCCAAAACGTTATAAGACTCTACTTTGCATTTGAAATACATGCAGGAGTTACAAGGGAAGAGAAGTACAAGAAATATGAAGAGCTGATGAAGAATGTTAGACGATAGAGTAAACTAGGTCCAAGGGGGAGTTTGTACATAAATATGTACC
The DNA here is from genome assembly GCA_025506515.1 of Flaveria trinervia. Taxonomy (NCBI): domain Eukaryota; kingdom Viridiplantae; phylum Streptophyta; class Magnoliopsida; order Asterales; family Asteraceae; genus Flaveria; species Flaveria trinervia. The sequence goes on from CM046447.1 coordinate 37,538,066, forward strand.
TAGTTTATGAGCTTAATGTAAAATGTCTTTCATGTCTTACATATATGTAACAAAATGTGTGTGAATGAAATACAATGTGTGGTTTATGCTTATAATGTTTAATATTTCATTGATTATTGTGTGTTAACGCATATTAAACTAACTATATAGTTTTGTGGTTGTTTACATGTTCTTAGTCAATAATGATTGAGAAACTTGCTTAAACTTAATCGTGTGCAGTTCTCATGCAAATGGACCATGCTAATGGACCATACGCATGAATACTTCATGCTAATGAACCAGTCGCACGACTGAACCAGGAGACTGGATCAGTCCCATGACTGTAACATGATACTGACTCAATCGCATGACTAAATCTTCAGTCGTGCGGATGGATCAACTGCTTGCTTCAATTGGACCACTGAACCATGCGAATGGCTCAGTCGCACGAATGGTAGACCCTAACCTATAAATACCACTTGATTCGTGGAAAAACATAACAATTCAAATACCTATGCACTAAATCGTACCCTAGCCGTCCAGAGACCCCAGAACACCTGTTCCAAGTTAATAGATCGCAGTAAATCATCCTACTATCGTTCTTAATGTTTAGTTTCATTCTTGGATTTAGTTTACTCGCGTTCTCACTGATTGGATCGCCAATTAAATAGGATTCCGCACTATTTGTTTTGGTACACATGTTAATCAGTTAGTATTCCGTACCAAAATCGGTCCTAACATAAATGATGTTTCTTACCTTGATTCTTGGTGTTTTCTTGTTGTTTGGATACACACGAACACCAATCTTTTATCCCGTGATCAACCGAGCCTTAATCTTCATTTCTCTCCACTTTCTCTCTCTACTCTCTCTTTTTAGAAATTGGTATTGAGTTGCAAATAAGAGCTGCTCAAGCTGATCCGTTTATATATACAAGGCGTTCTCGGGACCTTAAACTCGCTAAACACATACCCCGTGAGGTCTACTCGGTCCATACTCCATTACCCGCTTATATTCTTTAAATGATCTCAGCTAAGCCATTATTATTATTGGCTCGTTTCGACTTTATTCCGGGCGTTACAGATCTTCAAACTGAAGCTTTTTGAATCTGATGAGAAAATTATTCATCTCATAAGCTCCACCTATATGCTCCCCTTTGGTATGTGCATAAATTTATCAGAACATGAATAGTTTTCCCCACTCTCTAATCCTGTATGCTTTAGAAGATGTAGAAGAAGATTCCTAACTTGCTATCTTCTGCAAACCTGAGGTACAGGATCTCATATGAGGTACACTGCTCAACTAATAATCGTCCATCACTTACAGCAAAAATCTAAAACACATTCACAAACACAATCTCGATATTTCTAATTAGATAATTTCATTTTAACAAAATAAACCAGTGTTTATCTGTGTGTGAAAACAAGCGCTCAACTAATAATCGTCCATCACTGCGCCCATGTTTGTTTGTGCGCAATATCCACGAAATACATGAAAAATGATTAAATTGTAACAATATAATATAGAAGACCTAAAGAATTTTGAATTGAAAATTTATTATAATTTTTTTATTTTCATTATATGCATTTATTATAATATTTTGTTTTAATTTCATATATATATGTTTTTAAATTTTTTAATAATTGATCATGAGATCACATCCTCAAGATATACTAAATCTAATCACAATCTTTGAAAGATTTTGAAATTCTCAAACAGATGAATAACGATTGCTAATATGTTTGTCTTAAAAACCCACACCCTATCTTTTTCAACAGCAGTAGATCATTTTGTTAAGGTTTGATTAAATACTTTAGAATGCTAGGACCCCACAATCATTAAGCAAAAACCCTCACCTAACCTCAGGGTTTCTTGAATTTTATTACAATCTTTATAGAGCAAGGCTTGTGCATTAGTGTGCAAGTGATTATCAACAGAATATTACATTCAATAATGAATTCATCGTTAGATGATTTGACACAACTTAGACCAAAATGCTAAGAGCTCCAAGTATATACTCACGTATAACAAAGTAGATTACTGTTTAATAATATGCCAATGAGAGCTCCAGGTCAGTACTATTATACAACAAATGAGATCATCACTCCAGTAAGTACTTCCATACAACAGAGGAGATTAGCACAAACATGAGACACATAAATACACCAAACATGGCTCAAAGATATGGCTTATATTATTTATATTAGGGTGGGTTAAAGATCAATTCTCAATTCAATTTTTCTCGGGACTCAGTTTTCATGCAGGCCAAAATGATTGGGTAAATTTAGACATCCTTAAGCATATATGTTAATTTAAATCATTATGTTGTTGTCTACTTTATTTTTCAGCCTAAGTCTACCAAACATATCATTAAAGAGCCTATTTCTTTTTCTTCTATTTGCAATTAAAGATAACAACAATGTGAATCAAATAATAGCATCGGTTACTATCATTTCTCATTTTAAAACGCAAGTCATGTTCAGCATTTCAAGATGATATACAATCATTTCTCAGTCATCTTGAATCAAGTTCCCAGTTATCTTTTAAACATTTTTATTTAATTTTGATATACTCTTCCCCTAAATTTTTATTTTTGCAATCCTATTTTTTTGTTTTTAATTTCCTTTTTACTTTTTAATTATTATTTTTAATTTTTTTGTAAAACTATACAAAAATAGAAATTTACCAAAGAAGGTTTTCCAAACTAGACTGATATGAAGTTAAAAAATGAATTATCAAGAAATATGCAGTGATTGTGAAGTGAAAACTATTATTATATGGATAAAACTTTAGATTGTGGATAAAATACAATGACCTTAACCTAATCGTTCGTCCTCCAGTTTAAATTAGGAACAATCTCTATTAGTAAACCAAATTACTAACAGTCCTCCTGAATTGTTCCCAGTCTGAATTTTCTTTAACAGCATGTGCGGTGCTCCAAATGGTTCTAGATACTCCAAGTTGGGTTTACATCGCAGGAGCAATTCATAACATGTTTTTCCATGACATTTGACCACTAAAACTCGATTGAGAGTGTAGCATGCATTAGCCACTATCGTGTTCCAAAATTGAATAGGTAGTTTAAAGTCGGCTAACATTGTTCTTGTTGTCTCTATCAAGCTCCGATTCCTTCTTTCAGCAACCCTATTCATGTGTTGGGTGTAGCCAGACGTAAATTGATGAACAATTCCTTTCTCTCGATAGAATGGCTCCATCCACTAATTCTTGAACTATGTTCTGTTGTCTGACCGAATCTTTCTTACTTTCAGCTTGTAGAGTAATTCCAATGTAGTGACTAGATGCTTGAATGATTCAAATGTCTCTGACTTCCCAAGAGAATCTTGAGTAATCATCAGTTACTACAAAGCAGTACCAATCTCTAGCAATGCTCTTTGTGCAGACTGGGCCAAACAGATCCATGTGTAGAAGATCAAGAGGAATGTCGATAGAATTAACTTTCTTTGCTTTGTGAGACTTCTTGGCCTATTTCCCTTTCTTACATGCTACGTAGAAATTTAGGAGCTAGAAATTCTTGACTGTAACTCCATTCACCAAATCATTTTGAACCAGATGATTCATCTTCCAAGGATTAATGTGTCCCATACTCCTATGCAAGAAGACTGAATCTCTCTCTGTTGCCTTTGACAAGAAGCACTGAGCAGTAGACTCAGTTGTAGAGGCTTTTGATAGATCCAAGACATACAGATCTTTATATCTTCAAGCTGACATTAGAATTTTATCCACCTCGATAACATAGTCCTTCAACATGTAGCACTTCTTGTTATCAAACACAACTTGAATCCCTTATCATAGATTTGGGAGATAGAAAGCAAGTTGTTCTGTAGTTGTTGAATGTAATTGACCTTGTCAAACATCAATTTCTTGTTTCCCACTTCGCCTTGAGCGGTGATGTAACCTCCTTTATTCCTAACAAATGATATGTGTCCGACTTTAATTTGCTTGACGTTGAAAAGGAGAGACGAATTTCTGGTCATGTGCCTAGAAGCCCCACTATCAATAATCTAGGTATTAGTGATAGCGCTGTAGCAGACACGCTGCACATACAAAGGAATTGATTAGTTCAGGTTTGGGACCCAAGCCTTAACTGGCTTGGGTGTCCTAGAGATATCACACATTATGAACTCAACCCCTGTCCTTTAGAGGATGAGGACACATCTTTCTTCATCTTGTTCTCACTAATAGACACATTACTAGTTTTTTTCTTCCATCAACCAGTTTTGCGTAAGGCCTGTTTGTGGTAAACAGACGACTGACTTATGGTTTGAAATTAGTTTCACTAATAATCTTAGTGAAGGATTTGATCTGCCCAAGATACATACTAAATTGATGTGGCTAGTGTGATATGATCCAAGTCGGGTCATACCCAATAACAAGCAAAACAAACACCGATAAATATATATTCGTTGATAAGATCAAACAAATAAATATAAGCACCAAGATAGAAACCGGGTTTTCTAAAACATTGCTTTTGATAATGAACAACATTATATGGATAATTGTTCATGAGAATTACTTGTTTCTATTATTTAAGTTGGTTAAATAATATTAAACAAAAGTGTATTAATTTTATAAGATAAAAGGGTTTTAATCTTATAAATCAATAGAGTGCAAGGGTGATTTTTTGATAAAAATTCAAAATGAGAGGGACCTCCAAGGTCCATTTTCGGCCGCCCTTGGGGCTTGCAAGCCTTTTGATGAATCATCTTGGTCCTTGCAAATATTATTCATTACAACACTCTTCCAAGAATACACCTTCTCTCACACACACATAGCAAAAGAATTTCTCTCTAATCTTTCTCTAAAATTCGGATTTTGGAGCTGAAATAGAAGCAATTTCCAGCTTAAAACAAGTGTTGTTTGGCTGGAAAAATCGATCTTCAAGAGTGTCTTTGAGGTTGGTGTTGCAAGACCTAGCAAGTGGGTGTTTGGAGGAAGCTTGGGGTATCTTCTCTTGAGGATTTCTACTTTGAAGTCTTGACATTCAACATCATCTCCTAGCCTCCATTCCACGTTTCTAAAGGTAGTATATATGGTTGATATGTATGTTGATAGTGTGTTATTCCATATAATAAGATCCTTGTTTTGGGTTTTGCTTTAACATATGTATATGATACATAAACTCTTATTTGAACTGAAAATCCGCTGCGTTTTACATGTTAATGGTTAATATATCTTTGATTAACATCTACAAAACCCTTCAATGGCATCTAGAGCCGGATTATATGGATACATGCTTCCAACATGAAATTTTCGGGTCCTTTTTCTCTAAAAAGTGGGCTGGAAATTTCTTTACATGGAAGTCCCTTTGTTTTCAAGATGTTACTTTATATGCATGTAAAGATCTTGAAAAATATAGATCATATGATGGTTTGTTTGTTTGGACATAAACCACATGTTCTTGGTTTGTGTTGGCCAAAAACTTGGGTTAAAAGGGGCTGCCATATTATCGATTTTGGACTTGTTTGGATGTGTTCTAAGTGCACAAAGCCTAGCCATGACCTTGTGATTGATTATTTGTGGTTGTGTTTCATTTGGATGTAATAAAGCATATGTAATTTATTTATTTCATTTGGTATGTAATAAATAGATTAGCTTGTATCTTATTTTACTAGAAAAATGTATTAGGACCTTTTCTATGTAATAAGCTTTTGGGGGCTGTTTTGTAACACATAAAGGAAGCCTAAAGATGATGATGGAATCACAACACAAAAGGCATACTTGAAGCATTTGGATGCAAGTTCAAGTGGGAGTTCATCAACTCAACAATGTGTCATGTTTTACCTTTGGATTGACCCCTTAACACACTTGTTATGGCAAGAAAGTGTGTTCAAAATTATTGGCTTTGGTTGTGCACTTATTATATTATGTTTGGTTGATTGTTTGGTTATCTTGGTTGTGTTTGTTTTGGATTGAAAATTGACAAACTAGTTTAAAACTATGTCGCATCAAGCATAAAAATGGTTCTTTATAATCATTAAATGGATTAATAAAATGAGTTTATTAAGGGTTAATGATTAATAAAAATGGGTTTTATTAAAAGGAACCTTAAAAATTATTTTTCAAATAATACCATGCATTTGAATGCATACAAGTTGTATGGTATAAAAGGTTTTCTATAACTAAGTTTTAGAAACTTCAAAACCCTTTTTTTAAAACAAGTTTAACACCATCCTTTTAAACAACACTCATTCACTTGTAACTTATTTATGGGATAAAGTCACCTAACCATAAATGTAGAAACTTGAGAAGTTGAGGTGAAATTACTATATTTGTGGGATAAAGGTCACCTAACCACTTATATTAGTGATATCACACGTGTGTCTAAGTAGGACGACTTGATTTGGAAATCATGCATTAGGATCACCGAAGCATGACGTACAAACGGTGTTGATGGGATGAACATGCCAAACTAACATAAGATGTTTAAAACGATCCCATAAAAACTAGAAATTGTAATGGGTTACAATTGTCAAAACGTTGACTACCTTGTTAATTTAAATAAAGGGATAAAGGTCACCTAACCGATATTTAAATGTAACGTTGGATTCTAGTTTTAATTATTAATTGTCTATGAGACATAAAAGGGTATTAATAATTAAAAATTGCTTAAACATCAAATACTAAAATTTGAACTTTGTAATTGTAGATGGCTAACAACAACAACGCTATCCCGACCGTCCATAACCTATCACTAAGAACGATCCTCGAAAAGGAACGTCTAAACCATGGGAACTTCATGGATTGGTATCGAAACTTGAGAATAGTTCTCAAGCAAGAAAAGAAGTCCTATGTGTTAGACGATCCCATTCCCGATCAACCCGATGAGAGTGACGTTGAGGCCTTTGCCGAGTGGGTCAAGTACACCGAGGACTCCGTGCAAGTCTCATGTCTCATGCTAGCGAGTATGATTCCCGACTTGCAAAAGGACTTTGAAAACCACAATGCCTTTGACATGATCACCCAGTTGAAGGAAATGTTCCAACAACAATCAAGGGTGGAGCGCTTCGAAACGGTTCGAGCGCTCCATGCATGTCGGATGGACGAGACCCAATCGGTGTCATCCTACGTTCTTAAGATGAAGAGCCACATTGATCGCCTCGAAAGGCTTAACTGTCGTGTGTCCAACGAGTTGGCAACGGATTTGATCCTCAACTCTCTATCAAAGAAGTTTGATAGTTTTGTTATGAACTATAACATGAATGGTTGGGACAAGAGCATTGGTGAGCTTCATTCAATGCTAAAAACGGCGAGGCGGGCATGGGAAAAGGTTCTGCCGGTCCTTACGATCAATGAAGGAGGTAGTAGGAAGAGGCACCTCCCCAACCCTAAGGCAAGCGTTGCCAAAGGGAAGGGGCACGTCAAGGGAAAGGGAAAGGCAAAAATGGAACCCCCAAACCAAAAGAAAAGAAGCAAAAGGTTGCTCAAGATGACCCTGTTTTGAGTGTGGTGAGGTAGGCCATTGGAAACGCAATTGTCCGGTCTATCTCAAAGCGTTGAGGTCGAAGAGGGACGGGCAAACCTCAGGTACAATCTTTATGATACATGTTGAGCTAAATGTAATTTCTTCTAACACATGGGTATTAGATACCGGATGTGGAACTCATATTTGCAATTTGTTGCAGGGGTTCAAAAGAAGTAAGCATTATTCAAAAGGGGAAGTTAGTCTCTTCATGGGCAATGGTGCAAAGGTTCATGTGGAAGCCCAAGGAGACTATGTTTTGAAGCTTCCAAGTGGTTTGGAAGTTATTTTAAAGAATATTTTGTATGCTCCTAGTTTGACTAGGAACATCATTTCTGTTTCCCGTTTAAGACAATATGATTATGATTTCAAATTTGTTGACAATGATATTCATGTTACTTTGAATCATGTGTTTTATTTTAAGGCTATTCCTTGTAATGGTATTTATGAATTGGTTCATGATAACACAACATATGATAGCTCAATGTACCAAGCAACCACCAAAAGGCTCAAATTAGATTTGAATGATTCCTATCTTTGGCATTGTCGCCTTGGACACATAAATAAGAATCGTATGCATAAACTTCAAAAGAATGGTCTTTTGAAAACCAATGAAAATGATTCATTCGATGTGTGCGAGTCTTGCTTACAAGGTAAAATGACAAAGGCCCCTTTTAGTGGGACTAATGAAAGGGCGAAAGATTTATGGGATCATACATTCGGATGTATGTGGACCTTTTAAACCAATGACTAGGAATGGTGAAAGATACTTCATTACCTTTACCGATGATTATAGTCGTTATGGGTATGTGTACTTGTTAAGACACAAACATGAATCTTTTGAAATGTTCAAAATATTCAAGAATGAAGTTGAAAATCAACTCAACAAAACGGTCAAGGTTCTTCGCACAGATAGAGGAGGTGAATACCTAAGTAGTGAATTTCAAGAGTATCTTAGAAGTTGTGGGATTGTCTCACAACTTACTCCACCTGGAACACCACAACATAATGGTGTGTCTGAGAGGAGGAATCGAACTCTATTGGATATGGTTCGATCTATGATGGCTAGAAGTACACTACCTCTGTCATTTTGGGGTTTCGCGTTGCTCTCCGCGGCCCGTATTTTAAATATGGCCCCAACCAAGAAAGTGGAAAGGACACCTTTCGAAGTATGGCATGGAAGGTTCCATCATTATCATATTTGAAAGTTTGGGGGTGTGAAGCTTATCCTAAGCAATACACTCAGAACAAACTGGAAGGGCGATCCACGAAGTGTATCTTCATCGGATATCCTAGAGATTGTATTGGATATTATTTCTATGATCCGACAGAGCAGAAAGTGTTTATTGCTCGAAAGGCAGAGTTCTTGGAAACTAAGTTTCTTTTGAAGAAACTAGCGGAAGAACAGTGGAACTTGAAGAGGTTCATGATTCACAAGAAGATACACAATTGGTTAATACTAGCAATCAACATGAGGATGTTGAGAATGATCATATGGATGATCAAAATACACAAAACGTTCGCAGATCTGGTAGAATTAGTGTTCCTCCTGAGAGATATGGATTTTTCATGGATGGATGCTATGTGGTAGATTCAGATGAACCAACCACATACCAAGATGCAATGTCAAAACCTGATTGTGACAAATGGCAAGAAGCCATGAACGTTGAGATGCAATCCATGTATGATAACCAAGTCTGGGAATTGGTTACACCACCTCTTAAGTCCAAGATAGTTGGGAGTAAGTGGGTTTTCAAGAAGAAAGATATGCATGGAAACTTGGATACCTATAAAGCTAGACTTGTAGCAAAAGGTTTCACTCAAACTCAAGGGGTTGATTATGATGAAACCTTTTCACCTGTGGCAATGCTAAAGTCTATTAGGATATTATTTGCCATAGCAGCATATTATGACTATGAGATATGGCAAATGGACGTCAAAACCGCTTTCCTTAATGGATATCTTGAGGAAGATGTCCATATGAAACAGCCTGAAGTTTTGTCGATCCAAAACATCCTGAAAAGGTATGCAAGTTAAAGAAGTCAATCTATGGATTGAAACAAGCATCAAGAAGCTGGAATCACCGTTTTGATGATGAAGTAAAGAAATTTGGCTTCATCAAAAACGCTGATGAAGCCTGTGTATATAAGAAAGCTAGTGGGAGCACTATCACCTTCCTTGTATTATATGTTGATGACATTTTACTATTTGGAAACGACATTCCAACCTTGGATGGTGTAAAAGCCTGGCTTGGAAGCTGTTTTTCCATTAAAGATCTTGGTGAAGCCACCTATATTTTAGGTATAAAGATCTATAGGGATAGATCAAGACGACTGATAGGTTTAAACCAAAGTGCATACATTGATAAGATCTTGAAAAGGTTCAAGATGGAGAATTCTAAGAAAGGTCTGGTACCTATTCAAAAGGGGACTATATTGAGCTCATCTCAATGCCCTAGTTCAAAGGTTGAACAAGAAAGAATGAGTGGAGTCCCATATGCGTCTGCTATAGGATCCATCATGTATGCAATGATATGTACTAGGCCGGACGTGTCATATGCTCTAAGTATGACAAGCAGATATCAGCAGAATCCTGGTAATAGTCATTGGATGGCTGTTAAAAGTATTTTGAAATACCTTAGGAACACTAAGGACATGTTCTTAATATATGGATCTGGTGAGGAGGAGCTCGTGGTAAGGGTTACACAGATGCAAGTTTCCAAACTGATCGAGATGATTCTCGATCACAGTCGGGATATGTCTTCATTATGAATGGAGGAGCGGTCTCTTGGAAGAGCTCAAAGCAAGATGTAGTGGCATTATCTACAACGGAATCTGAATACATCGCCGCTTCACTGGCAGCTCAAGAAGCTGCGTGGCTTAGGAAGTTCATTGCTGATCTAGGGGTCGTTGCTACCATTCAAGACCCCCTAGAGATCTTTTGTGACAACGAGGGCGCGATTGCTCAAATCAAGGAACCTCGTGCTCATCAAAGACTCGGCACATTGAACGGAGATTCAACTACATTAGGGATGAAGTTGAAAAGGAAAGATATGTATTCGCAAAGTTCACACCGATCAAAACATTGCGGATCCATTCACGAAGCTCCTAGACAGGTCAAAGCATGAAAGTCATACTTGGGCCTTAGGACTTCGATATTCTAGTAATTGGACTTGATCAAATTTTGTATTTGGATATTGGAACTTATGTAATTTGACTTAATTATATGGTTATAATTTTCATTTGTTCTTCTATTTTAACATGTTTAAATCCGTGAATAAGTAAGTTATTCTAAAACGTCCGTAGTCGATCGTACTTGTGGGAACAACTATGAATGTAAGACTATAATGAACTTGGATTGTTGATATTCACTAAGTATGAATATAGAGCAAGACGTTGCTACCAAGGTTCATTGATATCTATGGGATATGGATATTGGACTGACCCGCTCTCAATTATTTCTGCATGGAATCTTTGTGATTAGTCATAAGAGATATTGAGTAAAGGCGAATATCATTGTATCCTCATACCTGAGATACATATTGGGTCTTGATATTCACCAAGTATTGTACTTTAAGTTAGTTCTTTGCTGTTCTGAAATATTGGCAGTACATAAGGCTGAGTTCGGGTATAATATAAGGTGATTGTGAGAGACGTATGTAGTCAAGATGGAATTTGTTCCTCTTATTCGTTGAGAGTTAGATGTCTAAGGCCTGTTAAAGTTAAATCAACGGAGAATGACAATTCTATGTCTCTAGGATTTAACATGACATCTGTAACAAAAGGATAAATGATTTATTCACCTAAATCATATTCAAGTAGGGTACTTGAAAGGGATGATGTTATTGAATGGCACTTAGTCATATACATTAGGGGTAGCAAACCGTTGCTAGGCGTTATTTGCTACTTGCATCAATTCTCTATGAATCTTGTGCAAGTGGGAGATTGAAGGATTTGATCTGCCCAAGATACATACTAAATTGATGTGGCTAGTGTGATATGATCCAAGTCGGGTCATACCCAATAACAAGCAAAACAAACACCGATAATATTTATTCGTTGATAAGATCAAACAAATAAATATAAGCACCAACATAGAAACCGGGTTTTCTAAAACATTGCTTTTGATAATGAACAACATTATATGGATAATTGTTCATGAGAAATTACTTGTTTCTATTATTAAGTTGGTTAAATAATATTAAACAAAAGTGTATTAATTTTATAAGATAAAAGGGTTTTAATCTTATAAAATCAATAGAGTGCAAGGGTGATTTTTTGATAAAAATTCAAAATGAGAGGGACCCTCCAAGGTCCATTTTCGGCCGCCCTTTGGGCTTGCAAGCCTTTTGATGAATCATCTTGGTCCTTGCAAATATTATTCATTACAACACTCTTCCAAGAATACACCTTCTCTCACACACACATAGCAAAAGAATTTCTCTCTAATCTCTCTCTAAAATTCGGATTTTGAGCTGAAATAGAAGCAATTTCCAGCTTAAAACAAGTGTTGTTTGGCTGGAAAAATCGATCTTCAAGAGTGTCTTTGAGGTTGGTGTTGCAAGACCTAGCAAGTGGGTTTTGGAGGAAGCTTGGGGTATCATCTCTTGAGGATTTCTACTTTGAAGTCTTGACATTCAACATCATCTCCTAGCCTCCATTCCACTTTCTAAAGGTAGTATATTGGTTGATATGTATGTTGATAGTGTGTTATTCCATATAATAAGATCCTTGTTTTGGGTTTTGCTTTAACATATGTATATGATACATAAACTCTTATTTGAACTGAAAATCCGCTGCGTTTTACATGTTAATGGTTAATATATCTTTGATTAACATCTACAAAACCCTTCACTTAGGTGTAACCTTAGGTGACACAAAAAGTTCAATTTTCTTTTTAGGTGCCTGATAATAAGGACAATTTAGAGAGATATGTCCTCGTTTTCCATAACTGTAGCAAGACCTCCCTTCGACAGTTTGAGGAAAGTTTTGATGTGGGGTTGAGTTTGGTAGGGTTTGAGATATGTCCAGTTTGGTTGTTTCTCTTCCGTTTTAGATTTTTCACCTTCTTTAACAAACTTAATTGTTTTGACATTTTGAACATCTTTCATTTTCATTTTATTAGGATTTTTGTGATTAACACGTTTAAGGTTCATTGGATTAGACCTTTTAGGTTCTGAAATAGATGTTTGTGAACCTGGCCCTAATTTAACCTTTTCAATTTTATCACCCAAATCCTCAACATGTATCTTATCTTTTGATCCCAAAGTAAGATCCTTCTGTTTAGTGACAGATTTCACAGGTTTACCCGTAGAATCTGGATCACTGACCAAAGGAGTAGACACCACATGATCCTTTACTGGGTTATTATTAACTGGTCTACATTTAGTTTTCAAAAGGATTGCATGTGGTGGCGGTACTACCTTATAACCCAGACCTTCCCCGTCATTCTGCTTTTTCACAAGGTTCTGAACAATGTGAGAAGAACTTGCCAAACTATGCAGTTTTTGTTTTAATGATTCAACTTCGACTTGCAAAACTGATTTTTCCTTTATAGTTTCCACCAAAGAATTTAAATAGAACTTGATGTCTTTTGATTGATTTAAGGCAACAACCTCGGTTTCCCTTAGTTGTATCCCCAACAGTTCTATCTTTTCTTTGAAGCTGCACTCATTTTGTTTTAAAAAACGATTTGCTTTAATGCAAAGTTGTAAATCATTTACTAGATTATCATTATGTTCTAATAACCTAGCAAATTTTAAATCAATGCTTTCCCTAAATTTATCACATTCAGTACATGCATGTTTTTCAAATAATTTATCTTTAGAACATACCTGTGTAGAACCAGACGAATCAACCATCAAAGCAATGTTAGACTCTTCGGTGACTAGAGATTCTGAGTTTGTAGCACTAAGCTCTTCTTCAACCAAAAGATTAACGACATCCATAGCTTCTTCGATATCTGAAAGTTTATGCTCAGCTATGATGTCTCCTTCACTTGCAGATCCATCATCCATTGTATCAATTAAAGCAATGTAGTCCTCATGAGCAAGATGACAGTTTCCAATCTTACCAGCAACTAATCCATCATAAGATTGAACAACAGCAGCTACAAGGTCCATGTGCTCTTTAGCAACTTCCACGGTGACATTTTCGAAATTCTCGTTCTTCAACTTGGTAGTATTTGCCTCAGGAACTATGTATTTGGTTCCGGATGACCCTGACATTACGGTTCTTGATGCACTGCTTTGGGAAGGAGCAGAAGAGCTAGACACAAACGTGCTTGTAGCGGTGCACCTGATGTAGTCGGAGTTGGAAATGAATTGTATAGTGCAGGATTCTATGCATAGGATCCTTTCTTTGACTTGTATTTATACGTAGTTCTTCCTCCCTTAACTTCAAAATGAAATCATTTATGTCTAAAGTAGCAAGAATGTTGTTTTGTCTCAGATTACACACAAATGGATCCCATTTGTCTGGCAGACCATCAGCAAAACTAAAGACTTTATCTTCCATGGATGTGGTCACGCCATGAGTGTGCAACTCACTCATAAGATGATAGAATCGATCAATGATATCATCTAAGCTCTTATTCCCAATCAGAGAAATTGTGAAACTCACTCATTAGATGATAGAATCGATCAATGATATTAATGATATTTCCTTAGTATCTCTTTTCCAAGGCCTCCCATAATTTCTTAGACTGCTTGTTCTCGGAGAACTGATAAAATATGTCCTTAGGTATAGACTGAGTCAACAAGGCATATGCTTTCTTTTCAGCATTATGCAGAGTCTTTTGGGATTCACTCATTCCTCCCAAAGTCAATTTAACTCCATTAGCACTGACTAGTATCGTGTAACCAGTCTCAATAGATGTCCAAAGGTTTGGGTCAACTCCATTCAAGTAGATTTCAAACCGCAGTTTCCACTGTGTATATTCATCCAAAGTTAACAGCTTTGGTGGTTTGTTGTGGTTTCCAATCTTAGTCTCCAGAAGTAGAAGGTTCTGGATACGCGAGTCCTTTCCAGCAGTAAATGCAGCCAACTGGTCTTCCATTGCTTTAAACTTGGTAAACTTAGAACAGGACACGTTCACTCGTGTGAATGAGCTATGCGAATGGGTCACTCGTGCGAATGAAAGATACGAATGAATTCAATCGGGCGATTGGATTCAATCGTACGAATGAGCAGGGAGATTGTAATCAACCGACTGGAGTTGCTTAACCGTGTGAATGAGAGATACGAATGATTTTAGTCATAGGAATGAGAGTATACGAATGGGTTCAGTCGTACGAATGGTCCAATCGTGCGATTGAAGGCTGCTGTGTTTGAAAAATCAAATATTTGAACACTTTACACAAAATACAAATTTTCCAGAAACCCTAATCTACCATTTGATGAAAAATTGAAACTTTCACATGAAATCATTAAGAACACCTCTTGAAGCAAAAAGGTGACTCTTTTGATTGAAAACGTAGGTCTTAACACCAAAACCAATTGAATCCACGCAAAATCACGAGCCAAAGCTCTGATACCACTTGTTAGGACCGTTTTCGTATAGAGTACTAACGGATTCTATGTGAGAACAGATCAAATAGTGCGGAATCCTATTTGATAGGCAATCCAATCATTGAGAACGATAACCTGATCGACCTACCGATGAAACACACATTAAGAATCAAGTAGAAATCAATCAGGAAAGAACTATGAAGGTGGATAGGCTGCTTAGGGCGCTCTGGACGGCTAGGGTTTGTGAATATTCGAAGTCTCTCATTTTTCCACGAATTATGTGGTATTTATAGGTTTTCAGTTTCATTCGTACGACTGAACCATTAGCATGGTTCAGTCGTGCTACTGACTCATGCAGTTGATTCATACGCATGACTCAAGGTTTAGTCGTGCGACTGAATCAACCTTATGTCTCAGTCATACGACTGATCCAGTCTCCTAGTTTAGTCATGCGATTGGTCCATAAGTATGATTCATTCGTGCGTAGGGTCCGTATGTATGGTCCATTAGCATAAATAACCAGCTGACTAAGCTGAACACATTTCTCAGTCATTATTCACTTAGAACTACGTACAACAACCTCAAACCTATATATGATGTTCATACATATGATTATACCAAATACAATAATAATGTGAAATATTCAAAGACAAATAAACATCAAGATGCATATAATATTTCATTAAGTAGTCAAATTACATATGTGTAAGAAATGAAAGACTTTTACATTTAAGAACATAAACTAGGAATGTGATGTATTAATAGGATTTCCGAGGGTGATAAAGTTGACTTTTGAGGTCATGTATGATGATGATTATGTGATATGGCATGCATGATGATGTGACGTGTATGATGTTTCCTTGTATGGTTATGTTTATGTTCCTGGTTATATATGTTTATTTTCCATTACTTTACATTGAATGTTGATGAAAGAAATGATAAAGCATTATGTACGTAAACTGGAAGATAATGAAAAGATGAACATAATGATAGAATGCATGCATTAATGAAAGTGAATATAAAGAAAGTCTTGTAAGCAAAATGTACGGAGGTGCGCGACTCTAAAATGTCATAAGCTCAACTATGTGTGGTTTAGCTAGCCCGTAAGAATACATACAGGGGTCTAGTTTTTGTGACTGACAAGTTGTATAGTACATGGATTATAGTGGATACGCACCCCGGTGCTGGTTCAGGCTATGTGCGTTATGGGAGTCATTTATGATCTTCAGCCCAATACCTGATTTATGCATACGTTTGGGGTGATGTATACATATGGGATCTTTGTCACTTGCCCCGGTGCTAGTGCCATACTATGTGTGTTATGGAAGTCATTTATGTTCTTCGGCCCAGTACCCGCTTTATGCATACGTTTGGGGTATAGCTGATGACACTGATCCGGAAAGAAGAAAAGAAAGAAAGTGATGAACAGTAAAGGAAGATAATAATGATATTATCTACATGTACATATGATGTGTAATCATGTACAAAAGTATAGAATGGTTTTGAAATAAAGTATAGTAATTTTATTTTAAAACTAGAACTCACTCAGTAATGTTGACTTTTATGTGTTTCCATTTGGCAGGTGATTGTTACTGAGGATGACACGGGGCAGCTACTTGGCTCATTTTGGATGGCATTCTTTTGTATCATTTTTTTGCATGTAATGCGAACAAACGATGTTTTGTAATGAATGTTGTATTATTTTGCAAAAGCAATTATTATAATGAAATGAAATGTTTGTTTAAATGTTTCCGCTGCAATGTTTTATTAAAGTTAATGTAATTATACATTTTATGTGTGATGATTGACCAGCTGTGAGCATCCCGAGAACAGGGCCTTACAATATATAATGTTTGTATTTGTTATGTTCATGAATGTGTGTGTGTGTATTCGCTATTATTTGTTTTCGTTTATTTATGTTTATGAATAGTTAATACGAACATATACAAAATATGTTATTCAGTAAACATTTGTAAACGGTTAACAAATAGGTTTCACCACTTTTCTATCCCCAATAGACATTTACTCTTTACACACCAAAGGCAGGGAACCTTATGCAGGACCGGTGAAGGTGTCAATTACAACACAACAACACAAAGAGGAGATTAACTAAAACTTAATCAAACAGTAAGACTGGAATAACCACAATAAGATACTAAGAACACAAGTAATGTAAGAGATAGAACACAAGTATATGGTTTTCAAGAATGCAGTATATTGCTTTCTCTATGTTCAGTTATAGGTGTTTCAAAGCATAATGGAAAGATACAAGAACATGAGATACTTATACTACATCCTATAGCCGGCTATACTTTGAAAGCCAGCTGGATACAATTGACTAGACACAAAACAAAATCAATTGTAGAGTCAAAAGGCAAATTGCCTTTTGACTAGTGACTATGACATGCCATAGCTCACATCCTTATCTAATACAAAAAGGATAAAGTACATGAAGTAGAAAGTTACAGACTCAAGACCTCAATGTACAGTTACCAAAAGCATGGACCTTTTCACCAACTCATGTAAGTTGGTGACCTTATAGAGGTGCAGCGGAAAGGTGTCCAGCTTTATGGAAAAGTACATCAGATAAAGCATGTGTTAAAAGTCTTCGGAAGAAATCTGTCTTCATGAATTGAATCTTCGGAAGACTTTGTCTCTGAGGCCTCGGAAGACTTCATATTTGGCTTTGAAAGATATTAGTCTTGGCTTTGGAAGATTTCACACTTAGAATAATTCTGTTGTATGTGTGAAACTTCCTAAGCATTCTTCTTCATAGCACTTGTGCAGCATGCAGGATAGACATTGGATGTTTATATTGCATCAGCCTCTTCATTAATCTCTACAAACTCCCCCTAGGCTGATGTTAACAGACCAGGGATGGCCGTAAACTCGTAAGCTACCGAGGGTAGGGATAATCGTCCAGGTCTTATTGTGAAAGAAAAAAGCCGCCCCGCCGCAGCAGGCGGGTTGCTTCCTCTGTCGTCGCCGGGGAGCTCTTGGCGAGGAGACCTTAGGAGAAGTTGCTAAAACAAACGGGGGAGGAGGATCGACCCGTTCAGTAGAATTCCGAAGAAAGACTGTTGGCAGCAGGTGGAGACATTTCTTTGGCCCTTCAAAAAATAAAAAAAATAATAAAATAAAATAAATGCGGGCAGGGTGGAGCTCGGCAGAGGGTTCGAGAATAGGGTAGGGTCCTGTTCTTAAGATTCAGATAAGAAAAGGTTCCAAACCTTTATGTATGCACCTCCGTACAAGTGCTGCGTACAAGTTCCGGTCAGGATGATTGGGAAAGATCAAACCAATTTGAACCGCTCACATCACAGTAGTAGTAGCGTAAAGGCCGTAAGCCGGGGGGCGGCCATAACATAAAGCTATTACTTTCACGCCTCTCTCTCTTTTTAGATATCTATAGATAAAGAGAGAGATCCGCTGCGTGAGCAACCCGACTGTGCGTTACATGTGCTCTACAGGCTGCACTACATCTTTCTTCCCCCTTTTTATTTTATTTTGGAAGACGGGTTGACCAAGTGCTTTCTTCGTAGTTTACCCATGTAAAGCGATATGATGGAAAGCCGGATGCGCTACAGGAAGAAGATGAAATGAATGCTTCGTTTTAGCTCTTGGATTGAGTGAGAACTGATAGTTAGAGCTTGCTCTCAATGAATGGCGAGCGGGGCACCAGACTTTTCGTATTTAAGAAAGAATCTGAGGAAAGACCCCCACTACTGGCTCTACAGTAACCGTGGGGTCCTCCTCTGACCCTATTTTGTACGTCCGGTGCAGTCGTCTCCAAATGATCCGGTGCTAATTCCAGGGTTGGATAATTGGCTGCAGCATGGAATACTACGAAGAGGGAAGATTCAATTCATCATTGGCCCACTCTATATCCCCACGGAGCGATAAGGAGAGTAAGTTTACTCACCCACCCGACCGACCAGACAGGAAAGGCACGAAGCGGAACTCCTGGAACAAAACAAGCAGTTCCCGTCGGACCAAACCAAAAGGAAGAGCAGCTAGCTACACCGGAACAACTTCAACTAAGACACCGGATCCTCACTCAGCTGCTAGAAGAAAGGGAATCGTCGAATGAGAACCTTTGAGGAGAAGAGGGGGGCACCTGATACCGATCGGCGAGAATAGACTGCGTCTATCGGTGAATAATGGTCTGCTCCTTGAGATCTCTGTCTCTCTCGTCTGTAGCAAGAAAACCCAAGCCTGCTGTATAAGATAATAAGGCCCTCGGCCCCATTTATCTTCTTGCATCGAACTAGAATAGCCCAATATAGTATTCTATTCTCGTCACCTACGTAATCTAATATAGCTTCACCTCCCCTAATAGGAAGAACATAACCAGAACAGCTGTCTGGTCTACCATATGTTTGTTAGCGCTCGGCCGCCAATTGGAACAGACAGTACAGCAAAAACAACTGGAAGAGCCAACCTCGATGCCATCCAAGCCCGGCCCAGAATAACCTCAACCTTTTAAACTGAAATAAAAACTGCTGAAAGAAAGGTCTTATTTGATACAGAAAGACTTTCAGGCAGAACTTGGGCTATACTTTGGTTGGGCAATGGTAAGCTGATTCGTTTCTGGGATGATGTTTGGCCATGCCACTCTACTCAGAGACGCATGCCATAATTTATATCAATTCACAAGGTTCTCATGATCTCAAAGTGATAGACTACATTCAATATGAAGGATAAAAAAGGATTTCTCCCTCTATTCAACTACCCATCCAAGAGCATTTGGCTTCAGAATACTTTTTATAGGGAGGATAATCTCTTTTGGCAGCTCAATCCTCACGGTAATAATTATGCCAATTCCGCCTAAAAATATCTTCAGGTGATCAAGAGGGCCCCTTTTTCAGTAGATGAGATTAGGATGAAAGGTATTATCTCAACGATGCTTTTCTCTGGCTTGCTTTTCAAAATTGCATTTTGGCCTGCGGTAATGTAATCGGTATTTTCAAAAAAAAAATTTCTATGAAAGCAAGAGATGGAAAGTTTTGTTCTAAATTCTGCCTTATTCCATGAGATCTAGAAGCACTTCTGCAACTTTATCTCTCTCCATTTCCCTAACTTTTTTTTACTTCTTTCAAAGGGGAATGAAGACCTTCCTTAGAAGTTGTCGCTCGATCGAAAGGATATAATACATACAAAACCTTAACTTCGCGGACTTTCCGAGGTATAACCTTCGCCACGACATTAGTGGCTTAGCTCTTCGCACTTCCCGCAGGCTTTTTTTATTTCATAGTAGCCTCATTAGACCGTACATCTTTCTTGGTATATCCAGATAATAGGTAGGAGCATAAACTGAAACATTCTGGAGCTACAAAGATAGTTATTAAATCGTTAGCACCGCATAAAAACATTCCTCCTATAGTAGCTGTTAATACGAATAAGAGAAACTCAGTAGCTCATATGAATCTGGTGACTATTGGTATGTTTAGTCTGAACATACAGGGAATTGGAGGTAGCATTCTACTGATGTTAAGTCATGGACTGGTTTCTTCAGCCCTTTTTCTATGTGTTGGTGTTCTATATGACCGACATAAGACTCGACTTGTTAGATATTACGGAGGTTTAGTGAGCGCCATGCCGAATTTCTCTACCATTTTCTTCTTTTTCACTTTGGCCAATATGAGTTTACCTGATACTAGCAGCTTTATCGGGGAATTTCTCATCTTAGTAGGAGCTTTCCAAAGAAATAGCTTAGTAGCCACATTAGCAGCGCTTGGGATGATTTTAGGCGCGACGTATTCCCTTTGGCTATATAATCGTGTGGTTTCTGGGAATTTAAAACCGGATTTCCTCCATAAATTCTCCGATCTAAATGGTAGAGAAGTTTTCATATTTATACCTTTTCTTGTTGGAGTTGTTTGGATGGGTGTTTACCCCAAAGTGTTCCCGGACTGCATGCATACATCCGTAAGTAACTTAGTGCAACATGGAAAATTTCATTGAGAGGAATCAGCAAAGAAAAGAAAAAGGGTCAACATACGCTAAAAAAATAAAATAAAAAGCGCAATCAAAAAGCATTCTACGAACGAATTCCTTCATAGCATAGCCTTCATAGATAGAGTAGAGAGAAATGGGAGTAAGCCTTTGGTATTCTGTTCTTATTGCTTAGTTCCTGTCTATCTCTATCTATCAAAATAGACCCTCTTTTAAACGGAAAAAGATCAGTCCATATAACTAGATTCGGAAAATTCACATACATGAAGGGGTGAGTCTACTTTCTATTACAAAAGTAGAG